>JABWTJ010000011.1:5881559-6418743 GCA_016801875.1 Solanum sitiens | reverse complement strand
TCGAAATAGGGGTATGCGCGCTTCGGGGCTATTTTGACCTTGAAAATGGATCGGAATGGCCGTGAGGGCCAACCGGATGCATAGCCAAGGTCTTCACGGACGTCCACAAATAATTTTAGCAGTTTTGACGTGGGGATCCGGATGACCCAAAAAATGGTATACTATAGCACACGAAAAATCATCGAAATAGGGGTATGCGCTTCGGGGCTGTTTTGACCTTGAAAATGGATCGGAATGGCCGTGAGGGCCAACCGGATGCATAGACAAGGTCTTCACGGACGTCCACAAATAATTTTGGCAGTTTTGACGTCGGGATCCGGATCACCCAAAAAATGGTATACTATAGCACACGAAAAATCATCGAAATAGGGGTATGCGCGCTTTGGGGCTATTTTGACCTTGAAAATGGATCGGAATGGCCGTGAGGGCCAAACGGATGCATATCCAAGGTCTTCACGGACGTCCACAAATAATTTTGGCAATTTTGACATCGGGATCCGGATCACCCAAAAAATGGTATACTATAGTACACGAAAAATCGTCTAAATAGGGGTATGCGCGCTTCGGGGAAATTTTGACCTTGAAAATGGATCGGAATGGCCGTGAGGGCCAACCGGATGCATAGCCAAGGTCTTCACGGATGTCCACAAATAATTTTGGCAGTTTTGACGTGGGGATCCGGATTACCCAAAAAATGGTATACTATAGCACACGAAAAATCGTTGAAATAGGGGTATGCGCGCTTCGGGGCTATTTTAACCTTGAAAATGGATCGGAATGGCCGTGAGGGCCAACCGGATGCATAGCCAAGGTGTTCACGGACATCCATAAATAATTTTGGCAGTTTTGACATCGGGATCCGGATCACCCAAAAAATGGTATACTATAGCACTCGAAAAATCGTCGAAATAGGGGTATGCGCGCTTCGGGGCTATTTTGACCTTGAAAAAGGATCGGAATGGCCGTGAGGGCCAACCGGATGCATAGCCAAGGTCTTCAAGGACTTCCACAAATAATTTTGGCAGTTTTGACGTCGGATCCGGATCACCCAAAAAATGGTATACTATAGCACACGAAAAATCATCGAAATTGGGGTATGCGCGCTTCGGGGCTATTTTGACCTTGAAAATGGATCGGAATGGCCGTGAGGGCCAACCGAATGCATAGACAAGGTCTACATGGACGTCCTCAAATAATTTTGGCAGTTTTGACGTCGGGATCCGGATCACCCAAAAAATGGTATACTAGCACACGAAAAATCGTCGAAATAGGGTTATGCGCGCTTCGGGGCTATTTTGACCTTGAAAATGGATCGGAATGGCCGTGAGGGCCAACCGGATGCATAGCCAAGGTCTTCACGGACGTCCAAAAATAATTTTGGGAGTTTTGACGTCGGGATCCGGATCACCCAAAAAATAGTATACTATAGCACACGAAAAATCGTTGAAATAGGGGTAGCGCGGCTCGGTCTATTTTTACATTGAAAAAAAAGGATCGGAGATGGCCGTGAGTGACCAACGGATGCATAGCCAAGGTCTTCACGGACGTCCACAAATAAATTTGGCAGTTTTGACATCGAGATCCGGATCACCCAAAAAAATAGTTTACGTATTAGCACACGAAAAAAATGTTGTGCTTGAAACAGGGATATCTGCGCGCTTTGGAAGCTATTTTGAACTTGAAAATGGATCGGAATGCGCCAGTGAGGGCCAAACCGGATACATATCCAAGGTCTTCACGGACGTCCACAAATAATTTTGGCAGTTTTGACATCGGGATCCGGATCACCCAAAAAATGGTATACTATAGTACACGAAAAATCGTCTAAATAGGGCTATGCGCGCTTCGGGGAAATTTTGACCTTGAAAATGGATCGGAATGGCCGTGAGGGCCAACCGGATGCATAGCCAAGGTCTTCACGGATGTCCACAAATAATTTTGGCAGTTTTGACGTGGGGATCCGGATTACCCAAAAAATGGTATACTATAGCACACGAAAAATCGTTGAAATAGGGGTATGCGCGCTTCGGGGCTATTTTAACCTTGAAAATGGATCGGAATGGCCGTGAGGGCCAACCGGATGCATATCCAAGGTCTTCACGGACGTCCATAAATAATTTTGGCAGTTTTGACATCGGGATCCGGATCACCCAAAAAATGGTATATTGTCTTCATAGGGGTATGCGCGCTTCGGGGAAATTTTGACCTTGAAAATGGATCGGAATAGCCGTGAGGGCCAACCGGATGCATAGCCAAGGTCTTCACGGGCGTCCACAAATAATTTTGGCAGTTTTGACGTCGGGATCCGGATCACCCAAAAAATGGTATACTATAGCACACGAAAAATCATCGAACATTAGGGGTATGCGCTGCTTCGGGGCTCATTTTGACCTTGGAAAATGGATCGGAATGCCGTGCGGGCCAAACGGAGATGCATTTAACCAAGGGTCTTCAGGGACGTCACCAACTTAATTTTGCAGTTTTGACATCGGATCCGGATCCTAAAAAATGGTATCTATAGTACACGAAAATTTGTTCTTCATAGGGGTAGCGCGCTTCGGGGACATTTTTGACCTTGAAAAGGTGGATCTAAATGCCGTGAGGGCCAACCGGATGCATAGCCAAGGTCTTCACGGGTGATGTCCACACCTAAATTTTGGCGTTTGACGTCGGGGATCGGATTACCAAACACTGGTATATACTATAGGCACACGAAAACTCGTTGAAAATTCGAGGTCTGGCGCTTGGGGTATTTAAACTTGAAAATGGATCGGAATGGCGTAGGGCCAAAACCGGATGCATAGCCCAGGTCTTCACGGGACGTCATTGAAGAATTTTGCAGTTTTGACATCGGGATCCGGCAATCACCAAAAAATGGTATACTAAGCAACGAAAAATCGTCGAAATAGGGGTATGAGCGCTTCGGGGCTATTTTGACCTTGAAAATGGATCGGAATAGCCGTGAGGGCCAACCGGATGCATAGCCAAGGTCTTCACGGACGTCCACAAATAATTTTGGCAGTTTTGACTTCGGGATCCGAATAACCCAAAAAATGGTATACTATAGCACACAAAATATCATCGAAATAGGGGTATGCGCGCTTTGGGGCTATTTTGACCTTGAAAATGGATCGGAATGGCCGTGAGGGCCAACCGGATGCATAGCCAAGGTCTTCACGGACGTCCACAAATAATTTTGGCAGTTTTGACATCGGGATCCGGATCACCCAAAAAATGGTATACTATAGTACACGAAAAATCGTCTAAATAGGGGTATGCGCGCTTCGGGGAAATTTTGACCTTGAAAATGGATCGGAATGGCCGTGAGGGCCAACCGGATGCATAGCCAAGGTCTTCATGGATGTCCACAAATAATTTTGGCAGTTTTGACGTGGGGATCCGGATTACCCAAAAAATGGTATACTATAGCACACGAAAAATCGTTGAAATAGGGGTATGCACCCACCATTTCGACGATTTTTGTGTGCTATAGCAAACCATTTTTTGGGTGATCCGGATTGAGACGTCAAAAATGCCAAAAGTTTTTGTGGACGTCCGTAAAAACCTTGGCTATGCATCCGGTTGTCCCTCACGGCAATTCTGACCCATTTTCAAGGTCAAAATAGCCCCGAAGCGTGCATACACCCCATTTTGATGATATTTTGTGTACTATAGCAAACCATTTTTTGGGTGATCCGGATTCCGATGTCAAAAGTGCCAAAAAAAATTGTGGACGTTCGTCAACACCTTGGCTATGCATCCGGTTGGCCCTCACGGCCAGTCCGACCCATTTTCAAGGTCAAAATAGCCCTGAAGTGTACATACCCCCCATTTCGACGATTTTCGTGTGCTATAGCAAACCATTTTTTGGGTGATCCGGATTCCGACGTCAAAAATGCCAAACTATTTTGTGTATGTCCGTGAACACCTTGTATATGCATATGGTTAGCCATCACGGCCATTCCGGCCCATTTTGAAGGTCAAAATAGGTCCGAAGCGCGCATACCCCCCATTTCGACGATTTTTATGTTCTATAGCAATCCATTTTTGGGTGATCCATATTCCGACGTCAAAATTGCAAAACAAAAATGTGGACACCCGTCAACACCTTGGCTATGCATCCGGTTGGCCCTCATGACCAGTCCGACCCAATTTCATGGTCAAAATAGCCCCGAAGCGCGCATACCCCCATTTCAACGATTTCCGTGTGCTATAGCAAACCATTTTTTGGGTGATCCGAATTCCGATGTCAAATATGCCAAAAATATTTGTGGACGTCCGTCAACACCTTGGCTATGCATCCGGTTGGCCCTCACGCCCAGTACGACCCATTTTCAAGGTCAAAATAGCCCCGAAGCGCGCATACCTCCATTTCGACGATTTTCGTGTGCTATAGCAAACCATTTTTTGAGTAATCCGAATTCCAACGTCAAAAATGCCAAACTATTTTGTGTATGTCCGTGAACACCTTGTATATGCATATGGTTAGCCATCACGGCCATTCCGGCCCATTTTGAAGGTCAAAATAGCCCCAAAGCGCCTATACCTCCCATTTCGACGATTTTCGTGTGCTATATCAAATAATTTTTTGGGTGATCCGGATTTCGACGTCACAAATGCCAAAAATATTTGTGGACGTACGTCAACACCTTATATATGCATCTGATTGGCCATCACTGCCAGTCCGACCCATTTTAAAGGTCAAAATAGCCCCGAAGCGCGCATACCCCCTATTATTGACGATTTTCGTGTGCTATAGCAAACCATTTTTTGGGTGATCCGGATTCCGACGTCAAAAATATCAAATATTTTTGTGGACGTCCGTCAAGACCTTGGATATGCATCCGGTTGGCCCTCAAGGTCAAATGAGCCCCGAAGCGTGCATATCCTCCTTTCGACGATTTTCGTGTGCTATAGCACACTATTTTTTTGGTGATCCGGATCCAAAATACCGAATTTTTTTGTGGAAGTCCATCAAGACCTTGGCTATGCATGCGTTTGGCCCTCACGGCCAGTCTGACCCATTTTCAAGTTCAAACGAGCTCCGAAGCGCGCATACCCCCATTTCGATGATTTTTGTGTCCTAGCACACCATTTTTTTGGTGATCCGGATTCTGATGTCAAAATGCCGAAATGTTTTTGTGGACGTCCGTCAAGACCTTGGATATGCAGCTGGATTGCCCTCACGTCCAGTCCGACCCATTTTTAAGGTCAAACGAGCCCTAAAGCGCGCATACCCCCCATTTCATCGATTTTCGTGTGCTATAGCACACCATTTTTTGGTGATACGGATTTTGATGTCAAAAATGCTGAAATTTTTTGTGGACGTCCGTCAAGACCTTGGCTATGCAACCGGTTGGCCCTCACGGTAATTAAAAATTAATTGCCGCTAATGATCATTTTTTATGTTGTGGATACTCTACTAGAAGTGGCTTATGAAACATAATCATAGAATCATTCTAAACCTTGTGCTCTGATTACCAAGTTTTTCTCGACCTAGGGATACCCCCTAGACGTAACATGGTGTATATAACCCCGAAGGACTCCATACAAGCCACTTAGTCTTCATAACATAAGCAGTAGAACAATAAGAGTAAAATCACATTCCAAGTATAAAAATTTTCATAAGCGAAAAAGTGGAAGTCTAGACGCTTTGTCTCAACATAGCCATCTATTACAATCTTGAATAAAATAGGGCCTAGCCCATACAACATGTCCTAAAATGGAAAGTACATGAAAGGAAACTACAACATAAGAAAATATGTCCTCGAACCATGAGGACTCACCAAGATCGGGAAAACAATCAAGTCCAAGCTCTAGCCACAAGAATGATCACCTCGAGAATAGGACCCTACACTTGGGAAAATTGTAGGCAAAGTAGGCGTTAGTACAAAAAGGAAAGACATAAAGACTCCATCAAGGTTGTCCCATATTTGCATAAAGACACCTTAACTTTTAAAGTGTCCTATCGCCCCACAAAACTATTTGATATCTTTGTAAATGGGCCATTTTGACCCATTCCTTTGACTAGGTTGTTACCACGCACATGAGGTGCGTCATGTAGTGTTTTCACTGCCATGGACCAGTTTCAAAGTGCCACGTGTCATTTTCTTTCTTAATTATTAGTTATTTAATTAATTTATGTCATCTTCTCCAAATTTAAACCCAAAATAGCATTTGGTAGCCCTATTTTTTTTTATTTCATGATTTGTTTCATAGCAAAATCAATGTTGGTGCTCTCTGTTTGACGACTTCATCATCTTACATCATCCTTAATCATTAAAATAGAATAGTTGAATAACCATTTGAATAATGGGCTCGAAAAAGGTTTTACCAGAAGAGTCAAAACAATATAAATAAGCATTGTCAAGAAAATAGCCAAAATAGAACAAAATTACAGTAACATAAAATCAAACATAAATTTATCTCATTGCTAAAACGTCTAAAATCAGTATACTGGTCATTTTCTTCTATTTCTATCACTTCCCTTTCCGCTTATTTTGCATTCTTGCACAATCCGCGCAAAACCATTTCCCCTTGGACTGTTTTTTAGGCCAACGCAGCTGTAGTGGAACCACTTTATTTTGCAATTAGTATTGTCGCAAGCAACCATTTCACCATAGCTAACTTGATTGCAAAAACAGTTGTTTGGTTTGTTTGGATCACAAGCAGAATGATGATAGTCATAGTGGAGGCGCAAGTAAAACAGGGAAGAAAAGGAAAGGAGAAAGACGACTTTTCTTTAAAGAATAGGGTCGGGTGGGGTTGAATTCCATCATAGAGAGTGAGCAACACGCACTACTACATAGACTAGGAAATGGGTCAAAATGACCCATTTACAAAGATATTAAATAGTTCTGTGGGGCGATAGGACACTTTGAAAGTTAAGGTGTCTTTATACAAATACGGGACAAGTTTGATGGTGTCTTTATGTCTTTTCTCTAGTACAAAAATGCACTAAGTATGATAGTCATGCATGAAAACATGCTAAAAAGGACATTTCATTTGAAATTATGCAGTTTACTAAGTTAAACATGATATAAGAATTTAGAAATCATAAGTCATAAAACATAAGTCAACATAGTCTTTATCATTATCAAAACCTTTAAAAACTCATACATGAAGCTTCTTGAGTAACCATAGTTCATTATTCATGTTCGTGTTCTTGTTGTGGAAATAAGACTTAACCAACATTAGACCATGTCAGCGTTAACATGGAATCTAGTGACTCTCACACCAAAAAGGGTTGGTCTACTTGCCTAAGGTAGAACCGATAACTTTAGCTTAGGTGGATCCACTAGCTAAATAACTTGTGGGGCACATAGTGTATGGGATAAGGAGATTGCTACTATAAACCGGACCTTGACTGTCGTGAGGGCTTCCATCTCAAGAATTTGCTTCTAGGAACCCGACCTTAACTAACGTGAAAGATCCTATCTCATATCAATATCCACTCGATTTAAGCATCAATTCCCACAGAGTACTTAACTCATATGCATGGAAGAATGTCTTGACAATCAATCCAAGCTTAGTTCATATGATAACTCTTAGATCATGCGTGAGAATAACTTTTCACCGTCTATGTATACATACAAATCTTAGATTCAATTAGGTGAGAAAGCCTTTAAACCTTAGAATCTTCATTATGTGAGAAAACCTTTCACATTATATTTATGCATAGGTGTGTATATGAGAATGTCCTTTCAACAACACAACAACAACATCATAATTATTGACACTTCACTCTCAAAGTGCTCTTAAAGAATTTACATCATAATTTGCCCTTCCAAGGTTCAAAGCTCACTTTCAATCAACACATATAGAATTCAAACATTAGACATGGATATCATCATAATTCAAGTAACTCAATCACCACATACATAGTTTCATAACATTCCTCTTTCATCAACAAAGATCCATATCATAAGATCACAATTGAGAAATATGGGAATTCATGGGTTCTTGGGGATTCATCATGAAAACCAAAGGAAATCATCAACTCGTGCTTAATATAACATTATTCAACCATTAGAACCAAGTTTGAAAGGAACCCATGACTTTGGAATCAAACCCTAACATTTGGGGAATTCTATCTTTTAAAATTGGAGATTTTAAGAAGAATTCGTGGATGAAAGCTATCCATGGATGATAACTACCATACCTTAACAACAAAGCCGAATGAATTTATGTGAAAGAACCTTGCTTCTTGAACCCTAGCTTGAATCTCCTTCATCTTCCTCTTCCTTATGCTTGTAGATAGAAAATATTTTGGAAGAGGATGAACTTTGGGATTTATTTGGGTTTTGGAAATAATGAGTTGAATTGGTGAGTTTTAGAGTTAAAAATATAGTGACCCTAAGTTAAGGCAAAACGACCTCACTTAATTCTAACTTAAACCGAAATTACCCAAAACACCCTCCATTTTTAATGGGTTGTACAAGTACCACGTGGGGTCCCACGAGCTGTGGTCATGACCACGAGTCGTGGTCTCCTTCGTAGACCTTGATCCAGTGGTTTGGAAAAAGTGTCATTAGCCCCATAAGCCCAAGGCACCTTCACAGAGGGCTCCACGAGTCGTGGTGCTTGCCACAAGTCGTGGTCCCTCTCATGGGCTAAGACACCTCTTCTCCACCCTCACACACCCAACTCCCTTCACGAGTCGTGAAGTGGCTCGTGAAGAGGGTTTAATTTTGGGCAATTTTGGGGAGGCTACTGCCTAGCCCACCACGAGCCACACCAAGGGTCGTGGTCTTGACCACAAGACGTGGTGGTAGGCGTGGTAGGTAGGGCAGTGTCTACACCAAGGTAGGCTGCCCTAGCCCACTCCCTTGGCCCTTGCCCTTTTTCCTTGACGCTAACCCTCACGTTAAGCTCTAGTTTAGCCTACTGATTTTTGGGGTGTTACAAGGTACACATTACAGTTAAGGTGTCTAAGTTAATTATGCAAATAATTTTAAGGGACCGCAAATGACTTAAGTTTTTTAAATATTAACCGAACACAATTTCATAACTTGATAATTTCCAAATAAAGTGTAATAACATTCCGAAATAGGAAAAGTGTAGGAGGTAAAGTGGAAATTACTTAAGTGAGAGGGGTCAATAATGCTACTTCCGAGGACTATAAAGTAGAAAGAATGAGTAGAATCTATTGTATGCTTTGGAGAGTGAGAGTGGCAGTGACAGTCCATTGAATCATCAATCCTCAAACTCTGAGAATGGCCTATCACTCCGAAAGTTCGTCTTCCATGGTTCGTCTGAATATCGGTAAACCCTTGCTCTTTTGAATCTCCTTCCCTAGGATTTGTAGTGATGCTCCATATTAAGTTCTAGACGAATTGATTTCCAATTCTGTCACTACACAATGGATGGGCATAAGGTGCAGTTTTAGAAGTATTACTCTTTCTTATGTCATGAATGTAAATCTCAAAAGTTGGTTTTAGCTCACAGGTTTTCCTTTTCTCATAGTATACTGAATGATGCACAAGGTACAATATTAGAAGCAGTAATCTATTTGGGTCAGCAATGAGTATAACAGATACAGTAGTTCCAATCTTAGACATCTGAGTTGACAGAAATGAGATTTCTCTTCCATTTCTTTCTACAACATAAAACAATTAAGAAACATTCTGCAAGGTTTTAGAGTCTATAGACCTGTTGAATTTTGCTTAAATTAAAGTTCCAACTAAAATATTGGAGGTGGTTTCCATTTAAGTTCATCCCAGAGATATTCTCTTTTCCAGCTGGATTGCGTATTTTAGTATTAATTATTATGTTTAATATCTTCACTTTGTTACTTGAACATAAAAGGATAATGCTGAAGAATTGTCACGCAGGAAAATGATTTTGCCTTGTCATTTTCTCACACACAAATCTTTTTTGGGCTGATTTTTATGAGTGATTTTGAAAATTCTTCTCTAAAGGAGGGAGGAAGTTTTGCACAACACTGGATACCCTCACACAACGTGAGCCGGACTCGATGCTCGCTGCTATGTTTAGTGGTCGTCACACTATCTGCCAGGAGTCAGAGAAGGTACTTGTTATGCACACACTCACTTCTTTAATTACATAAGGCACATTGCGATTGACTCTTAGATGTTGAACTACAGTTAGAGAAGAGTATCATTCATAGTTAATGAAGGAGGATGGAAGTTAGCCTGTTGCTTTAATTTTGGAAATTTCAAGTATTTTCCATGACCTCAGAGAATGGGGGTCTTCTCGTATCCCTTGAAATTCTGCTCTATATCATACCATATACAATGATGTGAAGTAGAGTGCTGCAAGAATTTTAAACAATTGGTTGTGCATTCCATATGCTGCAATGGGTCAAGCAAAATCCTTCATTGGAAAAAGCAAGATACCAAGACCACTGGTTGCACATAAAAGCACCAATTCAGATTCAGTTCCTTCTCTAGTCAGAGATTATCTCCCAAAAGAATGGCTGTCATGCACCTGCCTCCCCCTGCCTAGGGAGCCACTTTTCGTTTTTTCATGTCTAACAAACTATTCTTCCGAGTTTTGATGGTCTCATCTATATGTCTCAACTGAGTTAAACTTAACCCTGGTTACTCTGTTTGCTAGCCTATAGGTTTTTGGTTTTCTGTACATTTAATCTCTAAGTTGTGAGAAACGTGCTGATTGCTTCAAGCTGTTGCACCTCTGTTACTTGTCTCAAAAAAAGAAGAAGAGAAAAACTGTTGCAACAAATCAAATTGAATAGAAATTTAATGGCCCATCAGCTTTCGTCCTCTCCACCTCTTCCTCCATTTCACCCTTCAAATCAGGGCAAGCCTTCTTTTGGTCTTAGCCACAATTTTTTTTTCTAAATTTAGTCAGATGTCTCCACTTCCCATAGTCTCTTGCTGTTGTTCCTGACCTTATGCAACCTCAACAATTTCAACACCAACATTTGCTTGGATAAATGGAAGTGACCTTGCTGACCAAATCAATAAATAAATCATGTAGGAATGGGTTAAAGGATTTTACTAACATATGCCTTTTTAAACAGTTCCTGAGAGAGAGGCTTATATGTAACTGAATAGGTTTAACTGTAAATGTGAAAAAAAGACCATGTTTTGTGGTATATAAGTAGATCTGATTGGTTAAGCTGAAGAGACAAACTAAGGAGGATATACCTATCTATTAGATGAAAACATTATTTTTTATAAGGAATAAGGTTGCGTATACAAGAACTTTACACTGAGTATGTTGTTGTTGGAGTAAAATTCCATATCCAAGGATGTGGCCTAGTGGTCAATGAAATGGGTTGAGAACTATGATGTCTCATGTTCAAACCCATCAGAGACACAAATCACTAGTTGTTTTCTTCTCATATGTCCTAGTCTTGGTGGACACTGTCACCTGATAGAGGTGAAAGGTATCCTGAGAAATTAGTCGAGGTGAGCGCAAGCTTGTCCAAACGCCACGGTTATTTAAAAAAAGACTCTCTACAAAAGACTCCGATTTATCTATACAAATAGGAATCTTTAGGGTGCACCAAACCCGGAGCAGATTTTATCCCACCTCGCAACCATTAGAGTCCTTCCCCGCCTTATTGTTCATATGTTGACACTTTCCAGTAGCAACACTGAATGTTCTAACCTGTTCATCACCTTCGGAATTGACCCCCACAGATTCTGCAAGAAACTCTGACGTGGAACACGTAGCTGGAATGACCCACTTCGGAATGAATTTTTTTGGCCCTTAGAGTTGTTGCAGGTGACGGGCACCTGGTGAACAACATTTAACAGGCTATTAGCTTTTCAGAGTCTTTCACTAGAATGTTCTCTTGACAGTTCACAACTTATTCCTAGGCTGAGTTTAGACAATATCATTTGTTATGCATAATGTAATGCTATATCATCATTCTGTTTTTAGGCTAGCTATTCTATATTCATCGATGAACGATGTTGAACCAAATGTGAAATCTAAAGCATACATCAGATTACGATCCATGTTTGAGTATCCTATGATGGCTCTTATAGTAAGAGAAAAACACCTAGTTGGGTCACTGTAAAAGGAATTAACAAAAGAATTTAATTTGGATGTGATCCATATAAACCGATTATTTATTTTTTGATAACTAACACTCTTGTATTTTTTTAGTTACCCTTTTCTCCAAAAAAAAAAAAAACACTCTTGTTAATAAACCAAAACCATCTGATGACAGAAGTACTAGGGGAGTAGTCTTGTGCTTGAAGGCCAATTGATTCGGTTTTCTCGAAATCAACGAGTGGACTTGAAACCATAGATCCATTTTTGTGATCCAGCGACTCAGACACGAATCCTTTATGTTACCCACACACTGCTGGCGAGTGATCTTTGTTATCGTGGGATAGTCAAAATAAGGAATAATGTAGTATTCATGAACATATTTTTCATTGTAGTATCCCATTACTGATGTCTGATAGTTCAAAGAGAAAATGCAGCTTGCCGAAAGCTTCAATTTATGTGATAAAGAAATTAAGCAGAGTAATATGATCTTGCACAGATTAGAATACCTTTTGTTTTTTTGATAGATTTTGAGTGCACCCACGACTCACAAGATAGATGACTGGACTTCTGTTTTAGAGAACCATAATTTTGTGTGGGTTCTCTACTCTTTGGCATACTATATACTGGGCTTCTTACATCAGAAGATCGATAAAACAAAAGGAAACAAGCTAAAAAATCACCTTGAACTTCTTGTAATTTTGTAATAAAATAAAAAAACACCAATCTTGTCACCAATTACTTTATGAATCTCAATATTTTATTCCTTTCTTTGGAAATGGAGTGCTGAAATGTCAGTACAAGATGCGATTATTAAAACGGGTTCACGTGAAACATAAACATGCATGTACAAAAGCTCCAAGGTCTCTTACATTTTTTCACTTATTTTCTTTCTCTGCTCTTTTGTGTTTTCTTTCTCTGTTGTGTCATGTGTGTAATTAGATGTTACATCATGTTAGTCTTGACACTAGTATGCTCTGCTTTTATGTCTAATGTTCTCATAGGGTCAATGATTTTGATGTTTAGTAGTTCAAACTTGGACAGTTCTAGATAAACTGTGCAGATGCACAGGGTCCTAAAATACTGGTTGGTTTTGGTTACCACTTACCATAATGCACTGTGCATTCATCCATAGTAGGAATAAGCTTGGAGGCCTTGTTCATTGGTATTAGCTAGTTCTTTAGTTTCTGGAAATGTTATTTACATCTCATTCTTGTCAAAAAATATATTTATTATCTTTGACAGATATCAAGTTCATGCTCCTTCATGTTGATCTTTGAGAGAAGACATCTATGGTCTTTGTTTTCACGACTTCATATCTCCTTTCAATGTGTTTTTGCAGGGACACATATTCGTTGACAGGGACGGAAAGCACTTTCGCCACATCCTTAATTGGTTGAGGGATGGTGTAATTCCACCCCTGAAAGATTCTGAATATGCTCAGCTTCTGCGGGAGGCGGAGTACTATCAGCTCCTTGTAAATCCATTATCCTCTTCTAGTGTTTATCGTGCACTTGTATATGTACTGTGTTCTAAATTACTCATATTCCCATGTGAATGTGGTCATTAAGATTTAAGGGCAGATTTTGTTTGCTTGAACCATGTGCCTGTAACTTGTGGCAGTCTATGATTGGAATTACTTTTCTTAGTTTTTCAAGTCTTGGAGATACTTCTTCTGTAACTTTTTGGTGTTTCATGTAGGTGATATACTTTTCATTCATTTGCTTATGCTTCTTAAAGACCTAGGAGAATGTTATATTTAGCCTCTTCAAATAGAACAGAACCAGGTTTTTCCTAGATCATTGAGCTATTTGAGATATAGATTGAGCATGCTTGAGATTTTCTTGGTTTATAAACCAATATTTCCTGAGATAGTGAACCAAAGTTCTACTTGTCATGGTTTCCAAACCATCGATATTGACACACCCACTCAATAGTTGTGGTTTATTTCTTTTGGTGAATCTTTTCTTGAATATATATGTTAAATGGAAGTTATAGAGATGTCAGCTTAGCCATATATACAGATGGTTTGGCATTTCTTGGGTAATGCCAAAATCTGGGAAGGAGTTGATGTTCAGCTGGAAGAGTGGAGCTAGAAGAAGAAGCCACAATGCGTGGAATGTAACTCCTCTTGCTCAAATGTGAGTCATTTGGAAAGAGAGGAATATGACAGCTTTTGAAGGGGTGGAGATGAGCTTTGCTCAATTGAGAAGTAGTCTCCGATCCTTATTTTCTTTTGGTGCACCCATGTAGTTCTTATTTGTATCTCTGTTGTCAAAGGCGCGCTTAAGCCCTGAAGCGAGGCTCAAAACACGTTGAGCGCTTCGACTTGCTAAATATGCGTTACAGTGTCGTCATCAAGGCTCTACGACATACTTTTTTCTTGCGAATGAGCATTTCCTGAAAGGTGACAGTAAGACATTCATATTTCACTTTATCGTAAAACAATCAATTTCTTCGTCCATATATTTGTTATTCATGCTTATAATTATTAGTCTTGGACTAAACGTACATGTATATATATATTTCTCAATAAACCCATGTTTTATTTGCGCATTGTGCTTAAAACCTCAACGAACCTTAGAGCTTTTTTTGCACTTTTCGCTTCTGATAACATTGGTTTGTAGAGAGGATTGGTTTGAAGTTAATGACATTGAAGAGAACCATTTTTTGTAGGCTTCTCCTTTTTGGTATGCCTCTTGTATGCGGCCATGTTGGCCTTGTTATTATCAATGAAATCTTTTACTTGATAATTTTTTTTTTTAATCTTCCTTACTGAAGAGGTATGTTGTACTGAAATGTAGCTATTTTGGGAGTTATAAATATTTTCTGACAGCTGAAGTAGTTTGTGTGTCTGCAGAATTGTTAAGAGCTCTTAGTTTACCTTTTATTTTTCAGGGTCTAGTAGATGGAATTAAATCTGCCTTGAGTAAGAGGAAGGAGGATGAGGAGTTGGGTACTGAATTGACACGCATTGACATTATCAAATGCATACAGTCTGACAGAGTCAGATTTCGGGGAATTAATCTTTCTGGTCTTGATCTTTCGAAGTTGGTAATATAATCTAGTGCTAGACTATTTCATTTCTTTATGTTCTAATTTGCAGATATGGATACTTGATCTAGACTTGTTGCAGTACCGTCTTGTTGTCTTAATAACTATGTTCATTTCCTCATGTAGTTTTTATGCTTCATAAAGAGCTTATGCTTCTATGGGCATGATCGCCACCTCCTCATTGTTTTATGTTTTTTTTCTGTGTTTTAATAAATAAGAGAAGCAACCATTTAGTCAAAGAGGTTATGGCAAAGGACAAGTTGTCCTCAAGTAAGATAAGTCTTACATTAAGAAAAAGGGAGCAATTACATGCAACTCTGTTTTCCATTTACCCAAGAAGGGGGGGAAATTAGAGTACAGAGTTGATCTAACCTAGAATTGAAGGAATGTCCTGTGGCCTTACACCACAAATTATAAAAACACTGTTCTATTTAAGAGACTTTTTGGTATTGGAGGTTCAGGAGGAATTTTCAGTGTTGGGAGGTGACTGAGCTTCAGAGACGGCTAGTTTTACTTCAAAAGCAATGTGAACCAGTCAACAAATGTGATGTTTTTAGTTGAGAATTGGGGAATAACAAAGCGTTCTCTGTCAAGTCCTTATATGAGAAGCTCTTGGTAGGGGGCATGAGAGTTACCCATATGATTTGGTCCGGATTCTTAAGGTGCTGAGGAAAGTATGTTTCTTCACGTGGTTAGTTACTAGAGGTGTGATTTTGACGGCAGAGAATCTTGGAAAAATAAAGGTTTTCTGCTTGATCTGGTATTTTCTCTGCAAGGAGGCGGGTGAGGATGTGGATCATACTCCGTTGCGTTGCAAATTAGCCACGAGGTTATCGGGGGATATATTCAGATGGTAATGACAAGATCTGTGAAGGAGTTTATGTTCCGTTGGAGGAGTGAAGGTAGAAGAAGAAGACACAAGGCATGGAATGTTACTACTTCTGCTCTTTTGTGGGTCATTTGGAAAGGGAGAAATACGGGAGCTTTTGAAGGGTGGATGTGAGCTTTGCCAATTGAGAAGTAGTCTCTGATCCCTTTTTTTTGGGTGCACCTATGTAGTTCCTGTTTGTATAGAGGACTGGGTGTCTTTTGGAGAGAACCATATTTTGTAGGTTTTCCCCTTTTGTGGTATACCACTTGTATAAAGCCATGGGCAAGATATTTCTCCTTTTCTGTGGGCAATATGCAAATGTAGCTCATTGGGAAATGTAGATTATTCACCAGCAGAAAAAGCTTCAGCTTTGGTAGATTGCATAATAAGCTTTTCTGCTTCCCTTTGCTTCCTATGAAGGTAAATAGTCAAAATAGTTTCCCGTAGAATGCGAGTGTTGAGGCATTCATCGAAACAAAAGAGAGAGGAGCGGAATTTGGACTGCAATCTTCAGGAATATAGCATTCGGTTTTGCGCTTGAATTTGGAACCGTGGAAGGCCGAATCCAGGCTTTCCCAAAATTTCAGTAACCGAAAAACTGAGCACTGGAAACACATCACTGAACTGAACAACTGAAGTTACAAATATGCATAACCTAAACCGACGGAATAAAGCGAAAACTTGTTTGTGCACACCCCTACTCTGACTTTATCCCTTGATAAAATTATTACCTTATCCAAAAAACATGATAATTTATGTTCCTTACAAGGGAAATTCCAAAAAAGGAAGCCCATCTTGATAGCATCTGATAATGACTTCTTTGCTCTGTTTCACTGCAGTACAACCCCCTATCCCATCTTTTTTGGCAACTTGGGAGAATCTCCCAAGCATTTGGCCATGTCAGATGTATTGATATCATTATTCATATAATTTTCTAGAACTTTTTAATTAGTCAATGATATCTGTTCTATGTGCAGGACTTGTCATTTGTGGATTTCAGCTATGCATGTCTGAAAACAGTGTTCTTCTCACGTGCCAATCTTCAATGTGCAAAATTCAGGGTATTATTGCTCAATTAAATGTCGCTGAACTTCAACTACAGTTAGTGTGTAGATCACTGGGAATGTTGTACTTTTATAATTACAGTCATAATACCTTGGGAGAGTGCGCATCTAACTTTAGCAGTAAATTTCTTTTATTTACACTTGTGATAATAGTCTAGAATCATATATAATTCCGAGTAAGAACATAGTAGTACTCCACTTTCTTTGGATGAGCTACTTGTTTACAGTTTCTGAGGTTTGGTTTGATGAAGGGAGAAAAGTTCTGAATTTGATGTGCTCTCACTTTAGCTTTGTTTGACTGAAAAATATTCTAGGTCTTTCTACTTTTGCAAGATTTGGAATTATGTTTCACAGTGTTGCAGCGGTCAACCGTAGCCGAGCGCTCAACTGGGGCTAATTGGCATGCTTCAGTCCTGTCGAGGTTATTGATGAGAGATGAGTGTCTTAGTAGCCAATTTTAGAAAAATGGCTGAACTGGTGTTTGACTAGGTTATACCAGCTAGATGAAAGGTTTGTAATCTTGTTTGGCTGCAGCATAGGAAGGAAGAAGTTCTGGAAATGGTTAGCTATGTTACAGGACTCTTCATTTTGTCTAGAAGTATCCACGTTGAATGGTCATCACACGTGTAACACCTTGTTGGATTGATAGCTTTTGCAGATTCTCATACCTCAGTCTCAGTGATTTCTAGTTCTTTGCAAATTGTTTCCTTTTATGCTAAGGGGTGTTCTGCACATTATTTTTGACTAAGTGGTAGTCTGTATAACAAATGTACAAGATTGTATGCCTTATATTGGGTAAAAGAAGTTTTGGAGATAGTAAGCAATGTTGCATAGAGCCATAGACTCTTAATTTGCCTTGATATACCAATGTTGACTGGGTATGACATGGTAATATCATATTGGACTGTGTGTGGTTAAATCTCATTCCTGACTCCATATAACATAATCATAAGCACACCCAAGGTTAAGGGTGTGGCCTAGTGGTCAATGAAGTGGGTCGAGAATCATGAGGTCTTCGGTTCAAATCATAGCAGAGACAAAAACACTAAGTGGTTTCTTCCCATCTTTCCTAGCCTTGGTGGATAGAGTTAACTAAAACCTGTTGCTGGCGGGAGGTTGCAGGTATTTGGTGGAGTTAGTTGAGGTGCACTCAAGCTAGCCTGTAAACCACGATTATAAAAAGATAAATAACATACATAGGCATGTCAATTTATCTCAGCCTCGCTAATTGTCTCATTTGGTGCTGAGGGTATTTGCAAACATACTTCAGACTAAGCTGGTTGTTTCTATAAGTTAAGTGCACAATATTGCCTGTTTACTTGCAGTTAAGAAAAAAATGCACATCTTCTTTGGTGTAGCCATTGTACATAGCTGGCAACTTTTGGTCTTCTTCAATGAGAAGTCCTTGCTTACAAATCTAGAAAAAGGATAAGGAAAAGGAAAAGTTAGCTTTTATGCAGTGATACTCTTGGTTGGATGGTGGTATATTCAATGTCTTTGTTGACGAGGGACTCTAGGAACATTTGTACTTCTAAGCTCCTAACACTAATACCTTCCCATGACTTAGTTACTAAATAATACTATTTTTTTTCTTGGTCTTTCTTTAACTTTTGTCGCAGGATGTCGATGCCGAAGCTTCCATTTTTCACAATGCCACATTGCGCGAGTAAGCTATAGCACATAATCTTTCGGTCTCCACATCTTATGTAGATCATGCATAGTGTTTAATCATCTTAACTGTGTTTGATTTTTCGAAGATTCACTCTCTTTACATCCTCTTTTTAACAGGCTTACATGTTTTTGTGGATTAAAATTTAAGCACAATAATATTATTTTCAAGCCCATCTTTACTGTCAAGTTGCAACCTTAGTGACTTCGTCTTGCCTAGGGAAGATGTGAATTCACTGGAGCAAATCTTCGTGGAGCTGTATTAGCTGGTGCTAATCTTCAAAGTGCAAATTTACAAGGTAATGGTTATTACAGATTACGGAGTACAGATTTGTTCTGAAACTAGACGGTAAGAGTGATTTCTTCATAAGGAGTTCTGCACAAGTAAGACTACAATTTACGACCAATAATTTGTGTTTCTTCAAGTTTGTTGTTACTGTATTTCGAGCCATGTCCAATCTCCTTATATCCTGAGAAGAAAAGAACGGGAGAATAGAAGTTAGAGAGACTAGAGAGGGGGTGGGGGTGGGGAGAGAATGAGAACAGCAATAATTACTTGTTTCTTGGAAGAGAGGTGTTCTTTGGGTGATTTTTCTAGCATCAGGCACTTCTATGGAAGTGTGCTATGTTTCTGTTCTATGATGTGTCATGCATGTTTGAAGTGTTATGTGCTAGAACCTCAAATGCTTACTGTTAGACAGGTAGGTTATAGTGTTTGAAGTAGGTGTATTCTGAATTTATCAACTTATCTGATAATCAACGTATCTACCTTCTTTGCTCTAAGTTGCCCGGACTCTTCACTTTCATTATAAGTTGCTGTTTTTGTTTCCCCGTGTAAAGTATGATCTGATTGTTTCTAGATATCTATTATTTTTCTTCGTCTCGCTGACATATTTATCATTATAATAATTTTCCTTTATTTCCATACAGATGCTTGTCTAATAGGCTGTAGCTTTTGTGGGGCGGATCTTCGTTCTGCTCACCTACAGGTTAAACTTCTAAAACTGTAATGTCTGTTGCTGCATCCTCTGTGGATCCTTATAAATTTTTGACACTTTTACGTGTTCTCTTGACAAGATATTCTACTACAGCCCCATTCTCTGATGCACCTAAATTATATAATTCTTATTCATCTTTGATGCTAGAAAGTGAGCTTGCAATGATTTGGAATAAGACCTAGATTCTTATCCTTTGCCTAAATCCGGTCACTTCAGTTTTACAATCTGTTTAGCATTTATATTCTGAAGCCTGTTTAATGTGCTGAATTACTGTTTATATTTATTCCCAGACAGCTGATCTTACCAATGCCAACCTCGAAGGAGCTAATCTTGAAGGTGCAAATCTGAAGGTAAAAGTTATGCATGTAATACTATTGCCTAAATTCACCCGAAGGTGGAATAATATTGGATACAGAAAGCAGCAATTAAAACTAAGTCAAAAGTATTATTCTGGTGAACATGTGACTTTTGAACTATTTTTATTGCTCGTAATTCACTCATCCAAGCTCAATTTGTTTGTGCTTCTTCTAAAATCTTGCAAACTTTCTTTAAAAGTACTTACCCAGAGGCCCAGACTGTTAAAATATTTTTATTGCTTGTAATTCACTGGAAGTTCTCTCAGATGATCGTGTCATTACATTTCTGTTAGTGTTAAGATTTCTGCTAAAATTTTACTAGCTGTTCTTTTAACAGTGATTGTAAAGTACTTTATGTAAGCTTTGCTTCTTTCTTGGACCACAGTTTCTTGCAACAGGAACAAGTGACCTTCCAACAGCCTAATATACCTAATTCTTCTCCACACAGCTTCAAATGCTTTTTTGACACAATGAAAACATTTAAGATATTATCCTAACACAATAACACATGGGCCTTCTGTTCGCCTCAAAATTATGCTAGTTATCTTGGCCTGACCTGCAGAGCTGAACAATTGAATGGTGAAGGGTCTAACCACTAGGGGATAAAGTTTTACAAGGCACGAAATGTTTAACTTGAACTGACAAGCATACCCAGACACTACCTAATACGGCGTACAACTCTCCATCCCTTCTGATGTGTGATGGGTTCTACATTACTTGCTTATCGATGTCACCCTAACCTTCTTTGTCTTCACCTGGACGGGCCATTCCATTGTTTCCATAAGGCACTTGCAAAACCCGGTTTACTATACCACCTTAAGTATAATGCAATAAGATTTCTTCTTTCAGTCTCAAACCAATAGGTTCTGCCAATCCCCTCCAATAACTTGAGTAAACGAGTTTCCCAAACAGTCAGAAAAGATATCTCTCACCAGTAATCAAATTTTTCTTGAACTTTGCAGTCAAGGATTGACCTCTCTCTTTCTCCTTTTTTCTTTGGGATCTATAAATAGTAAGTGCAGTCATTAATAAAGGGGCACCAAGGGTTTTCAGATCCTTCTATATTGTCAAAAAGTACAAAAAATAATGAGAAGTGAGAGTACTATGTATAAGAAAACGACCAAATTAGTCTTTGATGTATACGGGTTGAATTATTTTGGTCCTTTATATATACCACCTTTTTGACTAGTCCTTCATGTATATATAGAAAGGATCATTTTGATCCTTAGCCCTAAAACAAACAGTAAAAGTAAAAAGTTCCGTTAAATTTAATTGTGGGTTACTTTGAAATTGACACCTGACAGACCCTTTCTCCCTCAATCTTCTTTCTTTCACCATTAAAGGTATGGTCCATCTTCAGTCCACCCACCAGCCATATTCTTATAAGAAAAATAACACACACTACACTCATTTCTTATCTCCCTCTAAACAATAATACCCAGCAGCTCCCATTTTATATATACATAATAAAACAAAAATTGAGACCGCTAAAACAAATGTGAACTAAGTAAATCAGATGATACACTCCATTCCTCCTCCCAGGAAAACTCCCTAAACCAACTCTCTTCAATCTTTAAGCTATATGGGAAGAATATAGCTTTCTTTTTGTTTTTTCCTTTTTAAAACTAATGATTGATATACAAAACGTTACCTTTATCAAAAAAAAAAAAAAAAGAAACTAATAGTCTTTTCATGTATTTTTTTATTTCGTTGTTCAAAAGAAGGGTGAAAACTGAACGGACAGAGGTTGAAAATTGATATCTTCACAATGTTCTTTGAAAATTGAAGAGATTTTTGTGTGTCAAAAAGGATTTTGGTAATGAAAAGAAGTATAAAGTATAAACCAATTGAAAATTGCAGCAGAATTGGCTTAAGAAAGATGATTGAGGTAGAAGGGGTCTGCATTGTCAATTTCGAGGCACCCACAATTAAGTTAACAGAATTTTTCATTTGTACAGTTAGTTTTAGGGTTGAGAATCAAAATGATCTCTTTTTATATACATCAAGGATTATTTCAATAAAATAAGTATATATAAAGGACCAAAATAGTTCAACCCCTAAATATCAAGGACCATTTTGGTTGTTTTATCTACTATGTACCATACAATAGCCTACTCATCTAAAGATCATATGAAATGAGTCAGCTACTCTTATTATATTTCCTTTTGAGTCCAAACAAGAGTCAGTTTCCTTTATGCCTCTTAATTGATTTTCCACTACTTATTCCAGGGTGCGAAGTTAACCAATGCAAATCTGAAGGGTGCAAACCTTCAAAGAGCTTATCTTCGGCATGTGAATCTTCGTGATACTGTAAGACATATTACCACTGCCAATCAGTTGGGCTTTGTTATAGCCTACTCATCTATCCTCAATTATGTTGATTCTGTGAAGCACAGACGTGGAAATTTTTAGGAAAGAAAAAATAATTGCTTGAAACAAAGCCAGATTTTCATTACTGACAAGGATTAACCTTTTCCCTGGCCTTTTGCTGGATGTTCTTGTAATCCTTCACCGATGAATTTCCATCTGGAAGGAAAAAAAGTTGATAATGTGAATCAAAGTTTTCTTGAATAATAATAATTATATTGGAATCTAAGGGAGATCCAATGGAACCTTCGTCTTTGAACTTTAAACTACATATAGGAAATGCATTTCACCTCACCAACTATTGGGATGTAGTAATCATAAATTTCTAAAGATAAGTAAATGACACTCTCTCCCACTATAAACCATCTTTCCTGTATATCTGCCTTTGAAATTCCTTTTCTGACTCAAACCATTGATTTTTTGGGCGTTCATATGGCTACTATCTCACGAGTTCATTTCAATTTCAAGTTGCTATCTTGCAGCGTTGAAATAAGTTTCCCAACCTCACAAGTTTTCTTGTGCTGTCTTGCATATTTCTAATTGTGACTGCTAAATTGTACTGTATTTTCTATTTATTATGTGTAAAGAAGCATGAGAGGTTAACATTAGCATTTTTCAATGTCTAGCTCCAGGTTTTGGAGTATAACGGTATGTACAGGATGTTCTTTGACTACTTAATGTCTCGTCAATCAAAAAGGCCAAAAGGCAGAATATTTTAGTTATGAATCTATGGCATTTATGAAGTTTGTGAGACACCTACCAAATTATGTGCAAAACTTGCTTGGTAATTGTTGCTTCCAATTGCACACACAAGTGTACGTGGTCGCACAAGTAATATAGTGGCTCTAAAAGAGCCGGATTATCGAACCCATAAGACTTGTCTATTAACTATCTTGCTAAATTATACTAGTCTAATTATTTATTCAAGAGTGCCAAAATAAAGAATGCAAGAATTAAATACTAAGGTTACCTTTCTATGGGGGAAATTTCAGGGCTGCAACATGCTTAAGGTTTCATGTATCACATCTCATGTGATGAATTAACTAAAATTATCAAAATTACTAATTTACAGGGTTGATTTTATGATCATGATTTCCCAACCTCTAATCGCCTACTCCATATGACTTTCTAGCTACATCGTTGAGCGGAGATAGACAAACTCAATTGGCGAGCATTTATATTTCATTCTTTTTATTAGCTAAGCTCAGTGTTCATCTGGATGTTAATCTTGACCATGAATCTAAACAAGTGATATGCAAGAGAGATCGAGCTCTTTGTATTCTTTGGTCTATCTACCCCTTCATCTCTCGAGTCCAAGAATAGACAATATGTTTATTTCTATGGTGATCAAGCATGAAACACTAAAACCAAAATTCAAAAGTAATTTAAGTGACAGCCAACATTGATTCAAAACAATCGATGTTCAACAATTACTCGTAGCTGCAGCCCCACAACAAGGGTCTTTAGCTACTAATGTCTAAGAAAAGCAGAAAAAGAAATAGAACCCTAATGGTGAATTGTATTCCTTGTCTTTTGCACTTGAAATAGAAGAAGTTCCCCTACAAAAGAAGCCTAGGGCTCTATTTATAGAGTTAGGGATTTTAATTCCTCCTTCTATTTGGATTTGGACTCCTTAAATTTCAGTATTTTCATTGGGGTATTCGTGGGACAGCACGCCAGAACTTGACTTCAGTAGTTTAGGCCCTGGCGTGGCGCGCCAAGGCTGCTCCATGGGTGTTTTTCTTCGCGCTCATTTTCCCTTCGCTCCCGTCGCCTCTTATTTAGCTCATATTTCTTTAGAAGCCTCTGCATATGCTAATCATGCAGGTTAGTGCGCATTCATTGCAAAACTTAATCAAAACACAACAATTATCATAAAAATGTCCTCGAAACATAAGGCACATGCGGGTAAATCGTAGTAAATGGGCATATAAATACACCCAAGATCACCAACCCACACTTAAACCTTTGTTCATCCTTGAACAAACATTAAAGTTCATCTAAAAAAAATCAAACTAGGAACGCCATCACTTTGGTTGATACAAACAATTAGGTCGTCATATACGACTTTCCATACATTGAGTACACTTCTCGATCATTATGAAAGATATAAAAATAAACAAGAAACCTCTAACCTCTTAACCTCGAGGAAGAACTTTGAACTCATCAAAATTAAGTTTGCTCACCTATTCTCGTCAAAGAACGTTAATAAAATTACCTATGCATCATGAAACAAGTGCCCTCACAAGAAGAAATAGTACACACGTTCAATTCAAAAGATTGAATATAAATTAAGGTCTATTTCAAAAAAATATATATAAATTAAGGACTTCACATCATAGAACAACTCTCACACTCGCAAATAAAATTCACATGTATGCACAAAGAATCATATGTTTGTCCATTATGTACATCTCCACTAATTAAGCATGCTCGAATAGGATCAAATAGGACTTTAACGAGTTGTAATATAGGCTAGGAGATGGGTAGGAAAACTATATAATAGTGACTTATACTTCCCTAAGCACTTGACAATTTTAGACTTCATCACCCATTGTTTTCTTCTCTTTATTTCTAGCCCTCTCTTCAACAATTATTTCACAAGTAATTCTCATCATCTCAAGAATGTTTCAATCTTTTTTTTAAGGATATTTTTTCTTCTTTTTTCTCCCTTTTTTTTCTTTTTCATTTCAACATTTTTTGAAAAGGGATCTTTCATCACTTTATAGCTATCATTGATTACCTTTTTTTTCACTCAACATCCCTTTTTGTCTTCAGATTTACCAATTATAATCGGTTTATGCTCAGTGCTCAAGGAAGCAAGGTGCAAAAATCAAGGATTCAATATAAGAGTTAAGGCAAAAATATGGCTACCAACAAAAGGCTACAATAACATGCAGGACAAGTTCTAGACTAAGATGCAAAACATGGAATAAACAAATTCTCACGACACATGACACAAGTATTAATCAAGATGGAACAATTTCACTTCTAAGAGAGACAAGATAATAATAAACTACAAAATAAAATAAGTTACATACAAAGTCACAATCATGAGCCTAGGTGTCAAAGATGATGCAATTTTATTAGCAATCAAGCATTCACAAGAAAGTACTACTCATTAGGCCTTAATAACAAGTATCACACAACTCAAAAGGGTCTCTTTTTTTGAATTCAAAAATAAAAAAAATAAAAAAATTTACTTCCTATAAAACAAAAGATACTCGGTTCAAAGGACTATCCTCAGGAAAAGAATCGAAAACAAAGTCAAGGAACCCATCCTAAGAAAAAAGACTTAATAAAACAGAAAAAATTAGGAATTCATTCCTCCACCCCACACTTAAAAAAGATACTATGTCCCCAAAGCATCAAATAAAATTTAAAACAAGGGTTAGAAAAACTCACTGAGGCTTCTAAGCCTAGCTAGTAGCATGCTCTTTTAATTTTCATCAAGGATCATATGCACCCCACAATTAATCTCAAACGTGCTCCTTTGCCTCAACTTCTTGGGTACTCAGACTTTCCCTAATCTGCAAAAACAATACAAAAAAATTGACACTAAATAAAATAAAATAATATAAGAAGATACACTATAAGTTGGGTTGCTCCCAATAAGCGCCTAATTTAACTTCGTTGCATGATACAAGTAATTTCACCACCTCTCTTTCCACTTTGAACTTATGAATTGTACCCCTAACTTTACATCAACTTTTTACTCCTCTCAACGGGAGGTGGTATAAAGATAAAGGAACCAAATAATCGATGTCACATCTTGCACTTCTTGGCTCTTAGGTGAGGAATGTCGTTGTCTACCTGGACTAGAAAACTTTAGGATGTTGGGGTCTTTTTCCACATCTAGACACTCCATTATTTCAGATGACTCTAATTTCATATTGTCATCATCCAAGCATAATGTAGAAAATTGTATTCAAGATGCCTCAACTCCGAAGCAACATTATTACAACATTCTCACTTTTGTATTCCTCAACATCCGACATTAAGGAATAAGGTATTGTTGAATGGTTGAATTCATCTTTTTGCTCCACTAGTTGGTCATTATCCACGACAATATGGTGAGAGCCTCAACCTTTTTGTTCAAGTGAGCCTCCAAGTAATGAATATTCAAACCAAATTGTTTATTTCTGTGTGGGCTCAACTCTTCCTTCAATCAGTTGGGTTGTCATGTATGTAAGACCATCACGGATAGACTCTTGAAATTTTAGAAGTTGAGCTTGTTCATGTAGCCAAGATTGAGCTTCTTCACAACTTTCTCCTTGTAGGGATGCAATCTCTTCTTCTAATTGATCATTAGCTAGGTTGTAACTTGCAATTGATCAGCGTCAACCTTAGCTTGCAGTCCATGATTTTTGCCTAAAGTTTAATGTTTTCTTCTCGTTGTTCCATCATTATTGATTCTAGTTCCGTGAGTTTTGATTGCATTTCCTTGTGTACTAACTTACTTTTGTCCAACATGTCCATAAGTTGCTTTAAAAATATATTGCGCACCCTTGTTTATCATTCTCTACTTCATCACCCCTGCTAACATCACAAATAACAGAAAAATCATAATAGGGTTTCGGGGAGGGGAACAAGAGTTAGGACAACCGTTCCAAGGAGCATATTGACCACCTCATATATGACATATAGGACACTCGATATCCAAGTGGTGTCCATTACTAATTACAAGGATATTTATAATAATACTCCTCACACAACCTCAATTTATCCCAATCATCCATATCAATAAGAGTACTAAACTGTTCAAAGGAAGAAAAAAAATATATGTTCAAAAAAAAATTAAAGAAAAAAACTTAAATTAAAAATATAACCTAGAAGAATAATTCTAAGTTCTCGGCAGTGGCGCCAAAAACTTGTTGCTTCCAATTGCACACGCAAGTGTACGTGGTCACATGAGTAATATAGTGACTCTAAAAGAGCCGGATTATGGAACCCAAAGGTTTTATCTATTAATTATCTTACTAAATTATACTAGTCTAATTATTTATTCAAAAGTGTCAAAGAAATTTGATTTATAAATAAAAGAATGCAAGAATTAAATACTAAGATGACCTTATTATGATTGAGGAAATTCCAGGGTTGCAACATTTTTAAGGTTTCAGGTATCACATCTAAGGTAATGAATTAAGTACGGTTATCAAATTAGTTATTTATAGGATTGATTATATGATCATGATTTCCCTACCTCTAATCGTCTACTCCAATTGACTGTCTAATTGTCGTTGAGTGGGGATAGACAGACTCGATTGGCGAGCATTTATACTTCATCCCGTTTAATATCCAAGCTTGTTGTTCGTCTGGGTTTTAATCTTGAACAAAATATGAACAAGTGATATGCCAGAGAGATCGAGTTCTTTGTATTCTTTGGTCTTTCTACCTCTTAGTCTCCCGAGTTCAAGAATAGACTATATGTTTATTTCTAGGGTGATCAAGCATGAAAAACTAAAACAAGAATTCAAAAGTAATTTAAGTGATAACCAACATTAATTCAAAACAATCGATGTTCAACAAGGGTCGTTAGCTACTAATGTCTAAGAAAAGCAGAAAAAGAAAAAGAACCCTAATGGTGAATTCTATTTCTTGCCTCTTGCACTTGAAAAAGAAGAAGCTCCCCTACAAAAGAAGCCTAGGGCTCTATTTATTGAGTTGGGGAAAATAATCCCTCTTAATTGATTCGGACTCCTTAATTTTCAGAATTTTCATTGGGGCATTCGTGGGGCAACGCGCCACCATAGCGCCAGGACTGTTGGGGCAGTGTGCCAACAGTACGACAAAACTTGACTTTCAGTAGTTTAGGCCCTGGCGTGGAGCACCAAGGCTGCTCCGGAGGTGTTTCTCTTCACCTCCTATTTAGCTCATATTCCTTTAAGAGCCCCTGCATATGCTAATCATGTTGGTAAGTGCACATTCATTGCAATACTTAATCAAAACCAGTGTTATCAAAGGTGCGCTTAAGCCTTGAAGTAAGGCTCAAAACGTGTTGAGCGCTTCACCTCGCTTTATGTGCTCTTCAGTGTCATCATAAAGGTTTTAAGGCAAACATTTTCTTGCCAATGAGCCTCTTATGAAGAAGTGAAACGAAATAATTGATATTTCACTTTATCGTAAAAAAAATTCAATTACTTTTGTCATATATTTTGTCATTCATGTTTATAATTATTATTTTTGGAATAAACATATATATTTGTGATCTTTTCTCCCTTTGCGCCTTTTTTCATTAAAGCCCACGCTTTATTTGTGCTTAAAGCCCCCACTGACTTTAGAGTTTTTTTGCGCTTTTCGCCTTTGATAACACTGATCAAAACACAACAATTATCATAAAAATGTCCTCGAAACATAATTCACATGCTGGTAAATCGTAGTAAATGGGCATATAAATATGCCCAAGATCAGTAATTCCCTAAATGTTGCTCTCGGATGATCAAGTCTGATTCCTTCCTGAGAGGCACCATTGAATTTTATACTAGAGTTTAAGCAATGAATTTCCATGAGCACATCTTTGCTCCCTCCAGATGTTGAGAATATTTGCTTTCTCGACTTCCGGGTATCTGCAATCCTTGATAATAGCCTTGGAGGATGAAACTGTATGCCGTCTTCATTGATAAGCTTAACAAGAAGCAAACAATCTGTTTCGACTTCTAACTCTTTTTATCTCACTGTCTATGCTAATTGTACCCCTTGTTTGACTCCTATTTCCGTAGGGAAGCTTGAGGTATAGAAGTTCGTCAAGGAAATGTTTCAACAATTTCCCAAGCATAATCACTAATATGTGCAAAGATCTGTTGATGGACGTTATGTTTTCTAATCAAATTTCTATTTCTTTCTTTCCATTTGCCAAATAGATGAAAATGTTAGTGTAACACAGTAGGAGATCAATCAATCCATTCAAGCATAAGCATAGCATTCATTTCATGAAATCAATCTCATTTTGGGAGACGAAATTATTCCAAATTTATCTATATTTTGGACAAGTCCTAATAATTATGTGAAAATAAGTTACCATTTTCAAAAAAAAAAAAAAAAGTTATGTGAAAAGTCCTCCTTCTCATCATCACTTCATTCGCATTTGGGGAAGTCAATTATCTTCCTAGTGAATCTAAGATTGTTATGTCTTACAACCCATATAAGTTTTTATTTAAAAAAAAAGAGGGTCTTACAAGTCATATGAAGTGTTTTATTTTCCCTGATGAAGTTTCCATATATTCGTCAATATCCTATCATTTGAGTTTTGTATCCAATTATGCTTCTGTTGATCCTTGGACTAATCTCCTTTTTACCACTGCATGCAATGTAGAAATGCCTGATGTAACAAATTTAACCATAATAGTTCACTGATGATGGTATGTTTGGTATATTTGCCTGGAATATAGGGAAAGGGATGAAGCTTGAAGGGTGTGATTCAGCTCTGTTGCTTAATATTCTCTGCTTGCCATTGTATTTGATTCTAGTTGGAACTAAATATTTCTCTCTTTCTCTCAGCATTTGGAGGGGGCAAAGCTTGATGGTGCCAATTTACTGGGTGCAATCAGGTGACACCACAGATTTGTTCTCATCCTAAACCTCTCCCAGAGTAACATTAAAGAAGAGAACTACAAAAAGGAATTGTATATCAAGCCTTACATGTATTGACCAACTATTTTAGTTTAATTTGGTGGTCTAAATCTCAATTTAACTATCTGTATGTGTGTAAACCCAAATTGTTTCAAACCATTCTGGCCTTGTAAAAATGTTTTAACTTTTCAAATCTGAGATGATCAAACAAGAGGTACTTTCCAAGAAGAATTGAATAGGCATAGAAGGGTTTTTCCGAAGAAATGATTTGTGGATCATGCACTAATCCCACAAGTCTAGTTTAAGTATATATGAATGTATCCAACACATTATACAGTAAAATCCTTTCAGTGCAAAACTCTGAATGATTGCTCTAAACGGGAACTAGCAAATGCCCTACTCTTCCCAAGCCTAGTACATAACATGGATCATATATTGTCATTTCTGGTTTTTTCCTTTAGGTCTAGCAGTCGAGGAAACAGCAATAAGCTGCAAATCAAATTGTTTACCACCAAAATGCATACCTTACTGGCATCACAATTTTATACACCTACTCCTTTTAGTTCATCAGGTTAATTCAGTTTCCTCAGAAGGGACCTCGTGAAAGGGGCTAGCTAGGGAGATGGGGAAAAAAAAGTAACTGCAAGATGTACCATTACCTTGTACCCACTGCGACATGGTGGCCTTTTTTTTCCAGTTACACTTGGCAATGGCAAAGATACAAGCAGTAGAAAATCCTTCTGATAGAGAAAAAAGGTGGTTCAAATTGGAGTATAATTTGTTAAGATTAGAGAATCGAGTTACTGCAGTAATTAGTAGAAGTACAGCTTGCTTAACAATGGAGAGAAACTCTCTTCTTCATTGAACATTGAAAGCTTTTACAAGGGAACTCTTTTTACAACTCTCTTCATCCTATGACTATATCATTTATATATACAATCAGTTCATCAAGCTAACACACTAACAAATTATAACTAACTAAATTTGTTAATTTAATTAACTTGTCAGAATAGCTGTGCATTTTACTAGCTGCTCAACATCCTCCCTCAAGCTAGGTGTATGAAAGACATTCTTCATTCCTAGCTTGGCAAGCCGATACGCATGTTGCACACAAGTTAATCCTTTGGTGAGTAAGTCTGCAGGTTGCTCTGTTGTTTCCAAGTACAAAGGTTGAACTAATCCTAGTTCAATCGATGTCTATGTGGAAGACTGGGTTTGCAGCAATATTTGCTGTCACTGTAAGTAGGCACATGCATCTTCACCTGCACTCCTACTTCTATGAAGAGTCCAACTAACCACACAACTTCTGCTACTATTGATGCCAAGCTCCTGTATTCAGCCTCTGAGCTCCTTGAGATAGTGTTGAGGTACTCTATTTATGATATATGTAGCAGCTTCTATGCATTCACCCCAAAATCTATTTGATAGATCTTGTTGTCTCTAACAAGTGCCTATGCTTCCTTCCTACAACTCCATTTTGTTGTGGAGTATGTGGATAAGATCTTTGGTGTATGATCCCGTGCACTGCAAACAAATCATGACAGTTAAAATTCATAAACTCTCACCCATTACACATTTTGTCTGGTTCTTGCTTTTGAAGCATTTTTCTTTTTTTGGAAGTACTCATGAATGATTGTTATACTTCATGAATAACAATTCATAAGTTGTGCTTATAAAATCGATGAAATGGGTTGCTATCTGGTTAAAGATGATTCAAACGTTGTCCTGGTTCTAGTTTTGTAAATCTCAACATTAGACTTCATAAATACTTCAAACAAACAAAAAAAGTACCTAAACTTTTTATTGGTTTTAAAATACGAAATATATTAGAAAAATAAATCAACATTTCGCATTGGCACTTCATGCTTTTAATAGTTAAAAGTTCAAAAGCAGATCAAGCCTATTTGTAGCTAATTGCTCAACCAAACAACACCTTTAAATACTGTTTCCAGACTGGATATATCATACATCATATTTTTCAATGAAAGAATAATATTCAAGGGTGTTACACTTAAACGTATACACCGTAATACCAAGTTGGTCAAAGTTGTCTTGTTTAAACAATTCTCACCAATTTTTTCATTGTAAAAATTATTCCTCATTTTAATTTTTAACGGTTGAATCTACTCAAAGAAATACCAGACCAGCAAGATTCTGTTCACTAGTTGAGTTGATGCTCTCGACTATTATCAAAACGAAAGAATTAAAACGTTTGCCAAGATAAAAATAGTACTTGAAAATTCATGACAATAGATTATATTTAACAGGAGGCAAATCGCCAAAATTTGCAACGTATACAGAGGAAGGACCTGGGTCCTGGGGTGGTCACCCAAATATGTAAGGATGAAGTTACAAAACCCCTTAGCATGAGTCAACTCAACTGAACATTCTTACGAACTTTGCAAATAACTTGACAAAATCAAAATAACAGGTCAGTATGACAATCCTTGCTAGAAACATCAGTTCAGTGGCATTCCCAATTCACTCCTTCAATCTGTAGAAACCAATGAAGAATGACGATAAAGATCATGTCGAACGAAAACTAAGATCAACAGTGGATTAGATCAGCACATCATTAGCAGATACTTGTGGCAGTTTTTGACTATATTTCATTTCTTCTGCCAACTAACTACATATAACATTCAGCAGAAATTTAAAGTTGCAACAGTGCTTAATTGTATAACAAATTGAAGACCATGTGTTTAAGATAGAACTACTATACTAACAAGAAACTCAACCAAAAATGATAAGATGCATGACAAACATGAATCTAATTTCTACAAGATCCAAAGACGGTATGATTATGTGAACTTAATAGAAAGTTCACGCAAACCCATATTCGAATGGTGCTCTCCCAACTTTAAAGAAAAACACTATGACAAGAATTTTGACGAATGGTGAATCAAGATAGTCTTATAGAGCATCCCCATGTGACTTTGTTGGTTTAGATCAGATAGAAGGAAATAGTTCATTGAGCACTCTCTTGTAACCACCCACCTACCCACCCAAACTAACAGAAAAAAGCAAATGAAGGAACACATGCAGGAAAAGAAACCAACATTTGAGACGACCTTAACTTATGATTGCATTAGTCAGGTTCCATATACATATCTGGGCATTAGGAACACCTCATCTGCTAACTTTATAGCAAGGACACGCGGGACTGGTTTCAAAGAACGAAGCAAACATAATGTACTGATTACTGAATCGGCTGAGACTGCTCAAAGTAACAGTTCAAAAGCCAAATAAGATAGAAGTTTACTCACATCTACGATATATGCTACGATTTCCACCATAAGGATCGTGGTCATGAGACTGCAAGACAAACAAAAACAACAATCAGAAACCATGAGCCGATCTAAAACACAGAAACATCAGTCTCTAGCATCTCAATCTTCATTTAATGTTCAAAAAAAAGGAGAATTGTCTATAAATGCAACTCAGAAAGGAGTAAATATTAGGCTGGAGGGTCTGATTAAAATAAATTAATAATAATGTATATATGGTACTTTATCAAATACATTTAAGAAATTCTATTCTTGAGCAACAAAGCTAAATAGCTAGAGCTTCTCATCCTTTACAAAATAGACTGAAAATTTTTTGAACTTCTTTAGACGCAAGCAAGTGTCAAATAGGCATCATCAAGATGTACTTCCCTGAGGAGTTAGTTTCCTGAGCTTAAGAACTTTTTGCAGGTGAATAATCAGGTTGTATAAACCACTTGAAGTAACTATGCAAAAGTAAACATGCTAATCAAGAATATGAGAAAAAATATAAAAACATAATGCTATGTAGGAACAAGCTTTCCATTTCTTAACCAGATAGCATTATAAAAATCCTAGGTCATTGAGCAGAATGAAATTTTATTTTTATTTTTTTGAGAATTGGTTACATCGAATGAAGTTAAAAGATTATCGTTGTGTTTGTCTGTTTACATGCCATCTTTCCCAAGGAAAGCTATTGCATGCCATACTGGAAACTTTTTTTCCCCTCTTATTTATTTTCCGGAGGACTTGGATATGGCCCGCAGTTCGTACTTTCATATAAAGAAGATGCATCTCGTCCACAATTGCAAATGTATTCTACAGAATATCTGATTCGGGAACAGGGAGATACACTACTACCCACTTGCAATATCAAGCAATGAATTATCTAAATAGAACACACCCAGTTCTCAGGCCATTAGATTCAAAAGCACAGAACATACAACAGTAGCACAAAATTAGAGCATGACAAGAGTGGCTGATGTAATATAACTGGGGTTTCCAATGAACAACAAAATGTTGGCCATGAGAAATGGTGAATCGTAACAATGATCACAGATAATTCAATATTCTGTACCTGAAAAGAATTCAGAAAGCTTTTGACCCCATAAACTGAACCTGATAAGACGCAAAAAGTAGACAACTTAACCAAAATAGACATACTCAATAAGGCATAAACTATTGTGAGCCGAAAATGATCTCAAAAACCATCTAGTTGCATGTTGAACTCACCTGGTGAATGATCACTGCCAAGCTGGCCATAATAGGCAAAAGATGGTGTACCCAGAGGTCCACGACTATGTGGCAACATACTAAATGAAAAAAAGTACAAAGTCAATATTACTGAGGTAAAGTATCTGCAAGACGTTATTCTACTTTATATGATAGCAGAAGATGTCCATTCACAACAACAGACAATGGTATGAACCTTCGGTTTACAGTAGGAAAAGAGCTTTCTAACTGCACTCTAGAAACTCCACTGGAATCCATACGATGTGGATTATGTACCTGCAGAGGCAGAAGGAGGGTGCCTCAGAGATAAGTATATGTCTACATAAGAAGTGAAAGGGACATAAGGATATAAAAGCAGCATAAATGCAACCAAAGTCACAACTTACTACAGATGAAAACGGTCGCTTGCTTCCAGATAACGAGTACTGATGGTTAATACCTGAACCTTCTCGGTCAAGAATAATAGAAAACAGATATCAATTATTTACAACAGGAAGAAAGAAAAAAGGGTTGGGGTGGGGTGGATCCAAAGTGCAGAGGTCTGGCAATGAATAACCATTAAAAACATAAAACATATACAACAAAGTAGAAAGCATAAGAACTATAAAAGGTAAATACTCCTCTATCTCTTTTTCCTTACAAGGTTACAGAACCCACAAACTCCCATATCCACGATTGCACCATGGTTCTTTCATATTTTGTTCCCGTGGTGACTCCCAACTCCATCTGGGTAATCATTATTCTTGAACTAAACATATATATTTATATCTTTTTTCTCCCTTTGCGCCTTTTTCACTAAAGCCCACAACCCCAATAGACCTTAGAACTTCTTTCTTTGCGCTTTTTGCTTTTGATAACACTGCTAGGCACTAGTCGTTACTTTCAAGCTCCTGCTTTCTTTCTTTCGTTTTAAAAGAAAACTGAGGTTCTAAAGTCCATTTTTTAGGACCCAATGGGCCAATGAAGTAGGCAAAACCAAGGGAGATCAAAACTCAAATCCCAGCACCAATAGAAAATGCTAGGTGATCTCTTTCCATATAGCAAGTGTTGGTGGACAGAGTTACCCGGAGTTACCCGGTACCTGTGTTGGCAGAAGGTAGCAAGCATACGATAGAATACTAGTGTAGGTACACGCAAACCGACCCGAATACCACCTTAATAAAAAGGGCCTCATTTTAGAGTTTTTCCCTCCAAGGAAATTCGCTTTAATTGATAGCTCTCACTGCTGGAGTAACTAAAGAAGCATTTGACCCTCTTCACCAAAATACCTTTAACTATCGAAGGACATATTAACCGACATCACTAAACCAATCTCTGACGAATAAATAAGAAAAAGGGGATAAAAGCATAATAAACTTCATGCCCAACATAAGATTGGATGGGCACATCTTCCAGCCTAGGGGGCTCTACTTAGGAATAAAATTCTTTGTTCATGAGATCGTTCGGCACTTAGCTGTAACATGGTCCCTTGCTGATGACATATTGCAGATTTTCATGCTTTTCGGACCTTTTCTTTTATCCTAACACACCATTGTACTCAAAATAGCTTTCTATTCCCTTAATATCAACAGCAATAAGTTTAGGAGGTCACTAGACAAAAGTACATGAACAAGTACATTACACTAACCTTTAGCTTAATAAAAAAATAAAGCACATCACAACTAGCAGAACATTTTAATGGAAAGCTAGGCCAACAAATTATGTCTGATGACATGAGGCAAAGGAAGAGAAGAATGCTAGAAGTGAAATATATGAAATTACCCATGTTCAAACCGGAATGGAGCTGACGAACTGGCCCTTGTTGTCTCAAGAGGTGCAGAAGTTCATGGGTTGTAGAAGATCCTCCAACTCTATGATCCTCATCATATCTTCTCACGTAATTTACCTTTTTGCTGGGTTCATGCCTCTTCAAGATGGCTATAACCACGATAAAGGAATATCTCATTAAAGACGAGACTCACGACTGCTATTAAGACACAATTGTTTTACTCCATAGGAATCATGTTTGCTTAGAAGCAACCTCTTTCCGCAAAAGAATTGACACAAGCAACAAAAAGCCTTCATTTATACTTATGATTTGAATCCGCTGTTGTAAACACTTCATTTGGTTTCCAACACTTTGTGTTGATGATTTTTATATATTTTGATTTTGTTACCTCGTCTAAAAAAAACTTTAAAAAGCCTTTGAACATAGATTCTGACAGAAGATCCCAGCTTTAGCCAAATTTGCTAATATTACAGTGCCACGGTGTCAATAACTTCCAATAACATGACAACCTCAAATTCATCTAAAGATAAACAAAAAAGGAAATGCTCTTAAAACTTAACTATATTCAAACATTATGTTGGTTTCTAGACTTCCTACCAAATTCTTTCAACTGGTACTAATTTGCTGGAGCCCAATTTGACATATTCACTTAATGCAATAATGTTGGCAATAATGTTTCAACGGGCTTAATTACTGCAACAAGATACCCAACTCTAGTAAAAATATTTGGTTAAAGGACACGCAACAAGTTAAAAGGATTTTCCATCAGGAAAAGAAAAGATAATATTGAGGAAAAAGAATATTACTATGTTTCATTTACTTGGGCCTCAGATTTTTAGGTCTAAATCTTAATCATTCAAAACTCAATCATTAAGTGTGTGTTTTCCTTTATAACCACTTAATGACTTTGAATAGATCTGAATGATTAAGACTTTAAAAAAAAAATCTAGATATTATTAAGATGCTAGTGAATCAAGGGTTTATGCAAAGATCGTATTTCATCACTACTCCATCCACTTTTATCACTAACCACTATTGCTGCCGCCCCCTACTATCAAGTATCAACTACCAGTCTACCACCCACAACTACCATCTCAACCTCAATCACCATCACTGTCAATCAACATAGTCAGCCGTCATCGCAACTAGCTACCATTTACAATCAACACACCATCCATTATGCACAACCCCACCATCTCAACCACAAATATCACTATCCCAAATCACCAGTCGCTCGTCTCTGTCAGTAGCCACTATATACTATCATCAGCACAACCACCAAAACCATGCTATTGGCATATATAGCCAACCACCGCTATCAATCACTACCACATCATCCTCAACTATATCGGTTGCCACTACCAACCACCAACATTAACCACTATTAGTTTTTGTAGGCTCTTTAAACTTTTGGGTATACTTCTTGTTAATGGCTAATTTTGACTTCCATTTATGAAATTAAGTTGTTTACCTGATCAGAAAAACTAATAATCAAGCTATTCATTCCCCAAGAATCTCTTCTCTCTTTTCTTACAAATAAATAAGGATCAACCAAGGTTTTATGCAACAAAGCAAACAATTTTATACCAAACTATCATCAAATTGACAAATATAGGTTTCAAAAAACTCACACTGGCCCTGTATTTTCTTCTCCTCCCGAGGTCCCCTTCTAGTAGGAAGGGTTACACGTTTAGTTTGCTTACTCTTCGGCATGGGTTTAGCAAGAGATACCTTAATGCTTACCTAAAATATAATCAACATTGAAGATAATCATAAGCAAAGCAACTTTTGCAATTACTGAATGGTAAATTACAGAAACAATGTGAAACCTTGGATCCACTGTCATTAGCTGGTTCATGACTGAATGCCTCAATGCACGCAAGAGCAGACTCGCGGCTTATATAATTGACGAAGGCAAAATCTTTTCTCCTCGAGGAAGGAAGGTCTTTTGCAAGAACAACACTCTCAATTTCACCAAATTTGCCGAAGTAGTCTCGCACTTTTTCTTCAATCCATGAGGAAGGTAAATATTCAGCATAAACTGATTTAACCTTGACAAAGGTGAAGCAATTAAGTACTTTAATCAAATAAAAGTTGTAATATAGATGAAGATTGTTAGTCAGAAAGGCTAGGGAAAGAAGAAGAAACAAAATAAAGTATTGAGGCCTCTTTCTCATGCATCGCTTAGCATTTACTTCAGGTAAATAACTCAACAAGCATCAATATATTAATTCCAAAACCTTTCATCACAACTGACCTTTAGCAGTTCTTCTTCATTTGGCTCAATTAAAGGCTGTGCCCATGCAACTTTTACGTTCATGTGTTTCCCAAAAGCATCCTTCTTTTGGAGTTTACTGAAAGCAATCTGAGCTTCTTTACTTGTTTCAAGTTCAACAAATGCAAACCCTCGATTCTGCTCGATGTTGTTAGGATTAGCCATAACTGTGACCTTATCGATATTTTCAATTCCAGCCTTCTTCAGTAGATCAATCACCTGTCCAGAAATAAACTCTTCGAAGTCATTTAACACAGAGGAATTACAATGATCAGCAGCAAACAGAAAAGCTTACATCTTCAGTCTTCCATTTCTTGTCAATATTACCCAGGTATATTGTGTCATTACCCTCAGCAAGGGATACACGACATTGCTTCCCAGATATCTAGGTTTCAAAATCAAATAAATGCATTAGTCCACCGCATACAACAGCTTAGTGCAGAAACTGCAATTATCTATCCAGCAGGACTACACCACTAAACTTAGCTAAAAAATATTATTTTTGACAAAAAATATTAGCTAAAAAATATTATTATTCTCCATGCCTTAAATTTTGGGTGTAATATGAAAATTAAATGAAGAATATGTTGACTCTTTGGCCTATTTATTTAGTCCCACATCGGAGTTTTATGTATTGTGAAGGAGAATTTGGGGTTATAAAAGAACTCCTCCTCCTTCATTGTAAAATGCACCATTTGTAATCTCTTCTCTCTATCTAATAAAAGCAGGCTGCTTTGAGCGGTGCTCGGAGATTAAGCTTTCGCGGCTGAACTCCATTATTAAAATTGTTCGGTCTCTTTTCCCTTCTTTTCAGTTAATATTCGATATTACTTGTCGGGTATCTTTGTTAGTGTTCTGTCCGGTTCAGTTCATTTGAACCGGTTCATTTCACTAAAGATGTTCCGTTTTGTAGGGAAATTACCCGAATTTCCCAACAAGTGGTATCAGAGCCAAGGTTCTGTCTGAGTATGCTCTGTGGTTGCAGCTGAGTCTGATCTTCCACATCAGAAAAGAATTATTTTGGTCCTTTTGTGTCGAAAGTTTTTTCTAAGTCAGAGTTCTGTCTGAGTATGCTCTGTGGTTGCAGTTTAGCCTGATCTTCCACACCAGAAAGGAATTACTTTGTCTCAGTAGAAGCCTTCGATTGTTTGAATTCTGTTGTAATATCCAATATTTTTTTTGAGTCTGTAATGGCAAATAAAGATCAAGAAATGGAGTCTGTTGCAAATATTCCACCGAAGACATCGGGTGCCTCGTCATCATGGTCAAGATTCCCGATGTCTACTTTGAAGTTGGCGGTTGAAATATTCGATGGTACGGGCCATTTCGGTATGTGGCAAGGGGAGGTTTTGGACTCCCTTTTCCAGCAGGGTCTTGATATTGCTATTGAAGAAGTCAAACTAGAAGGAGTTGAAGATAAAGATTGGAAAATCATTAATCGGTTGGCATGCGGAACAATTCGATCGTGTCTATCCAGGGAGCAAAAGTATGCTTTCAAGAATGAGACTTCTGCATACAAATTGTGGAAGGCATTGGAGGACAAGTTTCTGAAAAAGAGTGGTCAGAACAAGCTCCTAATGAAGAAAAGGTTGTTCCGATTTGATTACAAACAAGGTACTACTATGAATGAACATATCACTATGTTTAATCAATTAGTAGCAGACTTGCTTAATTTAGATGTCATATTCGATGATGAAGATCTGGCTTTGATGTTGTTATCATCTCTTCCCGATGAATTTGAACATTTGGAGACAACGTTACTTCACGGGAAGGAGAATGTGTCGTTAGATGCTGTTTGTTCTGCTTTATATAGTCATGAACTGAGAAAGCAGGATAAGATGAAAACAAAGGCAACAACATCAGAAGAAGTATTGGTGGCAAGAGGTCGTCATCAAAACCAGACAAAAGGGAGAAGAGGAAGGTCCAAATCAAAAGGTCGAGCCATTGCCAAAGATGAGTGTGCTTTCTGTCATGAGAAAGGGCACTGGAGGAAAGACTGTCCAAAGTTGAAGAAGAAAGGGAAGGCTCCGCAAGACGCCAATGTTGCAGAATGCAAAAGCGATGCGGAATCAGATATCTCTTTAGTGGTCGCTCCTACAACATCACATGCAGATGAGTGGATATTGGATTCAGGTTGTACCTATCATATGTGTCCCATTCGGGAGTGGTTCTTTGAATTTCAGGATCTCGATGGCGGAGTTGTTTACATGGGTAATGATAATTCATGTAAAACAACCGGAATAGGTTCAATCAAACTGCAGAATCATGATGGATCCACCAGAATCTTGCGAGATGTGCGGTACGTGCCAAAGTTGAAGAAGAATCTCATCTCATTGGGGGCTTTAGAATCTAAAGGCCTAGTTATAACGATGCGAGATGGAGTTCTTAAAGCAACTTCTGGAGCGTTGGTGATGTTGAAGGGTGTGAGAAAGAACAATCTGTATTACTATCAAGGTAGTACAGTGGTCGGGACAGTAACAACAGTAACTTCTTGCACCAAGAAAGATACTGAGGCAACGAAGCTGTGGCATATGCGGTTGGGACATGCTGGTGAAAAATCTTTGCAAATTCTTGCCAAGCAAGGATTGTTGAAAGGTACGAAGACTTGCAAACTTGAGTTTTGTGAACATTGTGTTCTTGGAAAACAACGAAGAGTGAAGTTTGGCACTGCAATTCATAATACCAAGGGTATTCTGGATTATGTGCATTCAGATGTATGGGGACCTGCCAAGACTCCGTCTCTTGGAGGAAGGCATTATTTTGTCACTTTTGTTGATGATTTTTCCAGGAGAGTTTGGGTGTTTTCTATGAAGAACAAAGATGATGTACTTGGAATTTTCCTTAAGTGGAAAGTTCAAGTTGAAAACCAGACGGGAAGGAAGATCAAGGTTCTCCGAACAGACAATGGTGGAGAATACAAGAGTGATCCGTTCCTTAAGGTATGCCAAGACTGTGGCATAGTTCGGCACTTCACCGTCAGGAAAACACCGCAACAGAATGGGGTGTCAGAGCGTATGAACAGGACACTTGTGGAGAAAGTTCGCTGTATGCTGTCTAATGCTGGGTTAGGCAGAAAATTTTGGGCTGAGGCGATAACATATGCTCAACATCTCGTCAATCGTTTGCCATCATCTGCTATTGATGGCAAAACTCCATTAGAGGTATGGTCTGGAAAACCTGCAACTGATTATGATACTTTGCACGTTTTTGGTTCTGTTGCATATTATCATGTGATTGAATCAAAGTTGGATCCACGGGCAAAGAAGGCTTTGTTCATGGGATTCAATGCTGGAGTGAAGGGATACCGTCTGTGGTGTCTCGAGGCAAAGAAAACAATTATAAGCAGAGATGTTACCTTTGATGAATCTGCCATGTTAAAGAAGGTAAATCCAGAAGATGCTGAGAGTACTCCTGAACAGGTGGCGTGTACTCCGAAGCAGGTGGAGTTTGAGGAGACAGTGGTGATCCCAGCACGGAGCACCACGAGTGACTCTCCTACGGCAGAAGAAGAGTCAGATGAGGAAGAGGTTCCTACCCAAGAACCTCTACAGCAATCGGAGCCAATTGCAGTTAGAAGACAGAGACGAGCGATCCAAAAGCCCGCTCGTTTCACTGACATGGTAGCTTATGCACTTCCAGTTTCAGATGAAGATGTTCCATCCACCTACCCAGAGGCCATACGAAGTTCAGAAAGTGGCAATTGGGCAGGTGCAATGGAAGAGGAAATGCAATCCCTCAAGAAGAACATGACGTGGAAGTTGACACAACTACCGATAGGCAAGAAGGCAATTGGATGCAAATGGGTATTTGCAAAGAAAGAAGGATTTCCCGATAAAGACGATGTTCGCTACAAGGCAAGGTTGGTAGCTAAAGGCTACGCTCAAAGGGAGGGAATTGATTATAATGAGGTATTTTCTCCAGTTGTTAAACATTCCTCCATTAGAATTATGTTGGCCTTGGTAGCGCAGTTGAATTTGGAGCTAGCTCAACTTGATGTGAAGACCGCGTTCCTACACGGTGATTTGAAGGAGGAAATCTATATGACTCAGCCAGAAGGAAATAAGGTTGCTGATAAAGAGAATTGGGTTTGCAAACTTGTCAAATCATTGTACGGACTGAAACAATCTCCGAGACAGTGGTACAAACGATTTGATAGTTTCATGAAGGGTCAGAAGTACAAGAGAAGCAAATACGATCATTGTGTGTATTTGCGCAGGCTTCAAGACGGTTCCTACATCTACTTACTCTTATATGTTGATGATATGCTGATTGCAGCAAAGAGCCAAACTGAGATTGACAAACTGAAGGCTCAGTTGAGTAAAGAGTTCGAGATGAAGGATTTGGGGGAAGCCAAGAAGATTCTCGGCATGGAGATAAACAGGGACAGAGAGAGAGGCAAGCTTTGGCTGTCACAGAAGCAGTATTTGAAGAAGGTACTAAGACGTTTTGGTATGCACGAAGATACAAAACACGTGAGTACCCCACTTGCTCCTCATTTGAAACTGAGTAGCCGGTTATCTCCGACGACTGATGAAGAGCGAGAATACATGGCGAAAGTCCCGTATGCAAATGCAGTTGGAAGCTTGATGTATGCAATGGTGTGTACGAGACCAGATATTTCACAGGCTGTTAGTGTTGTTAGCAGGTACATGCATGATCCAGGCCAGGGTCATTGGCAAGCTGTGAAATGGATTCTACGGTATCTGCAAAATACCGTAGATATTGGATTGGTATTCGAGCAGGATAAATCACTTGGTCAATGCATAGTTGGATACTGTGATTCTGACTATGCAGGTGATTTGGATAAGCGACGATCTACAACTGGCTATTTGTTCACTTTAGCAAAAGCGCCAGTTAGTTGGAAGTCTACTTTACAGTCAACGGTGGCTTTGTCTACGACAGAGGCAGAGTATATGGCGATTACAGAGGCTGTAAAGGAGGCGATTTGGCTTCATGGGTTGCTTAAAGACTTGGGAGTTGGTCAGAAACAACTTGAGGTTTATTCTGACAGTCAGAGTGCTATTCATTTAGCAAAGAATCAAGTCTTTCATGCACGGACGAAGCACATTGATGTTCGCTATCACTTTGTGAGGGAAATTCTCGAAGAAGAGGAGATACTTCTGTTGAAGATTCATACTACGGAGAATCCCGCAGATATGCTGACCAAGGTGGTTACAAAGGCCAAGTTTGAACACTGTTTAGACTTGGTCAATGTCCTGCACATTTGAAGTTGGCGCCTCACGGCGCAAATTTGGAAGCAACGTGAAAACTGCTTTTATTATTTGTTTGTTTGAGAAGATTTGTATTTGGTGGGACTGGATATTAAGCCAAGGTGGAGATTTGTTGACTCTTTGGCCTATTTATTTAGTCCCACATCGGAGTTTTATGTATTGTGAAGGAGAATTTGGGGTTATAAAAGAACTCCTCCTCCTTCATTGTAAAATGCACCATTTGTAATCTCTTCTCTCTATCTAATAAAAGCAGGCTGCTTTGAGCGGTGCTCGGAGATTAAGCTTTCGCGGCTGAACTCCATTATTAAAATTGTTCGGTCTCTTTTCTCTTCTTTTCAGTTAATATTCGATATTACTTGTCGGGTATCTTTGTTAGTGTTCTGTCCGGTTCAGTTCATTTGAACCGGTTCATTTCACTAAAGATGTTCCGTTTTGTAGGGAAATTACCCGAATTTCCCAACAGAATACACCCCCAACAGCATGATTATTCCTCATAGCATAGTGTTTATTACTTGTACGGTTACATTAAGCGAATAGTAAGAAATGTCCATACCACTTATCGACAGAGAAAAAAAGAGAGTATTTGTAGCCATATCCATTTCAAGCTAGGTATCCAGAAATGAGTTCAAATAACCTACTTTCCAAAATCATAGACCTATTTCTAACCTATATTAGTAATAAGAGTATGCAAATTTGTTACATCAGCTTCCAGCAAATTTTTGATAAGCACAGACATAAGTTCAATTACAACTTAAAATATTCTATAAAATCCAGTAAATTGATAGTCTGTCAGAAAATCAATATGAATCTTGCCACATACTTATTTTATTAGCTGTACGTGTAGACAAACAAACAAACAACTAACTGCACTACTTAAACAAACCTTTATTCTACTTAGGAGACTACAGGTAGCAATTCCAAATGACATTACCTCAACTTTGGAATATCTTTCTACAGCCTTCTTTGCATCAGCAGCAGAAGCATACCGGAGGAAAGCAAACCCCTTGTTCTTTCCTGTTTCACGATTTATCAACAATCTTACATCCACAACCTCACCAACCTCACCAAAGATACTCCTAATATCCTCCTCCTTTGACTCCTTGTCTAATCCCCCAATGAAAATCTCTGTCCTCCGCCTCTTTTTCCGTTCTAATGCCTCCATTTCCCCACTCAATAGAATTCCTTCATTCAACCTCAGACTAGTCTCCACAGCTTCCTTTGTTTCCTCTCTGCCTTGACTGTACCCTTCCTCTCCCAACTGAACCAAATTTTGATCCTTGCTCGAATCCACATTATCACCAGTAGAAACATTAAGAATATTTTTTTCTGAATCAAGAACTACAATTTGTGTTTCAAGGGAATCCATATTATCATTCTCAACAACACTATCTTTGCATTCCAACATGCAAGCCTCTAATGTGTTTTCAGTTGCACCAAACTCACTAACACACTTACCCTTCTCAACTTCCATCGGATGTGAACTATGTTTCTTTGACTCCTCATTTTCAGCTGAAACATCCTTACAAGATTCTAGGTTTTCAGTTTCTGGAGGACTAGGTTTAGATTTTTCAACGCCTGCTGAATCCAAAATAGTTTCTGCATCCCCATTGTTGCTACCTTTCACCAATTCTTCCTTTTTTCCCCTTTTCCTGGCAACAAGTTTGGGCACTTTCTTCTTCACTATCTTCTTGACAATCTTTCCTGGACGAAGATTACCTTTTTCTGAATCAAGAACTATGTTTCCTGTCTCGAGGGAACCTATATCGTCCTTGGCATCTTTATTTTCTGAAATGGGAAGCTCTAATTTACCTTCATTTACACTAACCTCAGAGTTCATTATTCTATCCTTTCCTAAGATACCCTCAGCAGCAATAGTACCTTTCCCAACTTCTACTGGATGAATTGTGCGCTTCTCAGAGTCACCACCCTCACCAACTGTAGCAGCACTACGAGGCTCTAAATATACAGTTTCTAGTTCAATTGTGCCTCGAGAGTTAGCTTTTTCAACATTGAATGAATCCAAAACAGTTTCTGTGTCAGCATTTTCCCAGCCTTTTTCTGATTCCTCAGTCTTTCTACTGTTCTTTGCAACGGATTTGGGTACTTTCTTCTTAACAATCTTCTTGACAATCTTTACTGAACGGAGATAGCCTTTTTCTGAATCAACAACTACATTTCCTGTCTCAAGGGAACCTAGATTGTCCTTTGCATCATTACATTCCAAAATTGGAAGCTCTAACTTCTCTTTAGCTACAGTAACCTCACAGTCCTTCATTCCATCCTTTCCTAACATAACCTCAACAGCAATAATACCTTCCTCAACTTCTTTTGGCTGAAAATTGTCCTTCTCCGAGTTACCACCCTCACCAACTGTAGCAGCACTACTAGACTCTAAATATACAGCTTCTGGTTCAATTGTGCCTCGAGAGCTAGCTTTCTCAACATCGAATGAATCCAAAACAGTTTCCGCGTGGCCTTTTTCTGATTCATCTGTCATTTTACTGTTCTTTGCAACAGATTTGGGCACTTTCCTCTTGACAATCTTCTTAACAATCTTTACTGTCTTTTTCACCACTTTTTTCTTACCACTCTGCCCTACTTTCTGCTCTCCAACAGCTTCAATTTCCACTGTTTTTGGCGGCGTGCCTTGGTCAGCTTCATTCAACTCAACTCCGGTTTCCCCAGTGTTTGTTTCTGGAACTTGAGAGCTCAGGGATTGGTCCGGATGCTCACTGATTTTAGAATTTGTAGAGTAGGTCATCGAGGGAGACGATTGATTATCTTTTAGAGGCGATGGGGAATCGGGCACGGCGGTGGAAGTGGATGGAGACGGAGAAGATTTCGGGCCGGCGGATTCGAGAGCAGATTTTCTGGCGGTCGATCTGGTGCGGCCCCACCGCGACGCGGAGGAAGCTTTCGGCGGCATTGTAGAAACAGGGGAAGGGGAGAAGGCACTTGTTACCGTACAGACACAATTTAACCAAAACACCCTTTATATTTTGGTGTCGTGCTAAGATTTTGGAGAGTTATTTTCTCTCGATATTAGTATTAAAATAGTTTGATCAATTGCTAGTATTATTTTTGTATTATTTTATAATATATAATTGAGTAATATTTTATATTATTTTTACTTTTATCGAAAAAATAATAATATCGTATAATATATAAAATACATTTTTGTGAAATTGGAGTCATATTAAGTTTATATTAAAGAAATAGTTATTAAAAAAATTTAACACCCAAAATTAAAGCTCACATACCTTCAATTTACGAAGAAGTAGCTCAACCTTTATCTATGCAAAGACGAATTATTTTTTATTTGGTCAATTATATTTTTTATGAAAGATTGTTCGGTAAATTTCATCATCAAGTTAGATGATTGAAATAATTATATATTACCTCACCGGCAAAGTTGTCTACAATACTATTTAATTCCTCTAAAGTTAATTTACGACACTTAGAAATTATTTGGTAGACTGTATTAAAACAAAAATTCGTGTATTATATATGATAGTATTATTTAATCATACTATTATGTTTAGCATGAAACTGCATTTATGTATAACTTATTTATACCCCTACATGGTATTATATGATGTATTACTAATACCTTCTATTTGGAGGTATTAGTAACACGTGACATATAATACCATGTGATAAGTTTATGTTAAGACAAAAATATCCCTCAAATTATTTTATTTATTTTTTTGATTTTATTTTATATTTTTACTAGTAAATCTATTTAAATAAATTAGTTTACAAATTATTTAGAGAGAGTTCTTTGTTACTAAATAAATCCAATACAAATTAATACAATATTTAAAATGTGAGTTGTTTAATATTAACTAATTAAAAAGGGAAATATATCACCATATGATGTTTGTGATCTTACGAATGTATAATTTGTTGATATATATATATATATATATATAATTTATTTTGCACATGTATTAAAATTACAACTTGCCATTTTATGTGTAAATGTAGATGCGATTTATTCAATTTTACTATTGTTTGCCGTCATTTTAATTTTAAAAGTTGATAGTTTGTCTTTTTTTAAAATTGAAAAATTGAAAGTGTAAGTGATTAATTTACTAAGATGACAGTTATTTGTCCTCAAATAATTTAAGTGGAGAAAAATGTAAACATAACAACAAAATTATTCTTCTCATAGACAGTTAGAAGGCCATAAAAAAATAATATTGTCCGATAATTATTTACCTTAACCCCCCAATTACATAATAATTCAACGATATAATTGGAAAGGAACTTTTTATAAAGTTTTAATCTTAACACAAAATAAGGTGGAAAACAATAAATCAAACACTTGAAAAAAAAACTCTGCATTATTAATGCCGTCATTATTAATCTCTACATTATTATTTTTTTATATTTTTTATCTTTGTACCAAACGACCCCTTAAAAGCTTGATTGATATGAGCATATTCACATACTTCACCATGTGTCTTAAATTTTCAAAGGTAGGAGATCACCAATAAAATCCCTCTTAAAGTAGGAAAGAAGTGATTATGGAATTTTTCATTGCCTTGCAAAAAGGAAATCATCATGTGCTCTAAACAAGAATCTAGGAAAACTACAAATTAAAGAAACTCAAATGGAAAACCATCAAAACCAAAAAAGGAATCATTCCCTTGTCATGTTTTTGCTTTTTATTTATATATATATATAAAAAAACAATCATGTCTGCCCTATATATAAGAAGAGAATTTGAGAGTAACACAACTTAAAACCATGACATTGGTATAATAGAAGCATAAACATATAACACTAGTGTAGTAATTCAGAAGAAATACACTTATATGATGGAAAACAAATTACAAGGTCATTTTGAGCCAACTTGTGAGTGGCAACATCAAGATGGAGCTGATCTTCTCTTGGTCCATCTCCCAGGTAAATAATACAGCACAAACAACTCTTGAAATTTGGCATAGCCAAAATTATACCATATATACAAGTAAAATGATAAACAAAGTGGCTAAATAACATATTTTGAACACTCTTAACACAAGAATATGATATAACTTGGTGGTTTCATGCAGTACTAATTTATTTATTTTCACTTTTTAAGAAAAGCAGGTTCACATGAGCACTTGGACAATATTTCTGGTTTAAATATTATTGCAATATATATCCCTCAATTTATTTATTTATTTTTCTTTGCATTCAAGAATTCAAGGATAAAGAAGGATTGAAGGTACAAGTTAGCAATTGTGGAGTTGTAAAGATTTCAGGAGATGGAGAAGCAAATCAAACAAGATTAAATTTTCTCAAAGAGATTCAATTAGGAAAAGATCATAATGTAGATGCGATAAAGGCCAAATTTGAGAAGGGTGTTCTCAAAATTACACTGCCAAAGAAGAATACTAATGAAAGTTTAAATGAAGTATCAAGATTCAAGAAATTCAAAAAAGTGGCCTTGGGTGTTGCAGCTATCGTGGTTGTAGTTTCTGCTTTCTCGGGATTTGCTTACTACATTTATAGGTCTACAATTGTTAAAGACTAATATAATATTAAAATTACTTCTACTTTTATAATTAACAGTATGCATGATGATACAATGGAAATAAAGAGATCCATAACATATTTCAATATTTACTATTCAGCATGCTCTATGATCCCAATGAGTTGCTTTTGGTTTAATATTACACAACTTTGTTTGTTAAAATTTGAAGAAAAAAAATAATAATTAGAAATGGATGTCATACATGTCAATTAAAGTTGTTTGCAATGTATTTTTGTGTAGTATGAAAGAAAAAAGTGGCAAGTCTCATGGCAGGGGCAAAGAAAGAAGGGGAACTAATAAAGGAACATTGACAAAAATAAAGAAAAGAATTTTAAACAAGATAAAATATGTTTTGACATAATTAAATATTTTCTTCTTTGAACTTTCTCTATATCTTAATTAAATTGTTCTGTTCGTTCCTTATTTGCTTTTAAATTGAACTAAACGGTAATTTAATCAAGATCCTTAACATTCTCGGATAACTATACTAGTGCCCCGAAATGGAGTATCATATATGTGGATTACTTTATCGGATAGCCAACTTATCTCTTTAATTTTTTTTTAAAATTAATAGTATTATTTAATTAAATAATCAATTGTAATAGTAATACATATATGCCTAATACAGTGAGTCCACATTGAGCTGACCACAAAGCGACAGTGATGTGATGAATGTCAAAGCCGATATTTGAGGGGAAAAGCAAGGCTATTTTCATTAATATTCTTCCAAATACAACTACAACAGTTACATTTCTAAGCTGTCACATTTATATCTTCTCCTCTTCCACAGCAAAACAAAGCTGAGAGATATAGATTTTAAACTCAATAATGCAGGTGAGTTCTCCAAAAAAAATTTCAAGTTTCATCTTCTTTATCTCATGAATTGAATTTTTCTTCTGTATGTACTTTCAGGAGGTAAGAACAGTACGAGTAGGTAATGTATCAGATCTGGCAGCTGAGAGAGAGGTTCGCGAGTTCTTCTCGTTTTCCGGCGAGATTGAGCACATTGAGATTCGCCGGTCAGTAGTTTCACCTTTTTTGTGACGGTATTTGAGTTTTGGAGCTTAATTGTTTTGGTGTTGAGTGCAGAGAACAAGGACAATCCAAGACTGCCTTTGTTACATTTAAAGATCCGAAAGCGCTTGAAATTGCTTTGTTGTTGTCGGTAAGTTTACTTTCACAGTTATTCCAATTTCTAGTCTATATTTGCATAACCGTTTATGCTTTTATCATCCAAGCTATTCCTACTTCCTATGCACTGTGGTCTAGAATTACACAATCAGCTACATGTAACTCTTTATAAACAAACATGCTATAACCTGTTAAACTACAAGGGAATGTAATTTTAGTTGAAACTTAAGTATTAAATCATGTTTTTGTTGGTAAAGTAAATTATTTAGCAGCATCACCGGAAGACATTATATAGGAGTGGAATAAACTCACAGAAATTTAATGGGGTGAAGGAACTAGGAAAGAAATTTAAGAGACTCTGTTTTCTTTAGCTAATCATTTGTCTGATGGAGAACAAGTATAGGTAGATTTTAACGTTAAACATGAAATATAGGCTCAACTATACAGCATGTATTTTTCAGCACTTCTTTTGGTAATTGAAGGGTTAACAAATTTTCCAACTATTACATGTATCTTTTTGGGTTTTAAATAACTTGATGATATTATAAATCCTTGATAGAACTTAAATCTTGATGAAATATAATGAGTGTATATATATGTTACATCCTCCCCTAATCTGCTTTTAGCTTTTGGCCAGTGACTGATGAGGCATACTTGACAATGTTCCTGTTGATTGACTTATTCAATACAGAGAATAAACGAATGGTTCCCTAATTTCAAATTACTATATTACATCAAAATTTTGATATGCCATTGTTGTTTGAAGAATAATAAAGCACATGGAAATTGGTTGTGTGTATTCACTGCTACTGCTTTGTTGAGTTGTTTGTTTGTGAGAAGTACCCTTCTGATTCTACTCATTTTGCAGGGAGCAACCATAGTGGATCAGATTGTAAATATTACGCAGGCAGAAGACTATGTTCCATCATCTGAGACTCGGGTAACTACATAGACAAGTGTGGAAGTGTTATCTCTATTCATATAATTGCAAATATCGGTTATTGATGTATAAAAATTTAGGAATATCTATATTGACAATTCATGTAGTCTACTCATTGCTTCCAGGAAGTCAGGATAGTTGATAATGCTGTGAATGTAGCTGGAGAAAGTTCTTCTCCGCTTTCTGAGGTAATATAGTAATCCCTTTGCCTCATTTTATGTGACACTTCTCGGATTTCGAGATTCAGACAAGTCTATCTTTGACTGTAAGTTCTTCATAGATCTTTTAAACATTTTGAATTATCAAGTATTGTGACTTATAGTACTTTTTATGTAGTTTGCAAATATATAAATTTCATTTCAAAAAATGAAGATTCCATGCGCAAAATTTCGGTCAAACTTAAACTGCTTGACTCTCGAAAAAACAAAAGTGTCACGCAAATTGGGACAGAGTAAATAAAGTTGGTGGATAATTCTTCCTTCAAGTTATTAAAAAATTGGGCATCTTTTTTTTTATATGACAAGGAACCAGCAACCGCTACCCTTTGGGTGCGCACGGGGTAAAAACCTTGCTCCTATGCAATAGCTCGCTAACCACAGGCTCGCAGCAGGCAAGCCTGGTGCAATGAGATTGACCCATAAGGCAAACCCCTTGCTTTTGCTGGTAAGGGGTTTGAACTTGAGACCTCCAACATGGAAGTCCCAAGCCCAAACCGCTGGGCCACCCCGAAGGGTAAAAAAGTTGGTATCTTTTGTCCACAAGAACGTAAAAATTGTTGTCTCTATAGAGAGCTTTTAGATATGGAAGAGCCATTCCAAGTATATTGTGGTGTAGGATTCATGTATTATGATCTGCACTTTGCAGGCATATATTTGTTTCAACTGTGTACTTATTGTAGGCTCTTTTCGGCTTTATAGTGATCTGCATTACTTGTATAATATCTTGATCACTAGTCTCCATTAGCAGGCCAAACCTACTTCTCCTAGCAATGGAAGGGTGAACGGGAAAGTATATATCAGTAAAGCCCAAGATGTTGTTTCAAATGTGTTGGCAAAAGGTTCGGCTATCAGACAAGATGCAATGAATAAAGCCAAGGCATTTGATGAGAAACATCAGCTAAGGGCCACTGCATCTGCCCGAGTCATTTCCTTTGACCGAAGAGTTGGGCTAACAGAAAAGCTTACGGTTGGAATTTCTGTTGTAAATGAGAAAGTTAAATCTGTTGATCAAAGGCTTCAAGTGTCAGACAAAACGATGGCTGCAGTTATGGCAGCAGAACGGAAATTGAATGACACAGGATCAGCGGTCAAATCAAGCAGGTCTGGATTCTTTAAAAATGTCTATGTGACTCAAGTCTGTTTTTTAACAATGCAGTTTCCTGTACTTGTTGCTACAGTTGGTTCTTAGGATTTCTAGAGTATTACCTGCTCTCTTCTGTCTCTTTGTCCGCTTCTATCTATTGAGATAATCTCCTAAGAGAATCTTGCATGCTGTTAAGTGGCTATATGAGCTGAATTATCCTATATCTTGAAGTAGAGAAAGGAAGGGAAAGTTTTAAAGTTCTCTACTTTTGTTTGATTTGTTAAAAGAAGAGGAAATAAAGCAAAAAGGATGACCAATTTCCCCTTGGGGCCACTTATTTAAACTGAGACTCTGAGAGAAGGGAATAGCACATATTTTCCTTTCCTTGCAACATTCTGATCGAAGTAAAGAAAATAGAGTCCTTTCGCGTTCCATGCTTTTCCTCTTTATCATTTCCCTTGTGTACTCGGGTTTACGCCTTATCTCATCAAATAGCAGAATTGGATTGCTTTATCATCAGTGTGCATAAGATGTTTCTTGTTGATTGGACTTCTGAGAAAGCATTTGGCGTTGAAATATTTTTTTCTCGTCGAACAGAAGATTAGATTGCTTTATGGTCAATGTTGAACTGAATGACTTGTTGATTTGACATCTGAGAGAGCATTGGGCATTGAATCATTCCTTCTTTCTTTGATTGAATAATTACGAGTTTCATCACCCTGTTTACTGCTCCATTTTATGCAATATCTAGTATGCGGCCTCACAACATCTCCTTAAACAATTCCAAACTATTCATAAATTGTGGGTCCTGCTACCATAATCAATAGCTTTCCATTGGATAATTAAAATGAATTTTTCAACTTTTAGGTTTTGCATAACTTGAGCTACTAATCCATTAAGTTGAAGTTGAAAATTAGGCATGTTGCTCCTACTTGCTGAAGAAGTATGAAAGTTCAAAAACTTCAGTTGGTTGAGGAAGCAAAGATTATCTTGATTTCATCTTCTTAATGAGCATCTTATAATGTGTATGGCCACTCACCCCGCGTCCATTGTGCATTTTCCTTATTAAAAGGAGAGAGGCTAAGTACAGTGCATCTCCCAAGTAAAGATGGAATGAGGGGGAAAACTACCTTGGTTTAAGATGGAATGTGTATGACCATTCACTTTGGTTTAAGCACTTATACTCTAGCAAGCAACTAAGCATAAAGTTTTCTTATTATTATATTACTAAAGCTCTACATTTCCATTATTTGGAGCTGATCAGGTATGTTAATGCTGGAGCTGCCTGGCTGAATGGTGCTTTTAGTAAAGTAGCTAAGGCAGGGCAAGTTGCTGGTACAAAAACGAGAGAAAAATGGAATTTCGCATTGTCAAATTTGACAGCAAAGGTATCTTTTTCCTCACTTCTCTTTTCTCCCTTATGTATCTCTAAGTCTACCTTTTGACTTCTATCTATCAATTTGTATTCATTATCCTATTTTGGCGTAGGTCACTAATAATGATAGAAAAATAGATGAAAAGAAATATTATGATAGGTGGGATTAAAAAAACGAGTACCTTCAGCAAGAATCATGCTGCTATATATGTTCTCTTTGGTGCCCCCCAAAAAAAATTAAGGGAGGTTGTTTTTGTTATACTATTCTGGCTAAAATTTATGGCCAGTAAAAATGTAAAGCAAAACAAAACAAAGTGCAGGAAGTCTGTTACTTGACATGCCTCTTTCATGTAACCAGAGGAAGAAATGAGAGAACAATTCAAAGCAGTCAGTAAAGAGCATATTTCTTAGACAACCTAAATACTTTTGCTTGGTAGGAATGTCTCTGTAACATTTTATAAACTCACAAAGTGCTATCCTGAACAGTTGCGCCATGTTGGATGGCAAAGTGCTCCCCCGCCCCTCTGCCATTTCTTTCTTCTGTAATTTTCCTGAAATAGTGAAACTGAAGTTCCGTCTTGCAGGATCCTTCTATTGTTGCCTAGATCATAGACGAATGTATGTTGGAGATGCTAAGTTGCCTCTGTCAAATAGCTTGGGATTCCAATAACTATTTCCTTGCACATCTAGAAATTGGGATCCGGTATGCAGATTGCAGATCGTCTGTGTCAAATTCAAGCAAGTTTCATCTGTGATGTGATTTTTCTCATTGTTAATTTTTCTTCCCATTTTATTGTGGAATGTGGAGTGGTGTGGTGTGGTGAATACAACTATACGAGATTATGTAATTCAAAGTCACGGTAGGTTAGGAGCTTGTATTGATATCATATCTTTCTTGGTGATTCTGAATTTTATTAGAGAGATTTCAGACCTCTTGATGTTTATATTACGATGACATCCAGCATATATTCAACTCGTTTATTCATATTAATCATTTCAAGTTTTTGTCAATTTACGAAAAATAAAACTTCCTATAGACAATTATGAATTTATCTTTTAACTATGAAATTATTTTTTGTATTATAATCATTTAATCAACTGTAAATACATTCCTACTAAGGTTAAATGGTAGCTACGTGGGGATGTGGTTTGATTATTACCTTCCTGTTTATTAGAAAAAGAGCCTACAAATATTACTAACAACTAAGTGGAGGTAGGAATTAATTTTAATAATAGGATATATACTTGTGTACATTTTTGTCACAATTTGACAGGTACAACATTATCCAAATTGAATTGAGCAAAATAGCATGTGAACCGTAATTATGTATTTACTGCAAAACATAACGTATGCATGCAATTGCAATTGATTCATACAATCTCCCAGCCATCTCCTCACTCACACACCCCCAAAAACCAAAAAAAAAGAACAAAATTTTCCTCATTTCTTTCCCAATTTAATTTTATAATCATTGGTTTGTGGGGGGGCATTTTTTGTTTCTACATTGTTATTGTTCATCAACATGGTTAAGATTTTGATATTCTGAGCAATATATATATATATATATATCTTATGTTTTGATGGGGAATACATGCTCCGGACCTACTTTGAACAAAGATTCAGCAGATTCATCAAAGACAGATGGAAAAGGTTCTGATTCTAATAATGTCCAGAACACCCCTCCTCCACATCTTCAGATACCTGGAGATCAGGATGTAAAATCAGCAGATACCCAAAACGGTGACGACATTGTTGTGGAAGATGTCAAAAGAAATAAGTCTAGTAATCTTAAGCGAGTAATGAGTGCAGGCCTCCAAGTTGATACTGTTTTAGGACGAAAAACCGGAAATTTGAAAGATATTTATACTTTAGGAAGGAAATTAGGACAAGGCCAATTCGGGACAACCTTTTTGTGTGTCGACAAAGCTCAACCAAAAGAATTTGCATGTAAATCAATCGCTAAAAGGAAGTTGACAACTGAAGAAGATGTCGAGGATGTAAGGAGGGAGATTCAGATAATGCATCACTTGGCAGGCCACCCTAGTGTTGTACAGATTGTTGGGGCTTATGAGGATGCTGTTGCTGTTCATGTTGTAATGGAGCTTTGTGCTGGTGGCGAACTTTTCGATAGGATTATAAAGAGAGGCCATTATTCTGAGAAGAAGGCTGCTGAACTTGCAAGAGTAATAGTAGGTGTTGTAGAAGCATGTCATTCACTCGGTGTTATGCATAGGGACCTCAAGCCTGAGAACTTCCTTTTTGTCAATGAGAAAGAGGAGTCCTCATTGAAGACCATCGACTTTGGCTTATCTGTCTTCTTTAGACCAGGTACATTTACATATAATTGTTCAACTCTGCAACATTAATCATGATTTATAGAGCCATCTTTTGCATCCAGGTGAAACATTCACCGATGTGGTTGGAAGCCCTTACTATGTAGCACCAGAAGTCCTGCGGAAGCGTTATGGTCCAGAATGTGATATTTGGAGTGCTGGAGTAATAATTTATATACTTCTTAGCGGTGTCCCTCCATTTTGGGATGGTGAGATTTTATTTCTATAATTCTAAGCTACCATCATATCGACCATTATGCCTAATGCCCGTTGATCTTTTCTATCAGAAACTGAGCAAGGAATATTTGAACAGATTGTAAAAGGGGAACTTGACTTAGTGTCCGAACCTTGGCCAGCTATATCAGAAAGTGCCAAAGATCTAGTCAGAAAAATGCTTGTGAGGGATCCCAAAAAGCGGTTGACAGCTCACGATGTTCTCTGTAAGATCTAAGTTCAATCCTTTGTTCTCTTGACATCCTTTTCTATTTTTGAGTATTTGGCTTGATACTTCTCATCCTTTATTCTCTGTGTTAATATGGTCATGCAGTCTGCTGAAACAGATAAGTTTGACATACTTCTTAAATCATTCTTAGAGTTGAACATGATTAAGGTTGTGCTATTTGTTGCAGAAATGTTCTTGTACCTGTTAAACTCTTTTTCTTTTCCTTCCTTTTTTCCAATGTGATATGAATAAAGGCAGATAAAGTTCTAACGAGATGCCAAAAGACAAATGTATTAAACACTGGGTCTCGATAGCAGTCACAGTTTAGTAGCTTTTTCTCATTGTAGCATCCACTGAATTGTGGAGCAAGATATAGGCGACTGACATGAGATGGAAAATAAAGTGAATTATGAACATCAATATTTACTTGTACACTGCAAAGTGTAAGCTCACCTAAAGGAAGAAGAATGATGGACCGAAGAACAATTCCTCTCACGCTAACGTTTGTGAAACTTTGTTTTTAGTCTGCATTTTTGCCGAATTGTTAACAGGTTGGGATACATTATTGCAAAGCCTATGCTCATAACAATGGTATCTATATCATTAGCTAAGATATTGTGAAATATGAGGAAGGTTCTGGCCTTCTACTTTGAGCTTTTGTGATGGATAGGTTAACAGAGATTCTGACTTTTTATTTGAGCTTCTTTGATGGATTGATTAACAGAGACTATGATATATAAAGGGAAAATGTAATTGTAAAAACATTAATGTTGTGAAAGAAACGCAACAGTTAAGTCCATTTGTCTGTCTTTATATTTGGTTAAGAGTTCATTTGGATGCTCTTTGACTTGCAAGATGAACTGTTTATTGTCTATTTCAGGTCACCCATGGGTCCGTGTAGGTGGAGTTGCTCCAGATAAGCCTCTTGATTCTGCTGTTCTTTCTCGTCTCAATCAATTTTCTGCAATGAATAAATTAAAGAAGATAGCAATCAGAGTAAGTTGTTTCAACTCTTGACACGTTTGATCACTGATCTTAGTGTAGTAGCACTATTTCTTATTTAGACAATAGAGAATCTTGAGTAGAAACACTGTGAGAACTATATCTATTCTAAATTGGAAAGTGGAAAGGCTATCTTCTAGTAATTCTCCATTTCTCCATAGTGATGTTAAAATGAGGAGCAGGAAAAGGATACTCTTGCATGTTACTGTTATCAACTATTACTAGGTTGTGTATTACTCCTCGAGGTAGTGGTGAGGTCTGCATGCACTCTACCCTACCAGACCCCACTTAGTGGGATTTCACTGGATATGTTGTTGTTGCTGTTGTACTAGGTTTTGTATTATTATGCTTGACCAAGTACAGCTGTTTTGTTTAGGTTATTGCTGAAAATCTGTCTGGAGAGGAAATTGCAGGATTAAAGCAAATGTTCAAAATGATAGACGCAGATAACAGTGGACATATTACGCTGGAGGAACTGAAAAAGGGTTTAGAAAAAGTTGGTTCCAAACTTAAGGATTCAGAAATAAACAGTTTAATGCAAGCGGTATGTAGAAGTTCCTTTTTCATTTTTGTTTTTTACTTTTTGTGTTCGATATTTTTCCTACTTGTTTTGGCTCAGTACAACCTACTTTTTCTAAGGTATACTCAACACCAAATTCAAACAATTACAATTGTTTTCTGTTAATAAAAGCAAGACCAGAACAAAACAAAGCTGTTTCTTATTCAATGGCACTGTAACATCAGAAATATTGATCTCTTAGTTGCATTATATAATGAAATTAGCAAAATCATATATATTAGTATTGAGTCAAGTACTCCAAACTTTTTATTAGAGGTCCTACAGTGTGGTTGCTAAGACCAAAATAGAGAAAGACTCCTCTTACACAGAAGAGCTGTGCCTTTGCCCATTAGGACCAGATAACTGGTAATAGAAACAAGAGCCTCTACTGTGAATGTTTAGAAACTTAGACTAAGAATACTACCAGAAAATTCATGGTTGCTCAAAAGAAGCAAAAGGCTTGATATTCACTGTTTTGTTAAATCTTTTGGACATATGTAGCCTTTTGGGTTAGTTATGTGAGATGTTTCTGGCTTCTGTCTTTCAGCCTCTTTGCTATAGTCTTTAACTGGAACAATCATATCTCGTTAACAATACACCATCAAGTCTGATCCTTATTAAATAGCCTTCTCCATGGAAAAATGCAGGCAGATATGGACAATAGTGGTACCATTGACTATGGCGAGTTTATCGCTGCTATGCTTCATCTAAACAAAGTCCAGAAGGAGGATCACATGTATGCCGCTTTTTCATATTTTGATCAAGATGGTAGTGGATATATCACACAAGAAGAGCTCCAAAAGGCTTGTGAGAAGTTTGGTTTGAGCAATATTCCCATGGAAGAACTTATGCGTGAAGTTGATCAGGATAATGTATACTCGTCATTCTAATAAAAAATTTATTTCTAATATCATGAAAATACATAGGATGCATGATTAATTGTAGGAACATAAATAAGAACATGACCATAGCATTGGGAATAAAGAATGATCAAACTTCAAACTAATTAGCTTCATATTCTTATTCTTTCTTCAGGATGGGCGCATTGACTACAATGAATTTGTAGCAATGATGCAGGATACTGGTTTTGGTAAGAATGGTAACAAGAGAGTGTGAGCATTGGAATCCCAGAGGCCTTAGAACCTGGTAAAACTTGATATCAATCCTACCATATTGGTTCCTTTAGTATCATCATTACATAACATACACTTTTGTTTGCATAAATCACTAAAAATTACTGCTAATTCTTGTGTTTTATCTTATATAATTCTGCGCATCTTAATTTTAGGCTTGTTTGGCCCTTTGATCACAAAACTACTGCAGATACCATGGAAGCAGATTAGAACCTGTGTTTCATTCACTCTTCAGTGTTACTGCTGTGCATAAAAAATGCATTTTCTGTAGAAGTAATGCGTGAGTCCAAGTCCAATGCTATTCTTCTTACCTTTTGGCGTAGTCACAATATATTTTTGATGAAGTTTGTTGTACACTACATTTTTTCCTCTTGGTAACCCAAGTTTAGTAACATTTTGAAGTGTCTTTTTCTCTTGTTAAAATTACATTACAGTAATGAGTAGTGGCTTCTCTCTTTTGATATATCATCAGTGTTGTGCTGTATGTCATCCCCCTTCTCCTCAACTGTTACCTGAAAATGAATAAAAAAACCAGTTTCTGCACTGCCATACCAGCCTTGGCAAAGATTTAAATTTTGAACCATTGCTTCCAATTTCTGTTATTTTCAAAGCTTATTAGACATCTTACTGTTATCAGCATTATATGAAGATCACAAGGTTCATAATATGACGAGAATGGACTTCTCTCTAATGTAATAGAAATGCAGAGTTGAGTTGAATACATTCTCCCTAATGTAATAGAAATGCAGAGTTGAGTTGAAAACCAGATGAAAGACGAATAGAAATGCAGAGTTGAGATGAAAGACAACTTCGGAATGGCCAGAACATCAGTATGAATTTTCCAGTGTAGAGTGATTAGTATTCGACAACTAAAACGAGTAATATCAAACCAACTAAATGAAATTATCCATTTTGGTCTTCCCGTGTTGATCATGAAGTTGGAAATATGCAAAAAGAAACATCTTCAATCTCTTACTGAGGATGTAATTTTCATTTCCATGTTTACGCCATATCACTTGCTCTTCAATTTATAAACATTATTATAATATCACCTTCTGGCCAACATAAAGCACTCCTATGTGGAGCAAAGCTTATTGCAAGCCTACATTATGCAACATCTTATTCATAATTAAGAAAGGTATGAACAGCAAATTTCCAAGAACACACATGCACAAGACTGCAACTCGTGCAAAGGATGCTGGTAAACAAAGAAATTGATAATAGATTCTCCTTTGTATATCACAACAATAGTAGCAAATCTGCAATCTGAGTGCTGCCAAAAGTAGTTCAAACCCAAACGATCAAAAGTAGCAAATGTAACTGTTATCTCAAGAAACTTATACAAGCACGTCAAATTCAGGGTTGTAAGGGGTAAAGATAATTGCTATATGAAGGAGCTTGTGCATGCATTTGTTTGACTGTAAACTTTCTTTTGAATTTTTTAGTCCTCTGAATCTCCATCCACTAAATTAATTTGAGGATGACTAAGAGATGGGCTGAGAATTGTACGTGGTTTTTGCACTGGGACAAGAATCATCACACCAGATATCTAACAACTACAGCAAAAAGTGTATTTTACAGACCGAGCCTCTTAGGTCGTAAATAAGTAGTTGAGCCTTTCTTCAAACCAGGCATAGAAACCTGTTGCAGTTCTTTTGCTCTCTTTTCCTTCTCCTTCTCCTTGTTTCGTCTCTCAGCTTCAGCCTGTACTGTACGCAACTTCTCCATTTCTTCCTCCATGGCAGTTTTCTCCTCTTTCTGTTTCTTTTTATGTTCCAGCATTGATGTATCAGAATCTTTCACGGAGAAAAACATGGGCCCCAGTTCAGCTAACCAGTGAGGCTCCACAGCTGTCACACACTGCATGTACTCCTTTGATGTCAAGATAAGCTCATGATAAACCACGTTATCAGGAGTGTAACCCAATCCATAGAGAGCACTAGTGGGATGAAGGTGGCAAGGCATTCCATTCCTGCAATTAACATATTCCCCAACTCCTTTCAGCCTAGCTGCATTATGGAAGTAGGCAGAGCAGATGGCTTTCCTTACAACATCCCAATCAGGACCACAGGAAGTGAGTGGAATTTTAAGTGTCTTGAGGATATCCAGCAATTGAGACCTTACTTCCCTAGCCTTGCGCAGACCTTTGACCTGTAAAAAGTGGTCATTACACCAGTCCCCTCTGTATTGATTAGCTTTCCATTGCTGGTAAACATTAAGCAGTGTAAGGTGATCAGATTCTGGCACAAAAAACTTTTCCCTAGCAGCATCACTTTCCTCTGCCCTATCCTTGGGTCTAAAGAAAACGGAAGGCACTGAAAGCATAGAAACAATGGTCAGAACCTCATTTAAGCATTCTAGTTGTTCTCCCATCAGGAGCATTTTGGCAAGGGGAGGATCCAATGGGAACTCCACCATTTTCCAGCCAAGGCTTGTTAAATCCCCAACATTGTTAAGTGCACCTAATACCCACAACTGATACATGGAGTTAAGGATGTTATCCTGAGGAGGTGGGTCCATAAAATCAAAATCCAACAGGTTCTGAATTTTGAGAGACTTGAGTAGCAAAACCACATTCCCAAGATTTGTCCGTTGAATCTCTGGCACGGGGCTTTGCAGCATTTCATTGTCATACGCATTCTCAGTATAAAGCCGGTAACAAGTTCCTGGGCCAGTTCTACCAGCTCGACCAGCACGCTGGTCAGCTGCAGCTCGACTAATAGGGAACACTTGCAGAGCATCCATACCCATACGAGGATTGTACACCTTCATTTTACCATAGCCTGTATCAATGACGTAGTAAATTCCATCGACAGTCAAGGATGTTTCAGCAATATTAGTAGCAACAATGCATTTTCGAGCCCCGTCTTCAGCTTTCTGGAATATTTTTGCTTGCAAATCAGCGGGCAGTTGAGAGTATATAGGAAGAATCAATAGACTGGGCACTGCTTGCTTTGTTGATGAGGTAAGCTGTTCCATGCGCTCTGAAAGTGCATAACAGGTAGCTTCAATCTCATCCTGACCAGTCATGAAGATGAGAATATCACCCGGTGCACTAGTAATATGGATGGTCATGGCTTGCTTAACTGCAGCTTCGACATAATCTTCACATGGGGTTTTACTATACAATTTATTAACTGGAAAGGTTCTTCCAGGTATGTGAAATATTGGTACACTGCAATAAAGAGACACGGGGTTATGTGAAGTGGAAAGTAGATGAAAGCCAACAGATACAATATCCTCGTCCAGCTACCCAATATAAAAACCTACCTCCCAAAAAAGTTAGAGAACTTCTGGGCATTCAGAGTGGCAGAAGTGACAATAAGCTTAAAATCACGTCGCCTAGCCACAACTTTCTTAAGAATGCCAAAAAGGACATCAGTGTTAAGTGATCTCTCATGGGCCTCATCCATTACAATTACACTGCGAAAAAGAGATATTTGAGTGACTGCACTACATAAACAAAGCAGAAAGTTGACGTTCCAGGAAATAAAATATAAAAGCCTATGAAAGCATATAAAGAGTGGAACAATACCGATATTTTTCAAGATCAGGATCTTTGAGTGTTTCCCTCAGAAGAACACCATCAGTCATGTACTGCACAAGGAAATATACACGTATAAGCTCACACCAACTTATAAGTGAACCAAGGTACTCACCTTGAAATCTTCCAATTGCATAAATTACATAAATACAATTACGAGGTGCAAGTATACTCATCTCTCATATGGTCAAAAGACTCACCTTGATAACAGTACTTGGCCCAGTGACATCTTCAAAACGAATGGCATATCCAACTTTATCACCAAGCTCGGTTTCCATTTCTTCACTGACTCTTTTTGCAACACTCATGGCTGCCACACGCCTGGGTTGGGTGCAACCAACAATCCCATTACTTGTATAGCCATCTTCATGAAGGTACTGCATGCAATTACAGACACACATACAAATAAGACCCATGACCGTATAAAAGATTCTACAGATTCCATTTAAGATTTAAAAAGATGATTTAGAAAAAGAAAACACTAGTCTAAGCCAACCTGAGTCAGTTGTGTTGTCTTTCCAGAACCAGTTTCTCCAACAACAACCACCACCTGGTTTTCGCGAACCACCTGTTCCCAAAAAGAAAAAACCAAAAAAATCATCCAATGAAGAAATACAGCGGCGCCAAAGGGTATGACTAGGACTGGCAAATGAGAGGGTCGAATTGAATATGAGTTGATCGAAAACGAGTTAAATAAAAATGGGTAAAATATTCGACTCGACTCATATTTTAAATGGGTAAAAACAAGTTACCAATGGATAATATGGGTATCCACATTATAGGGATCATGTTAAAAGCTTTAAAAGCAAAATCTCTTACCTCACTCTTCATCCCCCCCCACCCCCCACCCCCCCACCCCACAGCCTCAAAACCCATCCCTATCCACCTACACCTTAAAAAAATAGTAGCGTCACTTTTCTTTCTTTTATAAATAAGTCTCTTTTACCCATTTAACTACCCACTTTTAAATGGTTAATATGAGTTTGACTTGCTTTTTACCCATTTTAAATGAGTCGGGTACCCAACTTAAAGTATTGATTTTTTCATTATCCCACCCATCCCTATCCTGACCACCTACACCTCAAAAAAAATATTAGTGTCACCTTTCTTTCTTTTATAAATGAGTCTCTTTTACCCATTTAACTGCCCACTTTTAAATGGTTAATATGAGTTTGACTCGTTTTTCACCCATTTTAAATGAGTTGGGTACCCATATATATTACCTATTTTGCCATCCCTAGGTATGACCTGGGGATCAATGAAGTGGGTTGAGAACCATGAGATCTTAGGTTCAAAAGCCGACGGAGACAAAACACTAGGTGATTTCTCCCTATTCATTCAAGCTTTAGTGGATAGAGTACTCAATACTTGTGTTGGAAGGAGGTAGCAAGCACTCCATGGAATTAGATGGCCTGGACATCATGGTTATAAAAAAAAAACATAAAGAGTGAACTTTGTTTTCACAAGTAAAATATTTGGTGAACTTATCCCAAAGGGAAAGGACATCAATAGACTTTAAGAAAGCAGCTTAGGATCTAATTTCTATGCAGAGCTCCAAGTCCTAATTACGGAACCTCAGGTCAAGTTTACCATTTAACTGATTCCCAATGAAGTTCAAAGTAAAAGTTTCTAGGTATGTGTTAAGGTGAATAACAAGTACAGTAACTCATTTTTTATTAGGTTTCACACCTCGCGGTATGTGGCACCTACATGTCTTCACAGACATGAAAAGCCAATCAGCAGGTACAGTAACTCATCATTCAATAAACTCCCCAGAGTATCAGAATGAGAAAATGGGTCAAAACCTGCAATAAATCATCTCGCACAGAGAAGATGGGCAGATACTGCCTTTGCTGTGAAAGTGTTTTTGATAATGCAAAATCACTGACAGCTTCCCCTTTCTTTAAGTGCTGAGAGAATCTAGCTTCTCCTTTAAAATCAACCTCACCATCCTCGCCCACTGTAGCAGTATCAGCATCAACCTAGCATAAGGTGAAAGGGAACGGCAGATTATATCGTCTACAACCTGAAACACACCAGATTAACACAGTATATTCAATTTCATGGAAACATAAAGTACCTGCTCTGCACTCTTCTCCACACCAAGGATATCTCCGAGTTTTGAACCAGCCAGCTCCCAAAATCTTTGACGAGACTTGTGCATGTTTTGTTTTTCACGTATTTCCCGAACTAGAGCTGAACCTTTCCGTGAAATTATGGCCATATCTGACGTTGGGTCCTTTATTGGCATTATCGGCTCAGCTTGCTTGGTGAAAACAATTCTTCCATCCAAAAAGGGAGGCTTTGTATCTGTCCCAATAAATGGTAAGATATCCAAACAAAAAATAGAGCAAACATTTTTGAGAAGCCAGAACAAATTTGTCAGCTGAGGAGGTGTATCATAGAGATGTACCGTGAACAAGAAGAATAACCTTCCGTTCATCCTCATCATCAAACTCCGTCTGCACCTCGGTACCTCTAACAGCTCCAGATCTCAAAAGCTGGCGGTCCTCCCATTGAGCATTGTCTGCAGTGAGCTGTGATAACCTTTTACTTTGAGCAAGTGACATCTTGCTTCCATCTCTACGAACCTGTTACAAGTGGCATGCAGGGAAAGAGAGAAAGGTGACGTCAATGACAGACCATACATGCATTGTGTTGCGTTAGTGTCCATTATAAATAACCAATCCTTAAATTACACAGTTTAGTTACATTTGATAGACTACAGAAGTTCTTGATATTATGCTAACCCACAGAGAACAGACTATCTCATCAGGAAAGGTCCAAGAAGCGCTTGACGTTAAATTAAAATGATATCTTGACTTAGCCAGTAAATCTCTGTGTTCTCTCCCCAATAGTCATTTTAGCTCAGATTCTAAGAAGAACCAGCTCATCAGATAAAAATGACAAAACTATTTTGATCTCGCAATTCCCTATAATTTCCTGAATTTCAAACCAAGTTTCAAAGTTTCGTAACGAAAAACAACATGTTCTAATTTAAATGCCTCTCAGATGTAAAATTCATTTTTCTTTAATCGAAAGCAACAATGTTATGCAGATGGTGGCACCAAAGAGGTGCAAAATCGAGATACATCTGGATGTAAAAGAAAGAAAAATACAGCACTTTCAGCTTAGGGTCAAAAGGATAAAATCAGTGCAAGGTCTTCCATCCCTTTTCTGTTCAAACGTCTTTGTGACCTCTCAGATGTTCAACAATGGTCTAAAATAGGATGATACAAAATACATATCTAAAAGAGACAGCAGGTCTAGACAAAGGGAATCCAATCAAAAGGTAAAGCACATTGTCTGACATAATCACAGTAGTGAGAAAAACATGCTCACACATCAAATGGCAATTAAGGATATGTGCCCTCTAGTTCCCTTCGCACCAGAGAATTATATAAATTCATCTTATTCTCATCATTAGATATTGATGATAGAGGGATCGCAAAGCAGAAAACATAAATCCATAATGCCTCATTAAAATACAGCAAGCTATGACACATAAGATTGTTATGCAGACAGTGACACGAATTGTCAAGTGCAAGATAAACCACTAACCATCACGTAAGTTTTCTAATCAGCTTAAAACACCAGTCATTCATATTGCTACACTGAGTCCCCGTAACATCCGAGAGTTTGTTAGTTCTCCCACAAACATATAAATGCGAACATATGCCAAAATCATGATTTAAGGCTTTTGTACTCTCTGTGCTTACCAGTTTTTTCGCCAATTCCACCTCTTTCTTCTGGAAAGATGCCTCATCACCTAGAAATGCTGATGAACCATCCCCCTCAAACACTGTACTACCTTCTTCGCGGTCATACCTGCATAATGCAAGTGATTATTGGCTCTAACAAAAACAACAAAACTGATTACTAGAAAGAGAAAAAAATACATAGTACGCACATATAAACTTCTGAGAGAGGGGTCATAAGACTTCATAATACTGTAGATACTATAAAATGGTAAGACAATTACCAGGCACGATCTGAATTATACTCCATCTCTAAACGCATACTTTCAGTAATCTCTTCATTCTGATCTTCAGAAGCACCATTTGTGTCATCTCCTCCGTCCTAGAAGGAAGTAACGAACAGGTGAAAAAAATCCTTCTTTTAATATTCCAATTAAGCCCCCACCCCCACAAACAAAAGAAAAAAAAAATAAGGAAGATGGAACTTTGAGTATATAGCAGTACCTCAGACAGAGCACCTCCTGTAGAAGACATAATCAAACTGGATTTTGCACCATATCTGGAACTTGAAGATCTTACTGATGACCCAGATGCCCTTATTGGAGTTGGAGAAGGAGCCACACTATCCCACGGAGAAGCAGCTCCTGCAGGTATGAAGGTTTTTCATTAATGATGCGCTGACCATATTTTTACAAAACAACGCCAGTATTAGAATTCACAGACACCATACCAGCAGAATGAGGAGTATGATCCCCGAGCCATGGGGAAACAAGTCGAGAATCAGGTGAAGCACCAAGAAACTTTGGCGATGGTGAAGGCTCATAACGCCTGCTACTACTGGAACGACTATCACGACGAGGGGTATCTTGCCACTCCCATCTACCATCATCCCATTCCGATCTTCCTTGAAAGATTACACAATTTGCCAGATCAATTCAAATGCCTTAAGAAATGTCACAAAATTAAAGTAGCCATTGACTAACCCAACAGTCCCCGATTATAACATGCTCATTCCTATTCTATATGTTGATTCAGATGATTTTAGAACCACCAGCACTAAAAGAAAGATGTAGTGTACATGCATGCAAAATTCAAAAACACACTTTTTTGGACTCAGATGGGTTTGTTTGAGTGAACAGTAGTTGACACCATAGCAACTCCATCACACACCAACACGAGAACAGGTTCATCGTGACATATACATTTTAGTGCACACACTGACATGTTTACATGCTACCTGCTTGTTTTTCATTTGGAAAATCAGAACCAAAAATACCAGGCATTGGCAAATGAGGATGTAATGTTTACCAGGAGTCCTCCTGAAACCATCATATCTACTTCTTTTTCTTCCGTCATCCCCATCATATTCTCTTTCATAACCACGTGATGAACCCCTATAGTGGTGCTCTTCCCTGCTGGTTCTTCTATCTCTCCTTCTCCCTTCCCTGCTTTCACTTCTGTAATTATCTCTGTATTTACTTCCATCTCTTTCACGGTCAACTGACTCGCCCCTAGATATCGTAGAACGTAAACTCCCAGAAGATGCAGCTGGAACCTTGAACCAGAAATGAAGCAACAGGTTGAGTTACATTACAGAACACAATAGTCCATCCACTTAAGGCAAGAAACTAAAGCATCTGACGGAATTTACAAGTAAACACTAAAGTAGCAGGACACATGCTCTGAGGAATGAGTTTCCAACAAGTCATACAGAGATTTCAGACCCAAAATCTCAAGCAGGAGAACCTGACTAACTTTAATGGAACGAGGGGAACAGAAGAAGAGTAAAACGGTGAAACAAACTTCAAATGACTCAATCAGTAGCATTACAGCTCCATCTTGCATACGAGACGTTCTGATGAAACTCAATGCTGTACTTTCTTGATAAATTCTTCATCGAAAAGAATGGTTTGTAATTTGCAACCATTTACCTCTATGCATTTGTTATTTCATTATATTGAACTACAAAGATGGATGACCTATTAATGTGCATTCATATGTACTATGTAAAATAGCTTTGGGCCAACTTTATGATTAGTAAAAAAGGACAACTTTATACTACTTCGATAATTAACAATAATATTCCACTGTACTGAAAAGGACAATGTATTCAGATTTGCTTCATAGTAACAGTCAGCGTATTGCTGAATATCAAGCTTAGACTCCAGCTAATAAAGGTACCAGATCCTCAAAGTTTCCCTACATTGGTCAAAACTAAAACACACAAACACACACAAATAAGGGAAGGGAATCTACAATCAAGCTTAGACTCAAGCTAATTAAGGTACCAGCTCCTCAAAGTTTCTAGTTCAGAATGTAACCTTCTTTCGTCTCACTGAAGTTATTCTTCTCGATGCAATATGCAAAGACATCAAACAGTAAGAGGAAGAATTAAAACCCACAGAACTCCTCTCTCTATATTGGTCAAAAAATTGAAACACACAAAAAAGTTAGAAATTCAGTTAACTTTCTCAAAAAAAAAAGAAGAAAAAGATAGGAATCTAGAAACTTCCAAGATAAGACACTGAAGGTACTATAGAAAAGCAATTCAATAATATCAAGCTTCAAAACTTATAGAAAATAACAAGGAAATATGCCAAAGCAAGAGTACTAATAAGCAATGTACCTCTGTGTTCTCATTCAAGTGCGGCCTCACGACTGTCTCAGCATCTTCCCGTTCATCAGTTACTGCACTACCTAGAAAATAAAGGTTGATTAATTACCAATTTCCTAGCTTAATCATAAGAGTAGATTGATATTGTGGTTGAGTGTAATTGATTGTATAATATTGCCTTATTTAGTCTAGGACTCATTGTATAAGTACCCATATTCATGGATTGTAAATTCATCAAAAAATACAAAGAAACTTTTTCTTCTTGACATCTTCATGGTATCAGAGTTGTTGCTGCCTTTGGAGGTAAGTCTTCTCCCTCATAGCACCGCAGCACTGGGGTTCTTTTTTTCCACAAGAAGAGGTTGAGTTTTCTCATCACATAAACCTGTCCGCGTCTAAATAATTATCTACTAGTGCTATAGAAAAATAACATAATCTTGCGCAAACCACCAGACGCTGCCGTAACCACCTCCGACGCACCATCACGCACCACTAGAACTTCCGACACCGGCAACGCACCACTCTTTCTGGCAACTTCTTCTAAAAATTAAGTTTTTCCGTTGAGGTCGCCAGCACATTCAAAGCATACCATAATCTCCTAAAGACCTACTACTTTGTTGGAATAAAAGAGGACAGCGGAAAAGAAGATAAAAAGGAACACTATACCGGCATTATATGGTGGACTTTGTCAAAGGAGAGAAATCAAAGATACTTTGCAGGCAAAAAGGAAAGATTTGTACCTTTAAGCATAGATGTTTAGCTCACTTGATCCTTTGGTGTAAAAATGAAAATGCGCAAGATATAAAGAGGATGGTTAATTTTTTAGTTCTTTTCATATGTAACAGTGTAGTAAGATGCAGACTGCGGGGGTTATATTACTCATACATTGAGTTAAAATGCAGGCAGCAGAGACCAACAAATATTACAAGTAATCACAACATCAGAGTTTTTTTTTATGAAGCTGGAGTTGACTAAACTAATGAATCCTCTAATGTAAAAAGAAAAAAGTGTTCAGAAACTGGTACCTGAAACAGATGTCTCACTAGCATAAGATTCACGATACCTCCTCTGTACATTATTCCGTGAAACATTAGATGCAGTATGTCCCAACTCATCAATTCCAGAAGCAGCAGATGACTCTTCATCCTCATCTAAAGATGACGCAAATGAAGCAAGTCTCTCCCTTGGAACTTTAAATTCATTCTCTACAGTAGCCCCTCCCCTTTTAGCAATCGCCAAGGCATCAAGCCCTATCCAATCGTGAAATGTTGATAAAGATATAAATCACTAAACAATTTCATTTTATCACACACTTATCGAGAAGGGGGCATAGTCAAAGTTTAGTACTCAACATGGCAATGGAACTAATACATGTGTCAATAGTCTAAGCACATAATTTGAAAAGAAGCAGACGGAACTATTAGAATATAGTGTTCTTAATTCTTATACTACTCGTTTCTTGAAAGAAATCTTAGGACCTGCATGTCTCATATGTCACCTAACAAAGAAAAGATTCGGATAGACCTAAATATATTATTTTTCAAGAACTTTCTCATGATAAGTTTAAATGAAGTAACATGGTCACTGAGGAGTCACATTGCCAGCCCCAACTTATTTGGGACTGAGGCTAGTTGTTGTTGTCGTTCTCATGGACAAGCATACATCTTGCAAGAAGAAGGAACTTGTATCTAATTTTTACTCAATTAAAAAATGAACGTCTATATAAAGCTTTTGAATACTATACAAACAATTTATCTAGGATACAAGCACATTGTGTACAAGAACCCAATATACAAATAACTGAAATCCTGTAAATGGCTATGTTCAGGGTGGGGCCTCCGAAATCTAAGGCTTGAAAAAAAAAAGTGTAGGTATGCAGAAATAAAAACATTAAGAAAGTGTGAAAGGATGATGCACATCACAATCATCGTATATGAGGTGTCGCAAGGTGCAGCCTCATTTACTTCTTCTTTCTTGTTATTTCAGTGCAAAATTCTGATTCATTTTTTCCACAAAATTACTAAGGTCATTCTATCCCTTTTTGTATAGGTTTGTCCCGTTACGGCCTTGTCCCTTTTCAGCTACCCAAAAGAAGTAGCAAATTTTTGAAAAGAAAATCTATCATTGATAGACAGAGAGAGAGAGGTTGATAATCTAAGGTCATAAGATAGCATGGATCATATTTCCTCGTTAGTCGGCAGATGGTCCTTCAATTTGTTAGAGAGAGAAGGAATGGGGCAGTATGTATACATACTAGTTAGGAGTCATCCTAGTTAAGTTTTGTGTGTTTTCTCAGATAAATACGTAAAGCATCAAAAGAATAAACTTGTTTTCATATAAAGATCAAATTTTTGTGATGTTGAACTATTCGACAAACAGAAATTATGCAATATTTCTATTGTATAAACCATATATGGAAATAAATGAAGTCCCAAAACCACAAAGATATATGTCAATCAATCATACCTAGAAGTGATTTCCGCTCTGAAGGTTTAAAAACTACTCTCTCCTTCCCAGGAACAAAAAGACCCCCACTGCTCGTCTTATCAGGTTCCAATGTCGCTGTTGTCTTGTCCAGATCAATTGGTCCAGCATCTCCTTTCTTTAAGAGAAATTTAAAAAACAAAAACGAACTGTATAAGGCATTTTTGTGGCTTGAAAAAAGTTTATAAAAAATACAGAATAACATATACACTCACCTGCATGTTCCTAGCAACTGTTAATAAGCTAAACCTGCACACACGGCAAGGGCAGTTCACCCCTAAAGCAATCAAAGCAGTGATTTTAGACCGCAAAACCTCAAAGTTACAAATCCCCGAAAGAACCAAAAAGCCCCAAATTCAGTTCAAACGAAAACGGCAAATCGCACATAAAAGAGATAAAATCGACAGGTTAAACGAAGAAACACAAGTTGAGATCAACCCAAAAGATGAAGAAGATGCATACATACATAGGAAGAGATAGAGAAAACAAACAAATCTGATGAAGGCCAAGTTCTAGCCCTTGCACTAATTAAAATAAAAATATAAGTAGAATATAAATAATTAAATTATGTATTTATTATTAGTAAGTATATTTAAGTATATTGTATTGTTAGTTTTAAATATAATTTTTTTTTTTTTTTTTTACATCTTGTTTGGATGGTTATTATCGGTTATATTGTATTGTATTTAAATTTTATTGCATGGTATCCATTTAAATTTACTGTTAGATAGTGATGAAAAGACTCTTTTATGTAATGACTGATTTTGTGTAATTGTGTTGTTACTTTAATATTTCCTTTTTCATGTTGTTTTTACTTAGTATTTAATAATTTTATTTTGTCATAATTTATCATATCTTTTAGTTGTAACTCTACATCGTATCATACTTTTTTTGTTAGTTTATTATTCAAATTATGAATATGTGATATTACGTAATAACAGATAACGATATATTCAAATAATGTATTAATTAATACTATATAATATATTATAAAATAATACATAATAATCATCCAAACAAAGCGTAAATGTTTATTATATCCTTATATAACAAATGTTATTCTTTTTTCTCTATTTACTTCTTTAATGAGTTCCATTTCATATTAATATTATGTGTTTTCCTTATCAAGCGAAAGTTTTCATTAATAATAATAATGTATATAAGTGGAATATAAAAAGGAAAATCTAAAAAAAAAAATTATATTCTCTCCCAATACATTTTTTTCAGAGTGTTTGGTTCCATTATTCCAACTTAACACCTTTTTTTTTTTAGTAATTTTGTCAAGCGTCAAACCATCTAAACTTTTTATTATAATTTTATAAATTTTACGACTATAAAAAAAATTGAATCCACGGTGTCACCATCCTGCTTATACATATCAATTTAAGCAACTAGTATTTTTTTCTCTTCTTAGATTCTCCGCCTTTCGATTTTATTATATTTATGTGCATTAATTAATTAATTAATTAACAATTTCAACTTTTTTAAACTAGTAGTAATATAAGTGTGATAAATAAATTATAAAGTCTAATGCACATAAATTCATAGCAAAACTGAAACTACATTATTTAATGTTAGAGTACCTAGTAATCAGTCATTGGTTTACAAAACCTTTTTTTGGCTGTGTGTGACCAAAACCAAACAGAGGACAAAAGGGGTTGCATGTTCAGCCTTCAGGTGTAACTGAAGCTCATAAATAAAGCCAGAAACTTTACAAGAAAAAGTGGGTCAGTGGTAAATTGCACACCACTGTAGTAGATAAAACCAAGGGCTGATTTTTTTTATTTATTTACTTCTTCTCTGGTAATGGTACTGGATATTCATTTTTATACATAGAATTTTGGGTCTATGAATATTAATTTATTAATAGTATTCTCTGTATGGATTGAGTTTCAGTTTCTGGGTTTTTGTTCTCTTATAGGTGAATGTTGCTGCATGCAATCTAATGGATTCTGACTGATTCTTCCATTTCTCAGTTTACTGGTATGGTATGATCTTCTCTACCATTGATCTGTTTTCTGTTTTCTGTTTTCCCCCTTTTTTATATGTTGCTGTTTCTTTGAATCTCTGTTGCATGCTTTTATGATATGTAAATGGTTTTGATTCTTTTTCATTTTTTGCTCTTTTATGTTTTGTGTGGGATTCTCGTAGAACTAATGTGAATTATTGGGCTTTGTACATTTTCAAGATTACAACTTTCCTTTCCTTTATGTGGTGAATAAAATTAAGGGGTTTGAAATTGATTTCTGGATTGGCTGATGTTGCTAGTTGTGAATCACAGGGTTTTGTACATTTTCAAGATTAGGACTTTAGATTTCAGTGTGGTGAATAGAGGGGTTTTCTGGATTGGTTGATTGGGCTTTGTGCATTTCAAGGTTAGGACTTTAGATTTCAGTGTGGTGAATAGAGGGGTTTTCTGGATTGGTTGATTGGGATTTGTGCATTTCAAGATTAGGACTTTAGTTTTTGATGATGTGAATTAAGGGTTTAGGAGCTGATATCTGTATTGGTTGATTGATCAGTTGAGAACGTGGACATATTGATAGTGGTGAATGGTAATTCAAGGGATGGGATCTCAGGGGGGAGGTGAAGCAAAGGCAAATGCTTTAGCTACACAAGGATCACTCTACAGCCTCACTCTTGATGAAGTTCGGAATCAATTGGGGAATTGTGGGAAACCACTCAATAGCATGAACCTCGACGAGTTTGTTAAAACTGTATGGACTATCGAGTCTAATCAAGAAGTGGTGGGGGGAAATGACGGGCCAGTGCAGCACGGGGCTTCTCAGCATCGTCCTTCGAGCATTACAATGTCCAGGGATCTCAGCAAGAAGACTGTTGATGAGGTGTGGCAAGATATTCAGCAGGGAATAAAAATAGATAATGTTGATAAGAGAAGCCAGGAGAGGCAACTAACTTTAGGTGAGATAACTCTGGAGGATTTCTTGGTCAAGGCTGGAGTGATTGCAGAGTCGACCCAAGGCAAGAGAATTTCGGGTTTGGTATTTGGGGTTGATTCAATGTCATTGACACAGCAAGCTCAGTGGCCGCACTATCAAATCCCCGCAATGCAACAGGTACCAGAACAGCAGCATCAACAACAACAGCAGAATATACCACCAGTTTTTATGCCAGGCCATCCAATTCAACAGCCTTTACCTGTTGTTGCTAATCCAATTATGGATGCAACTTATCCTGAAACTCAAGTGACAATGTCTCCAGCACATATAATTGGAACACTATCGGACACACAAACATCTGGAAGAAAGCGAGTTGCTCCACGTGATGTCGCTGAAAATAGTGTAGAAAGGAGGCAGAAGAGGATGATTAAAAATAGGGAATCCGCAGCTCGGTCACGAGCAAGAAAGCAGGTCCGTTTGCTTATTTTGCATCTTCTGTGATATAGTTTTTCATCTATGCGCCAGTGAAATTTTACTCTTCTGACTAACAGGCTTACACCCATGAACTAGAGAACAAGGTTTCATTTCTTGAGGAGGAGAATGAAAGACTGAAGAGACAGAAGGTAGGATTGCACATCAAAATAATTCATGCATGAATTCAGTGATATCATTTTCTTCAAACAGTTGTACATTCTCATTAGTTCCATGTTGGTTGTGATAATCAATCTTTCTCTGTGGAAGAAACTATAGCTGAATCTGGTCTGTGAATGCTGTGACGCTCTTACTTCTTTAAGTTCATTGGCTAAATCTTTAATTGGACAAGATATTTTCCTTCACAATGAAACAACATGCTATTAATCAACTATGCGATCAGAAGGAAGTACAGCTGGTGATTCATGACTTCTTTTGTTTCTTTTTCCCCTTAAGATGATTAATCAATTAGCAGAGCGTTTATATTAACAAGTGACTTGTTGTTTCCTGATGAAAGTATGTCAAAGTTATTGGAGGTGTGAAAAAAGATCTCCATTAAACTTCTAATAAATGTTTCGTTCATTAGCCTTTTGAAAGAACAGGAGTAGACTGTAGAAGGTCTTTAACTATCTTTTCTATACTCTTTGATCATAATTTCCCATATGAATACTCTTTTCTTCTCTGTCATATAAATGGTTTTCTCATTCCCTTTTCTGTTTTATTTTGTTGTAGTCCATGAGGCTTTAAGCTACTTTTCTGTTTAACAATATATCTAATGAATGGAAGAATCAGAAAGTAAAAGCACCTATAGATGCACATCGACAGGTGACACCTACTAGTTCTCTAACTGCAAGACTGATATTTATCTGTGGAAGTGTTGACTAGGAAAAGCACTATTGGCTGCTAAAAGATTCAGAAGGTTCTACTTTTTGCAGCCAACCTATCCAGCTACACTTGCCTATCAAAAAAAAGAAATATATGTCCAGCTACACTACTAAGGATATGGTTCTAGATAGCAGTTATTGTTAGTTTCCTAACTATCTAGCTGTTTAAATCCTTGCTTCATTGCTCTTTTTCACAGAGATCTTTTTATTGCATACTCCTGTATATTGATACTGTATATGTAACAAGGGGACGAAACATCACTTAAAAGAAATCAGGGGCACAGATTAAGTTCTTTTTAGTGCTTTCCCATCGAGGGCATCAACATTTGCTTGGTCTTATAAGTAGAAGGGTGTGTTAAAATTTCTCTTTGGAGTTCAATGTCAACCTCAATGCTTGGTCCCTAATAGACTCATTATTAATTGCATAAACTTGTTAGATGTGTAGGTAATACTTAACTTTTATTTTCTTTGTTCATTTGGGTTGTGTTTCCCCCTTCAAATGCTTTTGAAGAAATCACAAGCTCAGGACATGGCAAACCTCGAATGAATTTTTTTTTTTTTGTACTCAGAGTTGTCTCTTGTCAATTTCAGTAGTTGCCTAGCTCCCTTCAGTTTTCACGAGTTAACTTAATTAAATATGGTTTTATCTGCAGGAGATCGAGGATATTTTACCAAGTGTTCCACCTCCAGAGCCGAAGTATCAGCTTCGCAGAACAAGTTCAGGCCCTATCTGAATGGTGTTTTTCTAATGTCATTGAAAATTTCACCAGCTAGTAATGCTTCTTTCTCAAAATCCTTGTTCAGGAGAATGCCTTGGTAACTTCTTCGAGTGATTTCCAGTCGATGCCTACTCCCCCTAATATGTAGTGTATCCGTGTATGTAACGTTAACAGTTTGGACACTGAGAACATGGTTTTGGTAGTTTTCTTTTTTCACAATGTGTCTAGACAATGAGGACATATATAGTTTAGGGTCATCAGTTAGTAGATACAAAGGTCACAAAACAACCTGGACTCAGTCTCTGTCTAAGAATCAAGTGACTCATTTTCTTCTTTCTCCTTTCTCCTTTTTGTGATTTGGACTGCTTTTGCTTCATATAATTGAAAATGCTCGAATTCGCGCAGCTTTGCTGGATCAAACTTTGGATACTTTAAGAACGTTTCAAACTAATATAACGAGCAAAATCTTTCAACATGCACATCTGCAAAATTTCAAGAGCTTAAATACTGCTTTCATATATAAAGCCTGTAGGACAGGCAAGCTGTATCCAGTAGATATATGTCTGAGCTCACATCTTTTTGTCATAAAACCCAAAAGGGAAAGAACGAAAGAAGGCCAATGATTAGCAGCTATGCCTTATGTACACTGTTTCCTAATCTACACTAGCTAGACTAATTCACACCCTCCAAAACCCTCATCTGCAAGAAAAAAAGACCTGCCTGATGCAGATGCATTAAACTTCAGTAGCCTTACTGGAGCAACCATGAGAATATAACAATGGGAACTTATAGATCTTTCCATACATTAAAATCAGTCGTTGAGCCGTTGTAGTTGATGACGCTATCCTGGCACCCCATGAAGTATGTACTTCGCACCGGATCAACATTTACTAGAGCATGGGCAGTTCCAAGGGGGCTGACTGCAACAGCAACTTCATCTGCACCAATTATTACTTCCGCGTAACCTTTTTTTACCGCATCATTTTCCACCTGTAAAAACTTAGTGAATCAAGAGTAGGACTTGATATTATATAATTAACTTGCCTATAAGAAAGAAAAGGAAAACATGAGCTCATTTGAAAAGAAAATTCTATGCGAAGTGTAATAGACGAGATGATTTAATAGCTGTAGTTGGTTTTTCTTTTGACAGGTAGCGCTGTAATTGTTTATTTAATCTTCATTTCCCTTTCATTTGATTCAAAAATAACGAATAAGCGGCAACTCATGCTTTGGAAGGTTTAGAGGAGCTAGCTGCAAAAATTGAATAACAGAACTCTTTCAAAGCATAAGCAGAATGACTGCTTCAATGGTGAGTTAAAGAGAGACTAAAAATGTAGAGAACCCCAAAAATTTGGATAAAGGATATAGACAAGAGGGATGGAAGGATTTGAGACATAAAACAATCACCCATGCTCATGGTCGTCAAAACATATCTTAGGTACTGAAAAATGTAATTACATAGAGGAAACAATTATGGCTTACTGGGAACAAAAAAAGTTGAGGATTTTTGCTAGACTGAAGATTTTGAAGGACTTAAAAAGAAAGCTTGATTGTGGCTTAGGGTATATTCAAGAAATACACCAAATCAGTATAAGTCTACGATTGAAACTCTAGCATACAATGTAATGTTCAAGGTCTGAGAGTGTTTGCTTTATTTGAAAATTTGAAGGACTTAAAACGAAAGCTTGATTGTGGCTTAGGGTAGAATTCAAGAAATTCACCTAATCAGAATAAGTCTACGAATGAAACTCTAGCATACATTGTAATGTTGTAGGTCTGAGAGTGTTTGCTTTATTTGAAAATATGGCAAAAACTACAAAAGTACCCGGAATACTGTCTTAGCTCCCCAAATTACAAATGTCTCATTGCATGTGTGGTGTCTGTGGTTGCCTCTAAGTCCACCAGATCTGATCTCACCCAAATGAACTGAAGCACAAACTGCTGCCCCACCTGAACCAAGCATAACCTCCCTTTGTCAATAGGAAAAATCAATTGAAGAATGACAAATAAATTTGTTTAAAATCATCTTCTTCTTCCTTTTTTTTTTTTTTTCTCTTGGAGTATGAAATGTTTAAATTCATCTTGAAACTTAAATCAAGGGCAAGACAAAATTGAGCAACAACAATAACCCACGCGGTAACACTGGACGAAGAAGCTAGGAACCCCACTAGATTAACAAACCTCCTGATCTTTACAAGAAAATCAATTCTAGACTTGCACATTTTCTTGAATTTCTAACACTTTGAATAAATCAATCAACTAAACATTTTTTTTTTCTCAGATAGGTAATCAATCAACTGATGCCAAAAATAGTCAAGCTAGGCAACATAAAAAACAAAACTTTCCTTGCCCTCTAGGTGTTTCTAACTAGCAATCTACCCCAAAATGCTCAATTTTCTTTCTTGCTTTAATAACTGTCCAGATGAACCTAATTAATAAGATTCGAGGAGAAAGGACAGCTACCACCCCTGTTCCATTTATTAGGTTAGGATCACGCATATATTCTACTATAATATTTGAAGATGGGTAAAGAAAGAGAGATACCTGAAATGGCAGAATCAAGGGCAAGGGAAATAGGATTGATCAACCAGCCACGTTTATCTTTGGCAATAGAAGAAGAGGAAGCTGAAAACCTGACAAGATTAGCATTTTTATCGGACCCAGATTGAACCTTAGCATGCCACTCTTGTCGTTGAGGGGTAGAAGTTGAAGGATGTTGGAATCTGAGTGAAACCCATGTGAGAAAAAGGAAAATGGAGAGGAGAAAAGGGAAAGCATGGGGTTTCTTGAGGAAGGATTTGAGTGAGTTCATCAAATTTGAGATTTGGGTTCCCTGATTCTGAAATGGGGCGGTGGAGATTGGAAGTTGGTGGTGGTTCTGGTTACCGGAAGAGGAAAATGATGTCCTCCTTGGATTTGCCATCTCTCACTTTTTCCTTCATTCATATATTCAAAAAAAAAACATTACTACTACTATTTTCATCATTTACACTATTTCCTTTCATAAATACAATATTTGTTACTGTATTTTATAAAAAGGAAAAGGATAAAATTGCTCTTAAACAATATGAAAGAATCAAAAACATTCTTTCATTTATAATTTGGCTCAAAAATGTCTTTCCGTTAATATTTTAGTTCAATAATTTCTTTATACTATGCGAAAGAAATAAAAATATCCCCGTTTGTAAGTTGATCCAAAAATATCCTTATTGTTATTTAATAGGTCAAAAAATTCATCTTCCAAATAAATATATTATTATTTTCTTTTTGACACATTTTTTTCAATTAAAGTTTTTTAAAAAAATTAGTACTACATTTATCTTATTTTAATTCAGAAAAAAAAATATTTTCTATATATTTATTTGTTAAAGTGATTTTAGAAGAACGAAAACAAGAATAGTGTTCCTTAATAATATTTTAATTAGGAAGAAGGTGTGTTTAAAAAGAAAAAAAATAATATATATTCGGGCACTTTTTACCCATTTTGTAGTATTGACTGGAAGGGCATTTTGAGCCAAAATGTTGACGGTAAGGGCATTTTTAGTCAAATTATAAATGGAGAATATTTTTGTTCCTTTCACATATTTAAGGGCATTTTTGACTCTTTTTCCTTTTATAAAATGTATGTATAAATTATTATATTTTGTCTATCATATTCTTGATAGAGTAGTTAAATTAATCTAAAATGTATTCATTATTTATTATAAAATTGATTTAAAAAAATACTCAAATAAAGATAGAGATAAAATTACATCATTTCTGAATGTAAATGTAAAGTGAAAAGGTGTGAGTATTGAACTAGTTTTTTTTTTTTCAAAATGGTAATGATTTTAGTTGTTTATTTAGGTAAATATTAATGGTTGTACATGTAAAAAAAAAAATACAATGAATCTTCTTTTTTCTTTTTGCTTTGATTTGTGTTATTACTATCTCCATTCAAATTAATTGAATTGTTTAGTTATTTTACAATCTTTTAAAAAAAATCATAAATTAAAAATAACTTTTCATTTTTATCCTTATTAATTATTGTCAAATTTAGAATTGAAATAACCAAAACATTAATTTATACTTCCAATACTACTAATGAAGGATAATATTAAAAGAACATTCTAAAAGTAGTCTTGAAAATTGAACAATTAAGTTAATTAAAAAACTGAAAAATATCTCTAACAATTCAATATATTTGAAATGGAAGGAGTATTATACTAGTAAATGTCAGTATTCCTTTTATCACTTCTTTTCACCTGATTTTGTATTCTATGATTCATAAGGCTTAAAACATTCATTTATTTATTTTTCTAAGAAGATACACACCTAAAAACTGCATCTTTCACTCTCCATTACATTACATACATAAATCTGTATTATGGTGGATATTAAGGTTTACAATCAATCATCCTGAGAGAATTTGTTCACTAGTACAGCTAGAGAACTAGCTTTAGTTCAACTTTTTGAAGATAATATTCATCTAACTTGTAATGTTGGTACTTCAGGGTAATTCCGTTAACACGAGCCTCTCTTGCATTCCATTTTCTTGATCCAAAGAGTCGTGTTTTGATTTTGGAACATCATCGCTGTCTTCAGGTACTTGCAGAAAGGGTCTGAGGGTCAGAAGTAAGCCGAGCAACTCAATGGCGTTGAGAACAAAGAACACCAACTGATCACCTGTATTACAACCATCACATTGCCTTTTGTTTAGTTTGTTGGGCTTAACTTTTGTATTTCAAGTGCATCAAAGTAGGCCATCAGAAATGAGTAATTAACTTACCAGGCAGAATATCAGCATCTTGACGCCGTTGTGACCAGGACAATCTGCATAAATTGCAGATCATAAAATTGTGATACATAATCTTGTCAATCTATACGTCTAGATTGATAGACAGTAGACCTTAACTTTCAAGTTAAACAAAAATCATATACATTTCCAATAGACACGATCCCCCATTCACTAAAACTGAAATGAACATCTGATTATATCACTACACCACTCTAGCATTTTCAAATATTATACCAAGTTAATCTCAGACCCTGCATCGTTACAGGCCAAACATGAAGTACTTATAACTTATAAGAGCTATCATTACATTCATTTGCATGACATATATATGGTACTAAGTTTGTTTAATGGTTTTGGCTTGAGTAACGCAAACATTGGTAAGAATCAATGTCCCCAAAACCTAAGGGTTCGTCCACGGCTAAGATCAGGCTGAAAGGTGAGTATTCCTGTACTACCCCTTGTTAGTCCCGAGGGACGGAGGAGGCTAGGTTAGATGAAAGATGGTTATCGGTTCACGAACGTAAGGTGTCCCCGCCTTTTCAGGGTAAGAAGGGGCAGAGAAAGTCCCTCGAACCAACGTTCAAATACCAAACAAGGGCAAATTCAAGTGACAAGCACATAAATGACCTTGAAGATCAGCAAGAGAAATTAACAACTTACAATGAGCCCCCGGCTGCAGGGCCAATTGTCTTGAAAAGAGACATTGAGGACATTGAAATGCCATTTGCAGCTCCTCTTTGCTCCTGGGACTGAAGTTAAACATTTTACTCACACATGAACTTTACTGATCACAGTTATATGGATAATAAGGAAAAAAAATATAGTTACCACAGCTCTATTCTGCATGATTAGTAAGCCAGTTGTAATTGATACCTGATCAAATATGAAAAATAACCACTTAGACCAAGCAAACAACTTTGAGATACTGAAACTGCAAAAGCCAAACAAAGGTAATAGAACAGATATTCTGGTGCTAAATCAAGCTCACTTCTCACATAAAAGAACTAAGATAAGTGTTTGCAGCAGTAGGAAAAATACATATATATTACTCATAATTTTCATGTATAGGAAATAGGAGATATCATGAACCAGAAAATTAAGATACAACTCATTTACATTCAACTAAGAGCCTCAGACATTGAGTAACAAAGCATAAAATCTAACATAAGCTTGAGAAAAGAGCTGCAAAGATGAATGAAGCAAAAATATTATAGGTCATATATTTCTTTCTCCTCTTCATCATGCACCATTGATTCTTGTGAATCATACTGCATACACACCAACAGTAGGAGTAGAAACATTTTAAATTCAGAAAGGGAAAAACAAAACAAAAAAAAAGACAGTAGCAACTATTCCAGGATATTCACAAAAGCACTACATTGAATTTTTATCAATGAATAACTTTATGAAGCTGAAGAACTCAATGATCTAAGGAAAAGTTCTTACCGAGAGAATATTCTTTAACATAGATGCACAGTTGAGAGCTATGGAGAGGCCAAAACCAGTTAATAAAGCTATATATGGGTAGCTAGCCAACAATGGTATGCTTAAAACCTGAAAGATAAGTAAGTTCAATATAATCTAACAGTGAAAAAGTAACGTTATAGGAACTGGTAATTATATAAGTGATATGTCAGTTTAGTCAGGGGCATACTGCACCGATCCGAGAAATCATGACAGGCCCAGTAATCCTTTCCACCAGTGGATAAACAAGCAGCTGAAAGAGTAGCAAACCAATGCCTGTAGGGTCATGCAAAACATTAATAGTATTTTCAGATTAAAAGATGCACAATTTTCCAATATAGTCTGCCTAAAAAGGTTCAGAAAACACAAGGCAAATTGTCCTGCAGAGGATTTGAGCAATGTCTTTATACCTGTGATGGCAAGAACTTGTCCAACATCAGAAGTTGTGAAGCTTAAACCCCCAAGGGTCCTTGGACTAACAGCCCAGAGTGAAAATATCTGAAAGAGCACATGACGGTAAGATATATTTACAAGTTTGTTCAAGCTAAGGATCAATTTTCCAGAAGGTTCCTTGAATTTCCAGTTTTCCCATTAAAATGATTTTTGAAAGAAAGATACATTACCTCCAAATAGGATATATCGTGGAGCTGGAATATACAGTAGACAATAATAGAAGACATTAAGGGCCAATTCTTCAGAAGGCTTCTTTGAGAACTAGGGGCTTTGCGTTCAGAATGATTTGTGTTCTGAGACACATTTAAACCAATTGATTCATCTGGAGTTCCTTCAACAGCCTCTTGAAGGTTATTTTTATCTTTCTTTATTTTGTTATGCTTGTGAAGTGTCTCCTGCAACATGCTAGAAGTAGTCAAACTGCAGAAACTGTTTCAGTTAATAAAATCTGGTCCTATGTGTTTTACAGTGAATTAGTTATGTCAAATTCTTTAGTTCATGTTATGGATTAGAACAGATCATTTTCAAGAATTACATACTATGTTCTTTGCTATGGAACATTATCACGAGTTAAGCAACTGAAGTGTGAACAGGAAAGATATTTATGGAGGAAAGCCTAGATGGCACTTAAAATGAGAAATAAGTATATATAAGACAAGAAGTTATACCGGAAGCCAAAAGGACATTACTGTTGCAGCTAATGCAAAGACTGATATCAAAAGACAAGGTAAAAAATATGGGAATCTGCAAGGTAGAGAACAAACAAATAAACTTCTTAAATAACCAGATAGAACCAGACCAACCAAAATCTTCTCAGTATTGAAAGTTGAGAGTAGTTAAACGTACAGAACAGGAAGAATGTCGCTTACCTCCCAAAAAAGGATTCTTTGGAAAATATGCTTGGATATTTTTCTGCTGGCTAGAAACAACATAAGTGACACAAGAATTGTTAGTCACTAAACTGTACTCATAATAATTAGAAAAACAGTTTTAATAAGTAGAGCTTCTAAAAGCTTATGTAAGCTGGTTTTGACACTAAGTAGGACATCTTTTCAGGTTCAAGTCATGAAGAGACGTTAAACAAATGGTGCATTGTTTTAATAGCAAGTTTATTATGCAAAAGTTGTCAGTTTATCATGGATGAGATGAGAATTGTTCCTGGATACTTTCCTCACTATGAGTAAGGGTGTTACAATATCTGGTGGAGTATTCAATTGTTTCAACTTGTGTACGTTGCACGAGTGCAATGCTAGAACCTCTTAGGATTTCCTTCAGCACATCTTTCATTTTGGGTCATGGGAATTGGGAAGACATTAAGCAAGTATCCAGTGTATTACTGCAACTTTAACATGCAATCGTTTCTAGTCATCGTGACCAAAACTAATTCGTTTACCTAACCACCAAATATTATATGAATTTTTGTCCAATGACATATATGAATCAAGTCAGATGAAACACTTCGTTCAAGAGAGATAGTTTTCAGTCATCAGTACTGTAAAAGTTATCACCAACAATTCCACTATGGGAAGTGCTGTACCTGTGCAAGATAACCTCCAATAGCAGGACCAATCACCAAGCCTATCCCCCATGATGTGCTTACCTAAATAAATAAGATGCTTAAAAACATTTTACGGCATAGGATCTCAGAGCTATGCAACAAACCTGTTAAATGGAAAAGAGAGACGACGGGAAGGAGAGAAGCAACTCACAGCAGATATCCCCAAAGCGTGGTACTCTTTTCGGCATATTTCAGAAGCATAAGCCTGGAGATATTGAACAACTAAACAAGTTGAATGCTTCCATTAACAATGCTCATCATACTCTTAATTGTATAAAAAGAAGAGCACAAGAAAGGTAGTACTAAACTAGTTTAAACAGGTAAGTAAAAACTTATAATGCAAATCACAATGTCAATCCTGAAAAAATAAGATGATTATAGTTGACATAAAATTCCACATAGCAGTAAAGATATACCCGCATTGTGCCTATTATCCCGCACAAACTGCCTATAAGGAACCTTGTAACAATAGCCATCCAATAATTGGTACTAAGGCCAAAGAGTGCATTGAATATAAGCCTGCAGTTGATTCCTCATATAAGAAATTAAAAGCAAACTTGAATGAAATTGCGCAATTGAATCATAGCTGAATTTTTATGTTAAAACAAAAATCTTATGCATGAGGACAGTGATTAACCAGCACTATACTAACACTGTAATTGTGCCAATCACAACAACTGGCTTTCGACCATAACGATCAGCAATTATTCCCCAAAGAATAGAGGTCAAAGCTCTTCCCAACATGAAAGAAGAACCTTCAAGAAATGGCAGACATGTAAGAAGGAAAACACTGAAATTACTCAGAAGCAACGATAGATCTATGGTATACTGACCTAAATATCCGGCATAATAACTAATATCTTCCTCCCTTTCTGCAATGTGAAAATCTCTTACCTGTAGGAGTCAAATGTTAATATTTCCACAACCATAGTGTAGACACTAGCAGATCAAGAATCAGAATCACACACAAGAAGAAAGGAGCTATAAACGACTAAGACACAAGGAAGATGCTTGAGTAGAATATAAATGTTTTAACTTGATGAGAAGCTCTATGTGAAAGTTAATTTTTTCCATTACTATATGGTGTCACCTATAAATGATAAGTTTCTCCAACTCAAACTTCTCTATGTATTAGGCTGGTATATCTGGTTATTTGATGTATGACAAGAAACTAAATTGAGTTTGGTAAACTCAAGAAAACATGCTAGTTCCAATGAAAGTAGGATTCTCTGGTTTTGTTAACATTAAACTACTAATAAAAATCTTCGTTTGCAAAGGGAGACAGTACATTGGTGCTTCTCATTACATCACATACTTGTACCTGACCAAATGTTGATTGTCTAATTAAGTTGATTTCTCCCCATTTTCATTCATAATTTAGTTTAACTGCGTGTTCTAGTTTTGACATGATACAACTCTGCTACTGCCTAAAGAGGCAACTCTTGACTATGCTTCATTCATATTTAGCAGCCTATTGCACTAATTAACCTTTTATAGTAGGCGAAGAAAGTTAACTACAGTAGTGATACCATATCAAACACATCAATGCAAGCTTTATAGTCACATCATTAAGCTCATGAGTAACATAATGGATATGTACCATAAAATAGAGGAAAGGGAAGAGCGATGATATCGGCAAAGCTGCACCAGATTTGAGAGGAGACAAGTATGTTAGTGAAAAATCGTGAACCAAATCTAATGGTGCTGGAAAATAAAACGTCACTAGTACTGTATAATCGTAATATGTCTTAGAATTTGTCCATGGGTATTCATAAGCTCAAAAACAAGGCAACCATAGTCCAGAATCTCTACAATTTGCATCATCATCAATTTTCCACTACTTATATGTTATTGAATTATTAACTATATGAATTACTTATTCAAAATTATTTTCAAAAAAAGAAGTAGGATCAAAACATTTACCATTTGTACAGATGTAGGCAAGCGTTTAATTTGCTTGGGACGATACAGTATAAACTAATTCTCCTATAACACAGACATAAGAGCCCAGTCCTCCAGTCTCACTATCAATGATATAATGACAATGGCATTTATATATGCATGTGTTTTAACTAATAAATGGATATAGAATTCAGGCAAAAACGTTTAATATTGACACAGAACATATGTATATATATAGAAAGGGACATACATGCACATAATGTAACAACGGAGATGAAGAGGACAGGTTTAACAGGGATGCCCGTGTTTGATCGTTTTAACTGTTCAACTTTGCAACCTGGACAATCTTCGTAATTCTTCAACAACCCCTCCTCCATTGTCTTGTTCAAACTAAACTTAGAGAGAGTCAACAAAAAGGTATATACACTACTAATCTCTGTAATCCAAAGATATATACACTACTAATCTCATGATCTGTGTGTGGGAACGGAGGAATTAATAATTAATTATAAATCGGGGTAGTTGGAAGATCCCAATATAATTGATTCTGTATTTCATTCAATAAACCAGTATAGCATAATAATACTCTATGTCAATGATGCACTAATTCAGGAGCATGGTTTCTTGAAACTACAAAGTAAGTAATTCAGACAAAATTAAATGCCCATTTGAGTATGTCTCCATCGATGTGTGCACCATATTTTTATATTATAATAATAGTGAGAGATAATATCCTAGACAATAAAATTCGCCAGAAAACAATAATCAACAATGAAACAATCGTTTTATTATTTGAAGTGCGAGTGTTACAATTTCTATGATTTCTTTTAATTCGTCTTTTCAAATATAATTCAACGAGACCATGATCTTAAACTTGAGATTTATCTTGATCTTGATCTCTATCTCTATCTCTATCTTGATCTCGATCTTGAACTTGGACTTGATCTTGAACTTGGGATTTATCTTGATTTTGATCTCTATCTCGAACTTGGACTTGATCTCTATTTTGATCTATCATTTTTGAAACTTGAATTCTTGTACAGAAATCCGGCGATTTGAATACTTGAATTCTTGTAGAGAAATCCGACGGTCTTGATTATTCTTGAAACTTGAATGGTCTTGATCTTTATCGTTTTGAAATTTGAATACTTGAATTCTTGTAAAGAATCTGCAGCTTTTGATCCACGAGCTTTCTCTAGAGGAGTTGCGATACATGGCATATGAGCTTTATGGAGAGGGCTTTAATTAAATTCATATTTATTGAATTTAAATATTAAATTAATTATATTAATCCATAATATTTATTTGGACTGATTCATTAATTTAATATAATACGAACAATTTTATAAATTTATATTCAATAATTTAAAGTGACTACAAATATATATTGACCAATACTATTTATTTCTTTTAAAAAAAATATTGTCGTCAACATATGTATTATTATGTGACATATACAAAATAAGTTTTACTATATTCACTAGTACGGTCCATATATATTTTGTTTCTTCAAACAAGTTTAGCTTTACGCTTCCTAACTTTACTACTTCAAAAAATGCCAAAATTTCAACCCAATAATATATTCTTCCATTATATTTTTCCCATCACAACCCAATAATTGAATTGTCTCCAGTCTTGTATCATTCTAAATGGGATCTATCAACAACCCCTTACGTCGTTTAGCCAATGTTATGTTGAGTTAGCAAACAAAAAGATTAACAAAATATCTTGAATAACGTGTCCTATAATAAAAAAATAAGATATACGTTATGAAATTTATACCTTTTTTTTAAGTAGACACCTTAAGTTAAAGGGGGTCTTATTACCCCACGAAACCATCCAAAAGCACAATAAATATATCACTTTGATCCATTTCAAACCCATCAGTGCTCTCACGCAGGTTGGACGCGTCAAGAAGTAAAAAAAAAAAACATCCAACCAATTTTAAAATGTCATTTGACATTCCCAATTTGAATTAGTTTCTTCATTAAATAGACCACTCCTTGCTTTTCTAATCCATTGTTAGCCGTTGGAGATTGCAATTTCTCATTTTGATTTTTTTTTTAAAAATATATGTAAATCAATTTCCTGTGATTAGATTTTGAGGGAGAGATGTCAAATGCAAGCTTGAATCGCATTTGTAATTATGAGAACGATCCAATGTTGCATTTAACGATGCGATACAACTGGAGACTTGATGCAACTGGAGACTTTGTGGTCTGAGGACAACCCAGCTAGAAGATTTTGGTCCTGTCCACGCTTTCCTGTAAGTTCGATACATGCTTCTTTACTATTTTTTTGGTTAATGTCTCAATAAATTCACTATGTATGACCTATTTTAGGAAAATTCATGCAAGTACTTTAGATGGAGGGATCTTAAGGAGATTGATATGCAATTCAAGTCCGTTATTCCAAGATTGGCGAATAGAATTAAGGAATTGAAAGTAGCATTACAATTCTATAAAATTCAAGATAAGAAGATGAAATTGTTGGAGAAGAAAGGTGATCAAAAAAGTCATGATAAGCTAATCAAGAAGAAGAAGATGAAATGTAGCATCTTGAATTGGAAGCTTATCATAGTGTTTGTTGCAGTGTTTTTTCTAATTTTAGGCATTAATAAGAATGTGAGTGATGGAAGATGTAGTTGTATGCCATTGGAATTTCCTTAGTTATTGTTTGTTGTTTTCGTTTATGTTTGGTTGTGTAATACATTGGAAGTTTGTCTGGTTTAAGGAAAGCTTATTTGGTTGTGTGATACATTGTTGTTGTCGTTAATGTTTGGTTGTGTAATACATTTATTTTGTGTGATATTTGTGACCATTTAACAATATACACAACACTTTAATCTCTTTTGCCAACTTCCTTTCATGCTTGATCAAAAGAGACTAATTATAATGGCAATCATTGTGACAAAATGAGAACTTCATTTCATTCTTACTAAAAATTGAAGTTGATACAACTTGATTAAATGTCACAAAGAAGAAAATTGCATAACAAACTTGGCAAAACACAATTGATACCCAATAATACACCAAAATATAGTTTGGCATCATGAAAAGTGTACATAACGCAATAATAACCAAACACGCACAAAAAAAAAAACTTCAAAGTCAATTATTTCTTAGTAGTTGAATTGCTTTGGTTTTCATTAATAGCACCAGCTGCAAACCTTGTTTGAATTCTTTTTTCACCCCTCATTTGTTGAAGTCTATTACTCGTAATGGCTGATTTTCCCTTCCATTTCATTTCAAAACGTGGTTGATAGTCAATATCTCCAGTAACTTCATTAGACCTCCTTAAAACTCTTATACCAATGTCAACAACTCTACTACCTTGTATTCCAGGCTGCATAAATAAACCATAGAGGTTAGTAAAAGTATATGAAAAACCATCATCCTCAATAAAAACAGTTATACTTATATTAACAATTGTAAAACCATCATCACCAACCAATACTCCAAATCCCACCATCCTTTGCCTTTTAAAAGGTCTTGAAGATTGTCCACCATTACTGCCTTCATTCTCATGATTTGTTTGAGGCATACCTATTCCTCTGTCTCTTCCTCTATTCGTGCCTTCATTCACTTGATTTTGGTGAGGCATCTCACTTCCATTGCTTTCATTCCTTCCTCTTCCTCTTCTTTGAGGCATTGACTGTGTGTTGTGCTGACTTTCTCGAGGCATTGCATGTGTGTTGTGTTAGCTTCCTTGAGGCATTGCATGTGTGTTCTCCTGACTTCTTTGAGACATCCCTTTTCCCTTGGCCTTCCTCTCCCTCTTCCTCTACTATTTTCATTGTCCTGATTATTATAACACAACATATTAGTATATATTCGACTAAATATTAATTACAATTGATACAATTACATATGGTTGAGTAGAAGTAGTTGCAGTTTGAGTTGGAATAGATGGAGGAATAGGACAACCTCTTTTATTGTGGCCCTTTGTATGACAATTGCTACAAGTCATAATAACTCCACATTTGCTAAGCTTACCAGTTCTCTTTATTTTATTTGTCTCTTTCCTTAGCTTTACTTGGCCTTCCAGACAACTGCTTAACTTTCGGTGGTTAAATTGTTGGATTAACATATGGTGGCGACATACTCATATTGTTAGTTGGCTGGATTACATATTCATATGAACTTAGGTAGGTTTTCTTGTTATAACAGCTGGCCACATAATTAATTGGTTCAAATTGCTTGTAGTGTAGGATAGCAACACCATGAGGACAAGGTATGCCCTTAAGCTGCCAAACTCTGCAACTACAACTGCGCCTAGCAATGTCTACACAATGTGTAAAGCCTTTGTCTACAACTTCAAAACCCCTTTCTCCATTATTGACTTATTAATGTTTTGTTGTAAAATCTTGAAAGCCATGGGTGAAATAGAGGTGACCCATGTGTTTGAGAATTCCCTTAATTGACCAATTCTTTTCATCATCTTTAGCCTAATCTCTTCCAGCATTGTAATGATTATCTTGTTTCTTGCAGACAATATTCTGTGAAGTATTGTTTCACCACATGTCTACATTGTAGTACATAAGACCATCCAAGCAGTCCCTTTTCAATTTCCTCATAGCCTCTATGTGATCTCTCAATTAAGCTTCAAATGTAGATTTTGCAATCTTCCAGAAAAGATTTCTTCTCTCTATTCCTTTTCAATCTTTATACCAATTTGCAAGGACATGTCTAGCACACATCCCGTGTTCAGCAAGTGGTAATAAATCAAGCACTGTAATTTTCAGTCCCAAAGACATAAAATAAACATATGAAAAGTTAACGTGAATCAAAAAGTATATAGAATAAAAATATTATTGTGAACCAAATATTCAATTAATAATCAAGGACATACCTTTTGCAAATCAGTAATCAAGGTAAGTTCTTGTCCTTCTCCAAGATCAAAATCATCCTTCAGTAGAGTCAAAAATCATGCCCAAGTAAATTTATTCTCAACCTCAATCACTGCCCAGGCAATAGGCAACATCTTGTTATTTCCATCTTTGCAAATTGCCACCAATAACTGGCCTCTGCACACTCCTTTGAGAAAACAACCATCTAGGCCAATACATCTCCTAGTACCTCCAAAGAAAGCTTTCTTTAAAGCATGAAAGCACACATAAAATCCTTCAAAGATTCTATGCCTAGTTTCAACAGTTTCTCCAACTTTAACAATACAAGTGCTATCTGAATTTGTTCTTAAAATTTATCTCTGCAATAAAAAATTCTTCCATACTCAACAGTATAATCACTCATAATCTCTTTTAACACTCTAGCTCTAGCTCTTCTCACTGTTGATATCCAATTCTTTTCTAATAAGCTCTTGCAACTTGATAATTCTAATGTTCGGCTGCTCACTTATTCTATCCTTGTATCTAACAGATAGAAACCTTGAATTGCACAAATAGTTATGAATTGAACACACACAAATATGGATAAGGTTGTACCTTTTAACCACAAAATTTGTAGTTTGGCTATTCAAACTTGCAACCAATAACCAAGGACAACCTTTTTTGCAGCACCTAACTCTGACTCTTCCAGGATCATTCACATATTTCTTAATTTAAATTTCTTCTTGAACTGCATATTTGGTTACAACTTCTTTAAATTCTCTTACATTTGCAAACACCAGACCTAATTCCCAAACAATCTTCTCAGAAGTTGGATAAAAAACAACTCAGTTTTTTTCTTTTTTCTAACAATTTGTTCAACCTCTTCACCATCTCCCCAACCTGTTTCTTCTTCTAATTCAAAGCTAGGAGCTTCACCACTTGGATAGTAAAGTTCATCACCCCAACTTACCTAATAAGCTATCCTTACTGCCAACATTTATTTCATCACCTCATATATATGGGCCCTTTTCAGTAGTATGAACTTGTTCTGTAGTTGTTCCTCTAGTTCTCCTGTTTAACTTGTTGAAATGCCTTCTTGAACATCACTATCTAAACTCTCTTCACTTCTATACACTTCAGATCTCTCATCTGATTCATCATCTGATTCAGAATCTGATAATTCATATGATTCATCATCTGAACTTTCTACACTTAGATTGAAGGTTCAGCAACAGGATTAGAAGGCTGTTAAGAAGTGTTTGAATGTTCACCAAGAGGATTAGAAAACTGAGATGAAGTGTTGGAAGGTTCACCAACAAGATTAAAAGGCTGTGATGAAGGGTTGAAATGTTCAGAAAGAGGACTAGAAGGTTCAACATTTGAAGATCCAAAATTAGGGTTAGGAGACTCAACTTCATTAAAAGATGTAAAAGATTTCCCACCTACACTATGTCCCTCACATGGATGACATAATCCAAAGTCAATGGAATAATTTCTGGCTCATTTGCCTCATGACAAACATAAACATCCATTCTATCCCCATTTTTAAACATAGCGGAAATGTCACAAATAACCTTATCACTTTTAACTTCAACCAAAAAGCCATTGATTGGAGATCTAATAAAAAAGGAACAATCTGTTGTATATCCTAAGTCCTTTTATGTAGCCTTTCAATTCAGAATAAGACATTTAATCAGTATCTACTTCGAAGAATTCAGTCATAAACCCACCAACATAATCAGATGGGGGATCAAACACTATTTTCCCCCATGATACCATCTCAATGAAAGTTACAATAATATTCGACAACAACAATAATATTCAACAACAATAACAATATTCGACAACAACAACCCAACTTCCCAATAATACAGATAAGTAATATACAAAACAACAACATAACGACAAACAAAAAACACATCAAACAATGTACGATAAACTAACTACTAATCATTACAAAATTCACTTACAATGTAAAATAAACTTTTTTTCAAAGATTAACTAACCTATGAGCCTTCACTTCTTCGTTCTGACACCACTATTTAACAAATTTCGACCAACAATATCCCGACTAGCTTCACCTCAGGAAGATTCTTAGGGTTTTGATCGGTCGAAGAGAGAGAGACGATGGTAGGTGAGAATAAAATGGGTTGAAACTTTCTTAGGTTCGGGTTAAAACATGAACAAGTTAGGATAAAACCCGATCTTTGTTAAATGGGTTGGAGGTGTGACACACACGCTTCGATTGAGAGCACCGATGTTGAAAAAATAATATATTTATTGTGCTTTTGAATGGTTTCGTGGGGTGATAGGACCCCCCGCAAACTTAAGGTGTCTACTTGAAAAAAAGGTATAAGTTCCATGGGGTAATTATGCATTTCCTCTTAAAAAAATATAATTAAACGAAAGAATCATTATTCCGATGAGTAATGTACATTATTGTTTATATTATATGTACCCTCAAATGATATGAAACATATCTATCAAGATTTAGCTTTCCTTATTTTTGTATTGAATAAGTAGTTAATATTGATAAATAATCACTCTCCGACTCTTTCACTCAATATTAGTGGATTCGACATAATAATTGTTGAAGAAGAAGGAAGCTGAAGATTGGAACATGTCCAATGCAACTGACTAATGTGTCTACAACAAGTGTTGATGAAGAAGGAAGCTGAAGATTGGAACATGTCGAAGGAACAGGTCCAACGAAGCTAATTGGCGAGTTTATAACACTGCTGAAGAATTAGAGTCGCACTAGGATTAGACTACCTATGTTAATTAGGATTATATTTCGTCTATAATTATATTATGATTAGAATTATATTACGACTAGAATTACTATTAGATTTATAGTACAATTAGGATTTATATTATTTATAATTGCATTATTATTATTATAGTAGTAATAGGTATTGTAGTAGGACTCTAAGTATAGTTAACTTAGGACTCTACAATTCTCTCCTATATAAGGAGCTTGTAACTCAACATTATTATTATCAATATTGATCAATATATCAATACGATCAATATTACCAATATTGATCAACATATCAATATTGATCAACCTATCAATACTATTAATACATCAATACAATCCTTAATTTCTCTACATGAGATTTCTACATGAATTTCTACAATAATTACTATAATTAATGTTTACACAGTTTCCTTAGTTATGATTTCGAACAAATGTGAGATTCGTGCTTTGAAGATGCAAATATATAGTTAGCCAACGATGATTTGTACAAAATGCCACGGGACTCCTATCCTAATCAAAAGATTAAGCAATCGTTTGGTCATGCAATATAAAAATAATCATGAGATAAATTAGTGTTTGGACATGTGATTTCATGCTGATTCCATCTGATTTTATATTCTTCAAATTTCATATCATGATTTGAGATTTGAGATTTTTTTAAGTACAAAAGAGATCTACAAGTTTATATTTTATTCAGACAGCCCCGCATTTATATTTACTAATCATTTATTTATATGTAAATAAATTTTTTAATCACATCATTACTTTTTAAAATTTATTATTCTCACCAACATATAGTCACTTAACTCACACCAATCGATTGTTGAGTAATAACTTTTTTCTCTTCCTTCACTCCAACACTTTATTCATTACTTCTACCGTTTTATACTCATCACAACTTATAGTTATATCTATTTGAATAATAGAGCAAATCAAATTGATGCAGTGAAAAGGTGTATTAATTTATAGACCCCTGGTTCAAAAACTTGAATATAAAGGAAAAAAAGTTAAACTATAAATCAGAAGCAATAAATTCAGATTTAAAGTAAAATTTAAAATGAGTTAAAATTGAACTAAAATAAAGATTGAATAAGAATTAGGAATATTTTAATAGTTTTACAATTTATGAGATTTTTATTTATATGAGAAAATATACGACACAAAAATTTTATATCACATGTCTAAATAAAATTTTAATTTTATCTCATGATTTATATGACATGACAAAACGAAAATGTCACTACTAACATCAACTACAATTCCTAAAGTTTGAAAGTGGATCTCAATTATATCTATAACTGAAAATAGGTTATTTTTTAAAACTAACATTTCAAATACGGCAAAAAATGGCTAAAAATTAAATACTAGACCAGAGCCATTTTTGCCTTTTCTCTCACACACAACAAAACTTGTTGGGCCATATCCCTTTATTACCCAACCAATTTGTTACACTCTATCATCTATCCATTCAAGTTGCTATTATTTGTTCATTATCTTTTACCTATTATGTTAATTTATTATATTAATATTTCTTTCGTTTAAAAAAGAAATAACGTTATTTTCTTTTTAGTCTATTTTAAAAAAATGATCCTTTTCATTTTTTGGCAAAATTTTAATTTTAACTTTAACTTTTAACGTGATAAGTTAAATGCCACAAGATTAAAGAACATTTTGATATATTTAATATAATTTTAATTTAGAACTACAAGATCAAAAAATCTCCTTTTTTTTTTTTAAATTTCGTTTCAAGTCAGTCAAATTGAACTTTTTAAAATGAAGGAAATAATTATTTTTTTAATAGATATATTAGTTTAAAGCAAGTATTATTTATGTTTTTTTTTTTTACACAAACACATGATGACAAAAACTTTTTAAAAACAAATGATTAGCAATTTGAATATAGACCACACCACACCAGTATTGAAAAAAAAGAATCTCAAGTTGAAATCTGAAGGTGGAGAGAGAGAGAGAAAGAGAAAGAGAGCTGCTTCATGCCTCTCTCTTCATTCCTCCTTGACAAAATTCAAAATCCATACTTAAAACCCTAGGTTTTTCCAATCAATTTCCCCCAAAATTGTTTTGGGAAATTCAATTTTTCAATTGGGGGAAATAAACCTAGAAGCATGAGTAGCAGGAGAGAAGAAGAGAGGAACGAGAAGATAATAAGAGGGCTTCTCAAGCTCCCTCCCAATCGCAAATGCATCAACTGCAATAGCTTGGTCTCTTATTCTATTCATTTCTCAATCTTTCTTGTTTTAATTTTCAGCTTGATTTTTTTTTTGTTTTTTGTTTAAGAGTTCATCATTTTGTTGTTGTTAGAGAATTGTATTTAAAGAACCTTTAATTGGCTTGAAGATACAATTGTTAGAATGAGATGGATATGAATAAGGTAAAAATGCGAACTTTTGTATTGGAATGAAAAGGGGATGAGTAAGGTAGGTAGTGGAGAGGTATTTGAGAGAACCTCTACTTTGTGTTAAAAGATGAGATTTAAGTAATGAATGAAATAGAGGTGGATACGGTAGGTTAAGTGTGACATTAAGAGAACCTCTACTTTGTCTTTAAAGGAGAACTTTTAATACTAGAATGAACTGGACGTGAATAGGGTGGATACAAGTGTTGAATTAAAAGGACCTTAAGTTCTTTATCAAAAGGAGGACCTTAAGTTTCTTGGACCATTAAATTAGTATTAAAAGATGATTTTTTTATTTTATGAATTGGAATGAAATGAACCAGAATAAAGTATAATGTATACGAGGTTCATGTAATCAAGTCAAACTCAACAAATTTCGGGATGGGTTGTATGATTGATATATATTGCACTCTTGCCAATTTCCCAGTAGAATGTACATATGCATCAGTGCTGTTTTACCTCTTACAGTTATTCTCATATTATTTGCTTCATATTTGCGTTTACATAATGAAATGAGCACTATAACTTGAAACAAGAAGCTGGCACAAATTATACCTTAGGTCTTTTTTATCTATCTTTAGAGGTTTTGGCACACTCATTAAGAAAACCATTTGATAACAGGAGTTAACACATTCTCTTTCATACTCACTTCATCTTCTTGATGCCATCAAGGAAACTCATATTAGTATAAGGGGTATTTGACTCTTATCTCTTTCATCAATGACTATATACCTTCGTGAAGTAGTAAGAGTGAAATTGAGGATAAATAATGCCGCCTTGGTATTCTGAAGTGACAAAAATTTGGAACAAACTTATTAGCTATGGTTACCGGGGAAAAGGATTGGAGGAGTAGTTCCTTGAGATGAACAGTAGAAAAGCTAATGTCACCAATCTGTTTATCCTCTGTTCACTATTTTAGTCAATAGTTTTAGCTCTCGTTTTCATTTTGAATCAATCAATCATTGCATTTATTACGATGTGCAGGGTCCCCAGTATGTGTGCACAAACTTTTGGACCTTTGTCTGCATGACATGCAGCGGAATACAGTAAGTGTATCATATTGCATGCTCTTTACATCTTTAGTCGCATAAGGTGTACGGGAACCTGATTTGAGAGGGGGGGGGGGGGGGGGGGGGGCGGTCTTGCTCCTCTTTATGTCTATACTGTATAATTTCTTTACTTTCAGCGTAGTCCAGAAATAAAGTAGGTAAAGCTGCTGGGGGTATTCAAGAGGGTTTCTTCTGTTCAGAATTGTAAAATGCATTGGCACTTCTATGTTCTAACTACAGCGGAATGCATAGGCCAAAATTTTGCCTGATATGCATGCAGCTAAGTAGTTAATTTTAGCTGCTTCTGGAGTCAATCTGTCCGAAATCTATTGGACTAATGTTCTGAAAAATTAGTTTGGCATTTTGTGATAAGAAGATGTCCATCCTTTTTCTTATTACTTCATAAAAAAGAAAAGGTCCATCCTTGTGTTAATTTTTTAACTATCAGGTGAGGGTGCAACAGGTTAGTGATGTTCATCTAAATTCGTTGTCTAAGCATTGTCCGAATAAAAACAGCGGTAAAGTAAAATTTTAAGTTCCACTCGTATCTGTTTGTGATGTTTTTTCTACTATGTTCGTAAACTTGAAGTCCTGTACATCAGGATGTGGAAGTTAAAATGTTTCATCGTATCATTGCAGTCGTGAGTTTACTCACCGTGTGAAGTCAGTTTCCATGTCTAAGTTTACTTCCCAAGAAGTGGAAGCTCTTCAACAGGGTGGTAATCAGGTGAAAATATTGTACTCTTTACCTATAAAATAATCAGGTAGAATAATTGCTGGTTCTTCTTCACTTTGAAGTTAAAATTCTCTGTCCTGTATTTATTGTTTCAGCGGGCCAGAGAGATATATTTAAAAAGTTGGGACCCTCAAAGTCAGTGGCTTCCTAATAACAGGTACTGGATTAGCAAGTTACTGTTAGTAGATTATTAAGTTCCTGGTAAATTGACAACTTCAAGATACAAAATCCTAACTTTTTTTTCTCATCAGCAATGTTGATAAAGTGAGGGAATTTATAAAGACCGTCTATGTTGATAAAAAATATGCTGGGGCGCAGTCCTCTGATAGACCTCCTAGAGATACCCAGGTACTATATCTGGAGTAATATTTTGTCTATGCAGTACTTTAGACTAGAACGTTTCTTGAAACTTCTAGCTATGATTTAGTTATAATATTCAAATCACTGGGTCCAGACTAATGTGTTCAATATCCATGAGTTGTCAGAACTTGAGAAACCACGACGATGATATGAGGAGAGCAAGTTCTTATCATTCCTATTCTCAAAGTCCACCATATGACTTTCAGTATGAAGAACGACGTTATGGGAAAAATGCACCAGCACTCACTAGAAAGCCAGGATCAGATCGGGGACTTTACGAAGGAAAGGTGTCGAGTTTCTTGAGTCCTAGTCGTTTAAGTGATCATATGTATGATGATAGGTTTGGTAATGAAGGATCTAATCCCAGAGCTTCAGATTACTCTGTGTCTAGTGGTGGTGATCCATTCAGGTCTGTAGCACAGAGTCCCAACTTTCAGAGAGGCATCGGAAGTCCCTTAAGTGACACCTCAAGGGATATTTCATACGAAGATGTACGGCATGTCAAGAAGGATGCTGGAAGAATATTACGAGCACAGGTCATTTAAATTTTATTTATTTAGCTATGTTAAACTTCAAATTACTTGGTTATTCATTGGTGGAGCATATCCAGCCCTAAATTAGGGGTGTTCTTATTAATCAGAACATGCTGTTAAGTTATCTTTTTCTCCTCTTCCTGTTTGAGTTCCTGGTTATAGTGTCCTTACTAATGAGAATATGCTGTTAAGGAATTTTTTCTTCTCTTTCTGGTTTAGTCCTTACTTGTCATAAATGGGCATGATAATATGACTCTCCAAGCTAAACAAAAAGGGGCCCCTCATTGTCCATGAACAACCAATGAACCTTGGCAAAGCATGTGGGCAGAATGTAGAGAGTTTTAACATTTTTATCTCAACATATTATAATAGATTGATTTCTAAGTGGAGGTGCCAAAGGTCACACAAGAAAATAGCCATTTTCATAAAAGTAAAAGAAAGAAGTGAATGTGATGGCATGACACTTGACAATCATCTGCTTGTGAGTTGAAAACTGACAATCTTACAGAAGCTTTTAGCGAGGTGGGATAGTCAAGACTTACGGAACATATCTCTTGGATTTACTATATTTTTTTTAATTGTTTTTCAAAAAGGGGTTCTGTTCTCGATTATGATACATATTGAAGATAAATCATTGAGCATGTTAAATTCATGATCGATGAAATGTAATTTGGATATTATGATCATGCAAGTGGAACTCAGATTTCTTTCTATTTGATTTATAGAAGAAGGCTCCTTGGTCTTTTCACTGCAGCATTTCCTTGTGAAACTGACATGATGGTATTTGTTAAATCAGAGAACTGCATCTTCTGGAAGTTTTGAATCGTTCGACAGCAATTCCTTGTCATTCAAGTCTGTAAATTCTGTTGGTTTAGCGGATGCGCTTTCAGAATCAAATGAAACAATAGAGACTCACTCTAGTAAATTGTCTACTTTCCCCTCTTTGCCACGATCATCGGGACCCGGAAATCCAGATGGCCCTGATCTATTCAATGCTCCCTCAGTTCCTCAAAACGCTCCACCTTCAGTTTCAACAAAGTCTCATTTGCCAGTGTCATCATTTCAGCCATCCATTTCTGCTGGTCCAATTGGTAATTCACATCAACCATCGCTCACTCTCCCACCTTCATCTTTGGACTTTTTCTCGGAGGTGCCAAACCTGCCTTCAGCTGCAAGTGCTGATGAAAAACCATCATGTGAAGTCACTTCCAAAAATGAAGGATGGGCAACATTTGATATGCAGCGGCATGCAGCAACAACAGGCATCGAACAGTTCACCCTGGCACCAACACCTGCTTATGGCCATAATTCTTTTGACATCTTACCTGAAAAGACACAGCAACAATTTGTCACTGAGAAGTCATTGGATGTGGATGATGGATGGGCAACATTTGATGTGCCTCAGCACGTGACATTCACTGGAAATAATAACTTTACCTCCAACAAGATTCAATTAAAGGGTGATTCTCAATCGAATTCGGACCCAACTTTCTCCGTCATGCAATGGCCATCACCTATAGAATCTGCCCCTCATGGGCCAGCCGTCAGAGACTCCACTGCTTGTGCATTAGATTTATCAATGCCTGTTCCATTTCATGGAGGTGTGCAGAATGTTGAAGTAACTCCAAGTGCAAGAAGTACTGACGTAAGTGTACTCTTATTGAGTTTGGGAAGTGGCATAAGCAATTTATGAGTTGAAAATCATCTTTTGACAACTTCTGGTTAATTTATTATTATTTTGATGTGAAACCCTTTAATTTATGAGGTCGGATAATATTTACTCGTCTTTGGCAGTTGTGGAGTGCCTTTGATGTTTCTAATGACCACTTAGCTCTCAAGAGTTTGCCTAATAGTAAGGAACAAGTTGTAATGAACCATGATCTAGTTGATGATCAGTACATGGGCTTAAGAGGAGTAGAGGTAATTATCTTCCTAGTATGGTTAAAATTTATGAGTTTGCTTCTGCCCTTTGCTTTTAAAGACTTCTATTTCTCAGAATGTAGCGACAGGTCAAAGTCAAAGAGCTGTGCTGGATAGTGGATATCCTATTACCAGTTTTCCATCATATGTCAGTGGCTCGTCCTCTGGATTGTCCACTCTACCTGTAGCGGTCAGTTAATTTACTCACCTTTGCTGTCCTGCGTGGCCACTCTTTTAAACATCTAGATATCAGTATGCTATTTCGTGCTTCTTACACAGAAGGTTCTTATTAACAGACAGGAGTGCATTCACATGCAAATGAGCAGAAGTCCAACAACCCATTTGATCTCCCTTACGATGCTGACATGGAATGCAGCAATATGGTAAATCACATTTTTCGTTATATTGTTTTCTGAAAAATATAGTGTGAGAATTTGACATTTTGTCTTTGGTTATCCCAGTCCATATACGTCAAGAAAAATTTCCCTTGACAGCACTCCCCTCCAAGAAAAAAGATGAACTTTTAGGGGTCAATTGCTTCCTTTAAATACTGAAGGAGGCTTCTTATGTTGTTCTGCAAATGGTCTATCTGATATTTACACTAGGAATCTAGGCTAAATTTCAGGCCACATTGTAAAGAAAATAGGCCTTAGGTGGTTCTAATTCAATCCCAAAGTCTAGCTCTTGAGGTAAGGATTGTCCAAAAACATGTAAGGAGACAAAAACTCTAACCCCCTTCCCCCTTTCTCTCCGAGCCTGCCTCTGATGCCATGTAATGAAGTAGACGTTGAGCCTAATTCAAGCCCAAAATTAGCTCATGAGGAAATCAATGTAAGAAGACAATAACCCTGTACCATCAAGCAACGTGGGACTGTAACACACATGAATGTCTTCTAAAACTTGATTTCTAAAACAGAACTGTTCCTTTGCTGCATTCTAATGTGAATGATTTATTCCAGCCGCAGTACTGGGACATGAGCTCATTACAGGCTGCATTGCCAAGTGATGGGATGTCATCTTCCTTTGTTGGTGGTGTGACCGAATCTTGGTTTCCTCAGAACCCAGCAACAGCTTATGTTCCTGCTGGACAGCATGGTACGTGATGTTTACTTTTTCAAGAAGTCTTTTCTGTCAAACTTTCAGCCTCTCAAAATATGTCCTCTCTCTGTAGGGACATTATTTGTTTCCTCACAACCAGCTGGCAATCAAATATCGTGAGTCATTCTACTTTTCCATTTTCCTTGTAACCAATATGCAAAAAATTTCTAGTGAAATCTTATTTCACCAGCAATATTAGCTCTCTACTTGCTAGATATAACATAATGCACATGTCCTCTACTATGAAGATGCTTGAACATATTTGACACTTTGACAGGCTTTCCACTTAATTGCTATTTTGTTCTTGTGTGGGTATTTTGGGATTATATTATATCTGCTGTCTGGTGGGAATTTTGTGTCTCCACAAGAATGCTGGTGCTGTTGAATTGCTTATGATAAAAAGTACAAAAGTACAGTTAACATAGAAGAAGTAGATGGGGATTGTTAGAGGCCGAGTTAATCTAGTAACAGTTCGTGTTGTCACCAGATTTTTTGTGGTAGATAAGTGTCTGGTTGCTGAATCTAATTGCAGGGACATATATAGTGGTTAAAATGATTATGCAGGTCTTAGAGTTGATACTGATTCTGTTAAGAAGAATCTTTCTTTGTTCCTTCATTTTGGAGATTCCGAAAGCTTTTTCGAAGTTCGAGGGGAATTGAACAACGTGTTCCCTTGTATCCTTTAGAATCTCGTGTTGGATTAAGGGACTACACAGACTTATGGATAGGCTGATGGATGGAGAATTTGAGGGGCTTGAGATAGATGGTGATGGAAGAGGAAATACGACTTCATCCTCACTTTTTGTAATGTTTTCTATCTTTTAGGTATACTTTGTATGGTGGGGGTACGGGTTCGCCCTCTTTTTATGTAATTTATCACTTTATCGGAAAAAAAAAGAACTTCAGCATCTATCTGAGGCAGTAGTATGGTTTACGGTTTGAAGCAGTGTCAGGATTACATATGATTGGTTCACCCTTGATGGGGTTTTTGAATTCTTGTTGCACACCTTCAAGGCAGCACTTCTGGAATCGTGGGGATTTTCTCAAGAGGAGAATATTTATGGAAGGGTAATATCTACGAAATATGGATCAGAAGAATAATTAATTGCTCTAAGGGGGGGCAGATTGCCATTTTCAAAATATGGTTGTAGGGTGGGATAATTCTTATAGAGTGAGTTTGTAGAAGGGGGAATACATATGGGAATAGAAGATTTGAAGATGCACTAGATATAATGTGGGTTAGTGCTACTAGAGTACAATTCTATAGAGGTGTATATTTTGGGGGAACATCCTTGGAGAACACGTGTCTGCAAGTGTGTAGTCTTTATCCACGGCACCAATCACTTGAAGCTGGATGATTGGGGCATCATGTGGGGTTCACCTGAAATGGGATGACTGAGTGATCATGTGAGATTAAATTTTAGGAAGGCCATCCCGCATTGGTGTTTTCCTTGGGAGAAAGAGGTGTTGAGTTTATATGGAGGGAGTGAGGCTGGAATCTCTCAAAGAAAATTGTATTACATGGAGTTGGCAGAACTGGCAATAAGAAGGAGGTGCTTAAGAAAGCCTGGAAGATTTTGTTGCTGAAATGTGTATGTGTGTGTGTGTTTTGTGGCTGCTTGGTGTGATATGTGGATGCCTTCTTAAAGCAGATAACTTGAGAAAGGGAAACTACCTTTTTAGTAGTATGGCTGTACCTAAAGACAAGAAGAAGGTAATGTGAAAATTGCCATAGTATGAGAAATTTACCCCTGTAAGTGTATTTGGTTAATCCTATCAGATGCCACTCAAAGAAGTCTCTTTTTTTAGATAAAGATTTATTATATATTCTTTGAGGAGTCACTCATTGAGTGAAACCTGTACGGTGGTAATTTAGCAAGTCTTCAACTTTAAGGTTAGCTCGTTCGACAGAAGCTTAATTGAACTGCACTTAAATGAGTAGCCAAAACATCTGTTTTCTCAACGTTGCTAGGGAAGTAGTGCCCAAACAATCACCCATGAATCAATACACGACATCTCCTCGTTCATTAGACAAAATGGAGCTATTATTAGATATTTTATTTTTCCAGAAAACAGGAAAAATAAAAAGAAAGCATTTCATTCAATGTGTGCCCATTGTTTGAAAGATCAAAGAGATCCTTTGTATGAGCAGTCCACTAATGCAAGCTCTCAGAATAAATATGCATGTTGGATAGTGTAAAACATCTTGAAGAGTTTGCTTTCTGTGCAGTGCAGTTCTGAATTGTATCCATTATCTTTTAAATATTCAACTGTTAACTAGATTGTTCCTTGTGCAGGAATGTGCCGGCACACGGGCAAGTTGCTGCTATTGGCGGAAATCCATTTGCATAGGATTGTATTCAACTAGTTGTTGGATCATCTAGATCATCATTTCAACTTTTAGATTCCTATGTATTTCTTGTCTTGACCATGTTTGTCATTGTTAAAAAAGAATGAGACAACTAGGCAGAAATTACCAAATTTCAAAGGCTTGTGTTTAGGCAATGTCTTTCCTTGTTGAGGCCTAGAGTGTGTTCTGATACTGTGGTTGATGTGATATGGCTGAAATGTTTTGAGGATGTCCTTGTTGGCTACTTTGGCTGAGATGAGCAGCAAATGATGATGCCTTATTAATTTTCTTGTCAACGCCCAACGTACTTACTGATATCGACAAACTTGTGAACAAGCAGAATGCTATGAAACTTATGAAGAGCACTCAAAAAATTTATGGGGGATAACTATTAACTTGAAGAATTTAGGACATTGAATGGAACTTCAGACGAAAATCATAGGCTAAAAGTGAAGCTTCATTTTATACATTAGCAAACCAAACTTCAAAATCGTTAATCTGACTTGCTCTTAAATTATCCGAAAAGGTCTTAACTCATACTAGGTGGAAGTACAACCATTAGGTTGATTTTCTATCTTGATAGTACAATTACATTACATGTCCAGCAATTTTCCTAGGAGTACCATTTTTTAATTTAATATTTGTTGTGTGATTTTTTTTAAAATAAAGAAATTTAGTATTCGAAAATCGATGGAAAGAATAATAAGAATCAGTATGTGATCAAATAAATTGGGGTAAATGATGGTGATATGAGAGGTAATGTTAGCTTAAATCACATATTTAAAATTTTTTTTTTAATAAAAAGCATTTAAGAAACACAATTATTTTATTAATTGTCAACGTAAATCAAGTCATACAAATACGATTTATAAATAGTTATTAATGTATTTCGTCTTTTGAAAGTCAATAGAAATATTGTTTTAAGATATATTTGGAGTATATATTTGACATAGTTTATTTTCTTAATTTTAATTTCAAATGTCAAAAAACATGCCTACTTTTTTATTTTTTATTGATTTGAGCAAAATAATTACTGTTCGTTTCACAAAGAATGATATTATTTGAATTTTATTATTATTTTATTAAAATAAGTAGCTAAACTACAAGATGCATTGGCAAACAAATCTAACGATGAGTGATGATCATCCTCCATTATTATATCAAATCTCAATTTTTGCCGTTGGATTTTCATTCCTATTAGCGAGCTCTATGACCCATTAATCTTCCAAACAGTTGATGGGTTTTTGTGGACTATTCAAATTGATCTCTATTTCAACCCTGGTATGCATATTCTTTTCTTAATTCTCTTTGTTTAATCTATTCTTGTTAATTCAATATGAAAATCTTTTCTGGGTTTGTTCGCAGGAATTCTACAATTGTGTTTGAATTGATTTGTCAAGGTGGGATTTTTATTCTCTGTCTTGATCTAAAGGGAATTGATCCTAGTTTATATTTTTGAAAAGAACTAGGTGGGTACAGTGAAGAAAAATTAGATGTTCAGATCCCATTTCTGAGAAAGTTGCTTCATTTTAGGTATTGGGTTGTCAAAGATTGAAGTTAAAATGAGGAAAGCTGTAATCTTTACTATTAAAGTGTGTTATAGGACAGTCTGGAATCATCCATTCCTTGTGGGTATGTTGTGTTTCTTGGTGTTTCTGTACAGATCATTTCCTTTTGTGTTTTCAATCTTGGTGTCTGTCTCCCCTATTCTTGTTTGCACTGCTGCACTGCTTGGAACTTTACTAAGTTATGGTCAGCCTAATATACCTGAATTTGAATGGGAAGAAAACACAACTGATCATATAGTGCCTTTGGAAACACAAGATGCTATTATTGTTGAGAGTGACAATAGTTACTTCACCGAGAGATATAGCGATCAAGAGAGGGATAAAGTAGACCAATCAACGCGTAGTGAGGTTCATAGGGGTAAAAGATTTGGTGATCATTCTGCTCTAATTGGTGGAGTTTTAGTTGGTGGAGTTTCTGGGCAAGTGGTAAGGGAGTTTTATGAGCATAAAAATGAAGACAAATTCAGTGATGCTGAACTTACGGAGGACCAGTATTCTCCTACTTCGAAGGTTGATGAAGAGAGCGTTGAGTTTGATAATGACAAATCAATTGATTCCTTTGATTCTAGGAGGGCTAATTTTGATTCTCCTCCCGGATCACCTTGGAAACGTAGGGAGGAGGCCTTATATTCAGGGTCTGATGGAGCAGAGAGCTCCTCTCCAGATGCTTCAGTAGCTGATATTATGCCAATGCTTGATGAGCTCCATCCACTTTTAGATGAAGACAATCCCCAACCTGTCGGTTTGTCACATGATGTTTCTCATGCTCCTTCAGAAAGTTCTACCAAGTCCTCCGAGAGCGATGATGAATCTGATGATGATGTTTCTGAAGACCAGGAAGAAGTAGAAGTTGCAGATGATGAGAATGAAGATGATGAAGAAGAGGAAACACGAGATACAGAAGTTCCAAAGTCTGCTATTACATGGACGGAGGAGGATCAGAGAAATCTGATGGACTTGGGAACCTCTGAGCTAGAAAGAAATCAACGATTGGAGAGTCTTATTGCAAGGAGAAGATCACGAAAGAACATGAGTTTTACAGATGAAAAGAGTTTAATAGACTTGGTAACTGTTGATTTCATGCCTCCCATTTCAACAGCAAGACAAAACCCTTTTGATCTTCCTAATGATAACTATGGTCCTGGACTGCCTCCTATCCCTGGATCTGCTCCATCTATTTTGTTGCCAAGGTGTAAGCGGAACCCATTTGATCTTCCTTATGACCCAAGTGAAGAAAAACCTGATCTTACAGGAGACACTTTCGATCAAGAGATTATCACATCTCAACCAAAAGAGACATTTTTTAGGAGGCATGAAAGTTTTAATGTTGGGCCCTCAATCTTTGGACTGAACAAGAAAGATACCCGTTTTAGACCTTACTTTGTTCCTGATGTGATGGCTGCTGAAGGAACAAGTTATTCACCATTTCAAAGGCACCCCAGCGATCTCAGTGATTCCAAAGTAAGTTCTGTTCTTGAAACAGAGTCACAGGGCTCAATTGAAGATCTGGAATACAAGAACCTCACTGAGGAAGATGTACAAGACAAGAACCTGAATGAAGAACTGGAAGGCAAAAACCTAACAGATGAACATATCTTCAAGGAGCCAAAGCTGATATCTAAGATAGAGCATGCTACCGAGGATATCGGGCATGGAAGCCAATCCTCCGAAGAAGTAGAATGTTTGGTCCTAGGTGCATCTGATAAGAGAGATATTGAACTCGTTGACACTGATGTTACACTACCAAATGTGGAAAATCATCATGATTTGGTACCAAATGTGTTCCATGAAGAAACAGCAGCCAGTTCCATGGTACTTGATCCGTCTAAAATTTGTTCAAAGTCAGCAACTTCTGAACAAAAATGCAGTAGTCAGTCAAGCTCCTCCTCATCATCAGAAGTAGGTGAAAGGATCTTTGCTGACAAAGTAGTGGTGAGATTAAGTTCAGAGGAATCGACGTGCCATGTTGAAACCATCTCTGAGCATCCTTCACCGAATGTGTCAGATTTGAACATCACAAGCAGTTCAGTGGAGGAGAGTTCACATTTGGAACCTATTTATGATGCCAGTCCTCCTTCAATTAAGAAAAATACTTCTTCCTCCTCAATTGCTTCAGATCTGCTTCTAGAATCTGAAACGGGGCATGCCTCTGAGAGGGAACCTGTGGAAAATAATCGAGACATTGAGAAGTCCATTCCGAAGAAGGAACAAATATTTTCATCAGTAGATTCCCAAGAATTGCGGCTGAGGGAGGCAATAACTGACAAACATGAGCTTGATGTTGCAAAGTTGGAGATGTCAAACCACGATGAAGTCTTTGGCAGTGCAAGTGCTCTTCCGGTGCCTGTAGCAGATATTCAGGCATCTATTGATTCGAAGTCTTCCACAAAAGTAAGTAATTAGTATTATGTCCTATTCAGTACTATAAATTGCAAAAACTTTTATCATGCATATTCTTTAATCTCTTTAAAGATGAAGAGAGTTATCATGCATATCCTTTTACAGATGAACAGAGTTATCATGCATATTCTTTAATCTATTTGGACTAAATTATACCAAGATCTTAGTGTTTATCATGTTTTATATACCTTATTTAGCTTTTCTCTTAAAAATGTTTCTTTATTTGAGATAATTTAAAATTGATATTTATAAATCTTTTGTTAATTCTCCATTACTTAATTCAATTATGTTTAATGTCATATGATAATAAAAACCAAAGACTAAGTTGGATGTGAAGTGATGCAATATAGGCCAAAAGAACTGTTGGAAACAAATCATTTTCCAATTTAACCAAATATATTGTTTAGATTATACATCTCACATTCTTTGAATCTCAACCATACTATTCATCCAATCCTACAATTCGAGATGCTTTTGTTAAACACTTAAACTGGTTGAATGTGATGTCTAAAGTCAACTGGTAACTCATAGTCTCATACTGGTAGGACTGAAAATAACTCTCTCTTCCAATCCTATTTTTTCTAGTGCTTATCTATTAGTTAAGCAGTACGAATGGAGGGAGTGACAAACTCTGTGAGTTCGAAACCTAAATAAGCCACAAAAAAAAAAAGTTACCAAAATAAGCCACTATTTTAGAAAGTAACTAAAATAGGCTTAGTGGAAGAAAAAATTCCACTTTATCCAATATTCCAAACGTTTTCCGTTAGTCCCATAATGTTTATAGTTTAATATATAATGGAACTATTTCTTACACTTTAGTTTTTCTAACACTTTGTAAAGTGGAACTTTTATAAAGTGGAAGAAAACTTACACTTTACAAAAAGGAATATTTTTCACGTTTTGCTCTCTTTATGAAGTTTTTGCCGTGTTTATCATACAATTGAGATATTTTCCCTATATATGTAAAAAAAATATTTATCACATGCAGTTAACTTACTTAAATAAAAAATCAAGTGTTGGACATACGGATAACCATTTGCATAAAAAATAAGCGAGACATGAAAATTTGAGAATGTCCCAACATTTTCCGTCATTTCAAACTGTGAGGACTGATCAAAATAATTATCTAGTCCATAACTTGAAGCAATATTCCTATCTTGCTGAAGTAAACCGCTACAAAATATATAATAATATTAATAAGAATAAGAATAAATCATATAAATTAATAAATAATTGACAAAATGAACAAATAATTATCGAAATATAATTATTGAGCATTACCAGTCACTTTCATTGATAGTTTCGTTCAAATCAAAATCATATCGATCGGTAATAATATTTTGATAATGAGTCATGTTAGAAAAATCAGTAGATTGAGTTATCGGAAATCCATCAACGCTATTATAATTTTCTAATTGGGGATGAACATCGACCGATAAAAGAGAACATTGTTGGCTAGTCTTTGGCTCCTTTCTAACATAGATTTCAAGTATTGCTAACTTGATTTGATCTATGTAATCATTTGGAACCCTCAAAAAGTCGGTCAACGATTCGTCACTCTCCAAAATTTACTTGTCCTTGTGATAAAAATGAAGTAGGTATTTTCCGACTATAATCATAATAATACTATTTATACCCCATTCTTTTATAAATTGGTGAAAGAAATATATGATATTAGACATTAATTGAATATTTAGCATTGTGTTTGGGAGGACAATTAATAAACGGTATTTCCATCATGTATAATTTCGCCATCCCAATAAATCGAAACTCTAACTTTTGGTTAAGAAGACATTATTTTGTGATTGAAATGAAGAATAATAGAAAACTAAAGATGTTGAATGTGCTATGTTTGAATGTCTTTAAATAGAGCTTGGATGAGCTTTCAGAATAAAAAAAATAAGATACAGTGTAATAAGTTTTTTATTTTTATGATATGGCAAATAAATATAATTGTATGACAAACACTACGAAAGCATCATAAGGAGAGCAAAACTTGAAAAATATTCCTCTTTGTAAAATGTAAGTTTTTCTTCCACTTTATAAAGTGCTAAAAAGTTCCACTTTACAAAGGGTAAGAAAAACTTACATTTTATAAAGTGTAAGAAATAATTCTGTTATATATTAAAATATACTCGTTATGTACTAACGGAAAACATTTGGAATATTGGATAAAGTGGAATTTTTTCTTCCACTAAGCCTATTTTAGTTACTTCCTAAAGTAGTGGCTTATTTTGGTCACTTTTATTTTTTTGTGGCTTATTTAGGTTCCAAACTCTTCAATTGAAGAGGTTTGGGACAATACCCCTACTCATGACAGTCATCATCATTCATAATCAAAGGCCAGCTAATGAATTAAACCATAATTATAGCTATTTATAGTAACTACAAGAATAGCTAAGATATGACTAAAATAGCCGTTACACCTCAAATTCTGATTCCTTTCTTGCTCTCAAAGCTTTTGATGTTAGGGTTGAAACATGGGAGATATCAGTATAGTTCAACCGGTACTATGTCTTTGCATTTATTTGGATCTTAAATGAGTCTAAGTGAATCTAATTCTGATATACAGGAGGCACCTGTTTCAACGGAGAAAGCAAGGACCACAGAAAGGTTGAATGTGTCAAAAGTTCAAGAAGTTCCTCCTAGTATCACCTCTCCCAGGAGTCCTGAGTCTGTTCTTAAGACATCTAATGCTAAGTTGGCAACTGAAGAATCAGAGAGTTCGAAAAATGGACCAGCTCATAAGGTATCAAGTTTGAAAGACCATGAGATGGGACTACCAACTCTTGAACCAAGACCAACTGGAGACATTGATTTGATTAATAAGCAGACCCTTGAAGAGAATGCTGACAGACGCTTCCTTCATGATTCAATTGATGATGATGTGCATGTTAGAGAATCCAAAGGAAAAGGAGCTTCTCTACATTCACAGGATGTGGGGACAGACTCAGCTGTGAAACAAGTCATGAAAAATGATATAGATAAACCAAACACGAGCCTTCAACAAGCATTAAAAACTGAATCACGTGAAGCTAGCTCATCTAGGAACTCCGAATCAAGTCTCAAAAAAATTGTTGTATCTGGAAGAAGTGAAGCTGATGCAGGCAAAATAGATCAGAAAGTTGTAAAACAAGAAGATAAGGTAACTACCACCGAAAAGCCAAATCTTGCAGTTGAGTTGCCTCAAGAGACAGGTGTAGTTACTGGTGATGTTATAGTCAAGAAAGAAAACCACACAAGTCAGGCTCAAGTTCAAGTTCCAGTGACTTCAAAAGAAAATGTGGATAGCTAGAAAATTGGGAGAACAGGAGGTATCCTTCGAGTTTCTTTTCTGAAACATTTTTTTCTTTGTTAGTGTATGAATGAATAGATGTTCAAGTTGGTTTCATTCATGTTTAGGACATGGGTAGTTAGTATTCTTTTTTTCTTATTTGGTTGTGCATTTGTCAGTGCGACGAGTTCTTATACTTCAAGAATAAGTTCTATTTGATTTCTTGAGAATTTTTCTTAGCAATTGAGGAGATAGTGGGAGAAAAAGGGATTGTTACTTGTTACAGATAAACAATCTACTTTTTGGCATGTAAAACTTACTCCTTAGGTGTTCATATGGAAAAGAAATATCGAGACAAAGTTCTTTTTTTTAAACCTCCGCCTAGTTTCCTCTCTTTTATGCTTCCGCAGTTTGGCATGTATGCTAGTTTCATATACCGGATAGGCTATTTGGCTTCTTACTAATCCTTGTTGAACATAGCAATGAAAAGGAAGGAATATTCCCCAGTAATTGGATTCAGGTGACTTGCATATTTTGTTTGATTTGTGACCATTCATTGTATTGCCTGAGCACTTGTACTTTGAAAACTTCTTTCTTTATTTGTAACAATGGTGAATCTTTGACCCTGTATTGGTAATTAGTATTTGATTATTTTTTTTAATAGGGGCCAAAGTTACTGTCTTTATAAATAATGATATCAACTTGCTTTAAATGGTTGTTATAGGTTCTTTGTCTTTATTGTAGCCGTGTATGAGTAGATCTCTTGCAGATTCTGTATTAGTTCACAAGCATTTAAAATGGTACTTGTGTTTTTTACTTTAATAAAGCAAAATCCTTGGCCTAGTGGTCAATGACGTGGGTTGAGAATCATGAGTTCTCATGTTCAAATTCAAACACTAGGTGATATTATCTGGTATGGTTAACTTTACATTTGTTTTTTTTTTAAAGTATGCACTGGTAAAAAATGCAGTTAGAAGCATACGTTGTTTGATCCTTCTGGTTTAGTATGCTGATATTGTTGTTTTGAATAGGTTGCATTACAACTAAGGAGCTTGGGACTGTGATGAGGTCGTTGGGACAGAACCCAACTGAGCTGAGCTCCAGGACATGATAACTGAAGTGGATGCTGATGGTAATGGAACCATCGACTTCCCAGAGTTATTGAATCTCATGGCCAGGAAGATGAAGGATACAGACTCAGAGGAGGAGCTGAAGGAGGCTTCAGAGTGTTTGACAAGGACCAGAATGGGTTCATCTCTGCTGCTGAGCTCCGTCATGTGATGACTAACCTTGGTGAGAAGCTTACTGATGAAGAAGTTGATGAAATGATCAGGGAAGCTGATGTCCATGGCGATGGACAAATTAACTACGATGAGTTTGTTAAGGTGATGATGGCCAAGTGATTTCCCTCTTCTGAAGTGGTTTTTTAAGAAAACCTGTGTAAAAAGACCAAACATTCTTCAGACTGGGTCAGCTTTGGGATAATGGTTTCTTTTACAAATTTATCCGGATAGGTTGTACCTTTGGGTTTGGTGGTTGAATCAGTTTCTTTCTCTTATTTGGTTGTCTGTGATGTCTTCTCTAGTCTTGTACCTCGGCTGATAGAGTTGTCTGCTTCATATTTAGGGCTTTGTTGAACTAAATCTACAAAGACTGCAACTTTTTATTTACTTATTGACGAATGCAGTTCTAATAGCTTGCATTTATGATTCATTAATGCAAACTTTTTGAGGCTGGAAATTGTAAGAGTCTCTAGCTGACATGCAGCTTACAAATTGTCAATTGCTTTATTATGTTATTGGTGAGTATTGGGGTGATTTGGCTTAACACACTTTATGTTCGTTGGAGAACTTGTTAGGACAGCGACGGAGGACTGTAAGTGCAGCTATCTCTGTTACTGCAGAAATTTTCACTTGATTCACCAGGAATAGAGTCCATACTTGATTGAGTGAAAGTACTGTTAAAGTTATGGTTGAAGCTGTTGCTTGACAGTTGACACACACTGATTCACCAAAATTGCCATATATTTTCAACAATCAACACACAACATAAAGACAAATATAAAATTTCAACATTTGAGTTTGCATTGTTTTACCTTACCCTACATGTATCATCATTTTCATTTATAAAAAAGTAGCTGGTCATATTCTGAACCAGCAAACAGAGAGAGACACATACAGATTACATACTACAGTGAAATCAGTCGCACGCATGAATTCACAACTACCTATACAAACACATCCATTAAGCCTCTCCTGTTACACAATATAACTGTAAAATTATATTATTTATACATGGTTAAAATAATTTTATTGTATATATAGTAGATGTTGAATCCCATCCGACTACTTTATTTGTCTATTTCTATAGATTTTGAACCCCCTTATTAAAAATATGGAATGAAAAAATACGTCTTAAAATGTTACACATAGTTCTTATAATTTGACTCTAAAAAAAAAATCATGACAATTAAAAGTGGACGGAGAGAGTAGTATATATACAACAAATAGAGTTATTCTACATGTTTGGTTGAATAAGTGGCAAGTCTCAAAATGATATAAGTTGTAGTTAAAAGGACTGAGCTAGAAATGATTTAGGGATTTATAGATTGTATTTTTTGTAGTAGATAGAATAATTTAAACTTGCCAACCATAATTTTGTTAAAATAAATTTAAAGTAATATTTTATTTTTAAAAAAATGAGAATAAGGGAAGGGTAAAGCGGGAAAGTCGGCTAAATTTACAGGTATTTTATATTTAGATATAATTCGCCATTGAAAAGTCTAATTTTTTTTTTTTGATTATAAAGTAGTGTGTTTTCCCTGTAATCGAAGAGGCGAGAAGCTTAAAAAAACAAAAAAATCTTGTCTCAATTCCACAACTTTCTTCTTCCTCTCTCTCTTTCTTTGTAGAAATGGCAGATCAGCTCACCGATGATCAGATCTCTGAGTTCAAGGAGGCTTTCAGCCTATTCGACAAGGACGGAGATGGTTAGATTCTAAGCTTTTTCATTATTTACTTTCCAGATCTGACTTCCTGTTTAGTCTATGTTTTAGATTTTAGATTTGATGGAACAATTATGATGATTTTGTGGATGTTAAATGTGTTAAACTTCATCGATTTGGTGTGTAGGAATGATAGTAACCGATTAGAGAAAATGGAAGATTCAAGCTTGTTAATTGAATTTTGAGTGCCGTAATATTAAGAAATATTGAAGATTTTTGTCTTTTAAGATGTGGAAAAATGCAAATCAGAGGATTATATGCCAAGCATTCAGTCGGATACATTAAAAAATATAGGATTTTTATGTTCAATCTTTGGGCCGTATTTGTAACAACGGTGAATTTTTGACCTTGTATTGGTATATATATATGGGCCAAAGTTTCTGTCTTTATAGATAATGATATCAACTTGCTTTAAATGGTAGATATGGGTTCTTTGTCTTTATTGTAGCCGTGTATGAATACATCTCTTGCAGATTCTATATTACAGTTTACAAGCATTCAAGATGGTACTACTTGTGTTTATTTACTTAAATAAAGCAAAATCTTTGGCCTAGTGGTCAATGACGTGGGTTGAGAATCGTGAGTTCTCATGTTCAAATTCAAACACTAGGTGATTTTCCCAAGTCTTTCTTAGCCTTGGATTATTAAGTTACTTGGTACCTGTTTGTTGGTGTTGGAGGTCACACGAATCCCGTGGAATTAATCGAGGTGCTCCAAACCTAGTTTGGACACCATGGTTTCAAAAAAATTATCTTTTAGAAATAAGATGCTGCAGATAATGGTCTAAATATCTGATTTGACGGACTTCAATGTCTTTTACCCAATATATGCTGTTTTATTTTTCCATTTTATTTAATGTAATTATTAAGGGATGCTGGGGATGAAGTGACAGTTTAAATAATATATCAGTTTGAGGAAGAGCTATAGTTTGTGTGTTACATGATGGTGTATTCTTTGGAATTCCAACTGTTACATGTGTTGAACGTCTTTTTTTAATCAGTTACCACTTCAGAACTGGCTTTGCACATGCAACATTTTGGATCTTGTTTTGCTTGTGTAGCAGAAAGATGCAAATATCTTAAAGGATTCATGTATTTTCTTTGGAAGATGTATTATAGCACTATGTTTTTTGATTTAATTATTTATCAGACTGTTGACTTTGTGAGATATAATATGAGATGTGTCTTCTAGACTTGGGCATAACATAGAGGCCCTAGAAAAGAACATTGGCTCTAGTTAGTCAACCGCTCCCCCCCCCCCCCACACACAAAAAAAAAATCACACGTGGATGTAACCATCTGAATTATCTGGTGTGGTTAACTTTACATTTGATTTCTTTTGAAAGAAAGTATGCACTGGAAAAAAAAATACACTCAGTTTGATCCTTCTGGTTTAGTATGCTGATATTGTTGTTTTGAATAGGTTGCATTACAACTAAGGAGCTTGGGACTGTGATGAGGTCGTTGGGACAGAACCCAACTGAAGCTGAGCTCCAGGACATGATAAATGAAGTGGATGCTGATGGTAATGGAACCATCGACTTCCCAGAGTTTTTGAACCTCATGGCCAGGAAGATGAAGGATACAGACTCAGAGGAGGAGCTGAAGGAGGCATTCAGAGTGTTTGACAAGGACCAGAATGGGTTCATCTCTGCTGCTGAGCTCCGTCATGTGATGACTAACCTTGGTGAGAAGCTTACTGATGAAGAAGTTGATGAAATGATCAGAGAGGCTGATGTTGATGGCGATGGACAAATTAACTACGATGAGTTTGTTAAGGTCATGATGGCCAAGTGATTTCCTTCTTCTGAAGTTGTTTTTTTAAGAACAGAAAGACCAAACATTCATCAGACTGGGTCAGCTTTGGGATAATGGTTTCTTTTTACAAATTTATCCGGTTAGGCTGTACCTTTGGATGAATGTAAATGCTCTCTCTCTATCGTTTGGTGGTTGAATAGTTTCTTTCTCTTGTCTGTGATGTCTTGTCTTGTACCTCGGCTGATAAAGTTGTATGGTTCATATTTAGAGCTTTGTTGAACCTAGTCTACCGAGACTGTAACTTTTTTATTTTTTTTATTGACAAATTCAGTTTGCATTTATGATGGAAATTGTAAAACTCTCTAGCTTGTAATGCACCTTATGCTTTATTATGTTATTGGTGAGTATTGGGGTGATTTGCCACACTTTATGCTAATTCAGTGATAACATGGTGATTGTTAGGGCTCAAGAATAGAGTCCATACGAAAGTTTGATAATTGAAGCAAGAATGCATATCATTTAACACTATTTATTGATTTGATACTAATATTCATTTTAGGTTTGATTGAACATCTATGTAAAGTCTCTTGTCATTGTTCTAAAATGAAATACTATATACGTAAACAAATTTTGCATATTTATAGCAGTATTATTAATTAATAATATGTAGAAAACTGATTTATAACCTAATTAGTGTTTGAATATATTTTCCTTTTTTAACGTGTACAAGACAAAAAGATAATAAAAGCTATGGTCCAAAAGACAAGTCATTATTAGTCAAATCTCACAAAACTATAATAATACCAAAAATTCACCCCTGCCGGCTTCCCATAATTATTCTCTCCTTTTTTCTTACAAGGAAAAAAAAAAGTGAGTGTATAGTAGTAATAAATAATTTTATTACCTAGAAATAATAAAATGGAATATTTATATTTTAATTAAATTTTATAGTACTTTATTATGGTCAAGACAATAAGAGAGAGAGAGTGTGTGTGTGTGTTTGTTTAGAGAGAGAAAGTTGGGAAATGGGAGAGTTCATCGGAGACTTTGTATTTTCCGAGCAATAAGCTGAGGATCTGAAGCCAATTTCAGTTCAATTTCGAATTTTTCAACGTAATGGAAGGTATAAATCTGTTTCTCCTTTATTTTCTGTGTAAAACCCTTGAGATTTGGGCTACTCTTTGACTTTTGACTTTCACTTTCTCGATGTTACTGAATTTAGCTCATACCGGTTAAGGGATTAACAGTTGATTTTTCAATTGGGGTTTTCCTGAATTTTGTTTTGGTCTATTCTTGGATTTTTAGTGAGCAAAATTTCGTTATGATCTTTGCCTGAAAGTTCCTGTTTTTATGCTCAAAGTTTGTAGTTTTTGCTTTGGTAAGTTAAATTTAGTCTCTTTTTTTAAATTGGAGAAAGTTCTTGTTAGCTGGTAAAAAGGGATGGAAGGAAAATTAACTGTAAAGACCAAATGATATTGTATTTGGATTTTAGTCTTTGGAGTTGGGATTGGGCCGCACTATGTTTATCTAACAGCAGGGTGATTTATTGTCTTTGTATATTTGTCTCCCATTTATTTGCATTTGCTGGAAGAATTGTTCTTGTAAATGCTTCATATTGGGAAGAGAAAGTAATGAAAAGAAGAAACTTTATTTCTCCATTCAAATACCAAAAACAACAAAAATCCAAACTATAAGGGGAAGTTTTGCATACAAATTCTTAGCATCTATAAATGGTAAGTATGGGTGAAATATTTATCTGTCTTTTAACTGTGAGGAAATGGAAAAAGGTACTAAGTCGGAAAAAGTCTAACTAGTCCTACTTAGTCAGATGTTTAATGTTGGAGAATTGGAAGCTTGAAGCATTCTTTAGATATATCCCCCCCCCCCCCCCCTCTCCTTCTTTGGCTTATCACATCAGAAAGCAGCAACTGTAAATGTGACATGAGAAGAAGAGAAAAAGCTCTTACTGAATCCGTGTTATCAAAGGTGAAAAGTGGGAGAAAATGCCAAATCTGTTGGGGCTTTACAAACAAAACCCAGGCTGAAAAAAAGGGGTATGAATCTGCTATTCAACATAATAACTATAATTCAATCAACAATAATATGAGACAAATGAGTTGACAATTTTTTTAAAATAATTTTAATGAAATTAGCGCCATTCTTTTAGATATAGCCCATCAGTCATGAGATGCAGGTAAGCTGGCTTATCTTGTACTTATCCATGTTCCTCCATTTGTCCAATAAATATTCCTATCTCGGCCTCTTAGCTAAAGATCAATTGCACTTATGCATACATAAGCAGTGCACCTTTTTCTCCCCTTTTCTGAGAGTGAATCTTAGATTCTGAGGAAGACTGTATGAGTACTATGTACTCTTGGAAGATACTATTTCCTTATTTTTCTGGTCCAAAAAGAATGAAACATTTCTATATTTGAAAATATATAATTATAAACTAATCATTTTACCCTTGGTGAGAAACTTTTATAGTCACATAAATGTCATGGAATGTTTAAGACACAAGTTTCAAAATTTTATGGCATGTTTATGACCGCAAGATCCAAAAGTCTTCCCTCCTTTTAAACTTAAAATCCATGCCGATCAAACTATTGTTACATAAATCGAAAATTTGACTCGACGGGAGTAATAATATTAGTATCTTTATTTCCAAAAGAAATCTTGGATTCTTAGGTCGTGGGTGTTGTTGAATTCAGTTAAAAGTGAAAATTTACCGAGTAACATTCATAGTAATGGATTAATGATTGCAATTTACTTGGTTCATTAGTTGACGGTAAGAGGCTGCATCATGAATCTCCAATGTTACCCTTTAAACCTAACATCCCATGCCCGGCTTTTGATCAACTAAATTTTGAGGTGCAATAAATTATGTTTCTTAATTTTGAGGACATGGATATTGATTTTTAGAAGTATCTGTTTTTGGAGAAGAAGAATTTTTGCCATTGTGAGCATCAAATTAAATATTGTCCTGGACTTTAAGTTTTATGGTCATTTGGTTTCCAAATTTTAGGATATATGACTTATGAGAATAACTTTAACATCTTAATAACTTTTATGCATGTTTTTATAGTGATATTCTTTTATATTACCATTTTAATGACGGTTTTGCATGTCGTATAATGACTTTCTACTTACACTCCTCATAAAGTCAATGCACCAGCATCTGTATGTTGGTGTTATTAAGGTAAAATTTTGACTGATACACCTCAGCAAATTGCATCTAGTTTAACTAATACCTTTTGCGGAGACTATCTGATTTTTTCAGTTTTTCACTCTTCTTAGCTATTGTATGAAAGAATTGGTACGAAGCTATATGACAAATGATCCCTGCAAGTAGTTTTTGGTGTTTCAAAGAAAGAAATCGCAAATGTTTTGATGGAGCTTTTACTTCAAGTCACTCTCTGAAAGCTAAATCTCTACTCTCTTTTTTTTTTTCTGGAGAAAATTGGTCTTTATAAATAATATTGATCAGTTCTTTGGATTTTGTTAGCTCCCTGAACTTATGATTGGAACGTCTTATATAATGGAGCTAATTTTTTCTTATGTACCTAATGCAAATTGGTGCAGAGGTGTATATTATTTATCATATGCAGTTATTGGTGTGAATTGCAATGCGTGAATTATGGGTGCGAAATTCGGAAGGCTAAGCTTATTTCTTTTCATGGATATGAATCAAGTCGTGTGAGATGGACTAAATCTTCAAATTGGTCAGGAAACCATACATGTAATGAACAACATGAATATTGTAATAAACAAGGATGTTAGACTACCAACTCCCTTAGACCCGTATAAACAGACCATTTTTTTCTTTTCAACATACTGTCCATATCTCCAAAGCAGAAACTAGACCTGAATGCGGATTTGTGAAAATAGAGAATTGTGCACTTGAGTGGGATCTATGCTTTCTTACTTCTGAACTGGATGCCGGTTGAGAATTAATTAGCCCAATCTCCTTTTGGAGGTCCATTCTAGCTGAGTTGGCAGAATAGTAATAAAATACAGGTATTAGTGGCTGTAGCAATAACAAAGTGGCCTTTAACATAGTAGGTTTCTTGCAGGAATCATATAAGGGATGCTGAGTGTGAGGTATCTTTCTTAGTTGATGAAGAAACTAATAGCGATAATATGTCCTAGGCAGCACTAACCCATTGATGTTCTGATTTAGATGCTGCTAATGTTTGTTGCATGGCCATGGCCGTAAAAATTCTTATAGTCTAAGGATTCTCTACTGTATGGCATAATAACCTCCCTAATTTTTTTTTCTTTGACATGCAAAAAGAATTCATTGGTTTCCCCTTGAGGAGCTTGCTCTTTCTTTTGTAGACTTTGAACGTTCATGTTATGTTCTTGGTGCAGCATTTTCTGGAACACATCTAATGAGTTCATAATCTCCTTTATCTGGCACTATAGGTGTATCTCCAGACCGGGAATCTGTGGAGTCTGGCGCAAAAAAATCCAGTATATCTTCAGGTGGCAGGGTTCATGATCGGAAAGAGTTTCTCCATAGGTTTGTAGATAGTGAAAGCCTGACCGAAAACCTTAAAACGTGGTATGAAGAAACAATAGAAAATTCAACTCATAAGGAACCTTCGTTTGATGTCCCTTTTGAGTTGATTGATCTTCAAAAGTTCGATTATGCTTTGGGAGGAGTTCCATTTCAGCAGCTGATTCGTATGCCTAGTGCTGTTTATGCCTCGACTTCTGGTGCTGCGGAAGCAACTGCTTATCTTGCTCTGGAGGATTTTTTACATGCAAGTGTGAAAGGTTTGTGGGAGGCATTTTGGGGTCAGGATGAAACTTTGCCTTTCTATGTTTCTTGCGTCTATAATTCAAACCTGAGATTTTATCAGGCTGAGAAAGCCATTTCGAAAGGGAAGCTGGGAGGTCTTTGTGCCACAGCTGTAATGCTAAAAAACCCAAGGCATCCACAAGGGAAGTGGGATGATATTTTGGAACTTGCTATTCTAAGGTCAGATATTGGAAACCTTACTACAGTAGAGAATGACTGTAAACCTTGTCTCTCAATTTTAGGCGAAGCTTTATTCTTTGCTCTAAGAGTATTGGTTGCAAGAAGCATCAGCAGATCCAATATTCCTCTCAGTTTGAATTCAGTTTTTGTTCTTTTAGTTGACACTCAATATGGTGGAGTCCTAAAACTTGAAGGAGATATAAGCAAGTTGGAAATGGATTTGAATGATATATATGGTTGTGCTGCTGAATGGATAAAGAATAATGCTTTAATTACCATTTCTCCCATCGATAGGATCTGGAACAAGCTTGGAAATGCTAATTGGGGGGATATCGGGGCTTTACAGGCACTTTATGCAACCTTCCACTCAATCACACAATATGCTGGAATGTCAAAGAATTCAATTGAAGATTTGGCTGCGGACCACAGTGCTCGGCTTCAGGCAAGAAGAATTGAAAGACAATTGGGGGATAGCTGGGTGAATGGAAATGGTTTGTTTCGCTACCAGCAGCGTAGTGCGTCACCTGAAATTGTTGAAGTACATGAAGAGTCCTTCAGGTTAGAACCTGACAAGTCCATGAAGCTGGAAATCGGTTCTGTTTTGCTGATAGAAGATTCAAACTGGAAAAAGGATTATCAGATAAATGAAGTCCTAACAGATGGAGAAATTCCGTATTATATTGCGTCTTCTGTCGAAGATCCTGGTACGACTTCATTTTTATATGTTGGTTCACATCCTTCTCTACTGGAACCAGCGTGGGAAGATATGAAGCTGTGGTATCAAGTTCAGAGGCAGACAAAGGTGTTGGGCGTTATGAAGCAAAAGGAGTTGTCTAGCAAGTATCTACCTCAGTTGGATGCATCGGGGCGGATAATTCACCCTGGCCAATGCAGGAGACCAAGCTCGGGTGGTAACTGTGATCGTCAATGGTGTGGAACTCCAGTTTTAGTGACTAGTCCAGTGGGCAGAACAGTTGCTGATTTGGTGAGACTTGGCCAATTTGGTAGTGATGAGGCTATTAGATGTTGCCATGACTGCTTATCTGCCCTTTCTGCTGCTGCCTCAGTTGGCATTCGGCACGGAGATATCAGACCTGAGAATGTTATTTTTGTTAATTCTGGTGTGAGGCAACCTTATTTCGTTCTCGTTGGTTGGGGACATGCTATTTTAGAAGAGAGGGATCGCCCTGCAATGAATTTACATTTCTCCTCTACCTATGCCCTTCAAGAAGGGAAACTGTGCTCAGCCTCTGATGCAGAGAGTCTGGTGTACATGCTTTACTTCTCTTCTGGTAGTAACATGCCTAATTTGGATTCGGTTGAAGGGGCACTGCAGTGGAGAGAAACCTCTTGGTCAAAAAGGTTGATCCAACAGAAGCTAGGAGATATATCTGCTGTCTTGAAAGCATTCGCAGATTATGTTGACAGCCTCTGTGGAACGCCATATCCTATGAATTTTGATATCTGGCTCACAAGGTTAAATAGACATATTCCTGATGAAGATCATGGAAAGCAGATTGATACCTCGAGTTAGAGATTTTGTTTTCAGCTATGGAAGCCTTGCAGCACGAATACTTTGTGGCTCTTGACGGTCTTTCAAGATCTTCAGGAGTACAGGAAGATGGATCCCTTCAATTAGTAGGTCATCAATGCCGGGCAGGAGTTCACGTAGGGTCTACCAACTTGAACAGTAAATCAAAATGTGTTTCCTGCATCTTTCAGAAACTTGAAGTTTAACAGTTAATGGTCCCTGGAGCATGCAGTGCTCATTAGCTATCCAGCTTTTGCATTTGTGACCAGTTACAGAGGTGTTTTTCTTTTTTCTTGTGTCAAATGTGATTATTTGTTGTAAAGACAGGAACTTGTTGAGATTTCCCTGAGTGAGATATGTGTGATTGTTTACTTTACAGACTTTTAGGAGTAGGACACTGTTCAGTATATTATTCCTACATCTGTACATGGAATATCAATTTCTGTGCTCCATGAAGTTGAATTATGTTTCGTACAGAAACTTAACATGTAGGCATCATTTGTTCATTTACCTCGATGCATTCAACATGTAAAATAGTTTTTCAAACCACAAAATCAGTAAACTTGAAACTTTATTCCATGATCATTCTTTCCGTTTAACAGTTGACTTTTATCTCAAAACCATTTCATAATTAGAAAAATATTACCATCTTAAAACTACCTTGTTTTGCTTTTATCTTAATCACTTCCATAATGACACATTAAACGTAACAATTAAATTAAATAAATCTTCTACTTGTTTAAATTGAAACATCAAACTCACCCTCGTAATAGAAGTTTATCCCTAATGACCCAACCCTTAGGAGGCACCCTAATCGAAAGCTCTGATAATCATGATTACACATTTCAAGATCAAGACTCAAAAATATTGCAAGTGGCGTAAGTTATTGTGAAGCTCAAACCTTTAGGATGCATGTGGCAAACAATAGAGTCCGTAGCCAAAAGGTCAAAAAAAAATTGCCAAAAATTCTAAAAGGGTAAGTCGTATTTTTTTTTAAAATCAAAAGGGCAAAATCGCTACTGCCAAAGCCATCGATTTCCCTTAGACACATATAAATTCTTTTCTTTTTTTCGCGTTTTCACATAACTTTTTTTCGATTTTGTTATTATGAAAATGGCTGCTTTGGCAGCTTTTTTATTAAATTCTTTTTTTTTTTAAATTGTAAATTCTTTTTTTTTAAATTGCTCCGAGGTCAGCGTTTTGTTTAAATTTTCTTTTCAAAAAAGGCAGTGTTTCACTCTGAAAAAAAATAAAAAATTTAGCGTTTACTTCTTTAAAAAATTTTGCTGCCTTTGGTCGAGTTTTTTCCTGGAAATAGCGTTTTATTAAAAATAAAGAAAAATTAACAAAATAAGCAAAATAAAAAATAAAAAAATAATAATTAAGTACAGCTAATGCAAAAAACAAATTAAGTAAAACGCTGCCCCTAGCAGCGATTACTTTTTTTTTATATATAAATAAAAAGCTGCCAAAACAGAGATTTTCATGAGAAAAAAGTTAAAAGAAAATTTCATAAAAATGCTCCTACGGCAGCGATATTAGGGGAAAAAAAAGAAAAAAGGTTTGGAGAAAATCGCTGCTTGGGCAGCGATTTTTAGTTTTAACGTACGGCGTTAATATATGTCAGAGGGAAATTGCTTTGATAGTAGAGATTTTGCCCTTTTGATTTAAAAAATATGATGTGTCCTTTTAAAAATTTTGACATTTTTTTTTTTGTCCTTTTAGCTTCAGACTCTTAATCAATTCCAATCATTCCTGCCTTTGTACGTTTTCAAATAATAATGACAACTTTATTGAGTATTTGATAACTCTATGTTTAGCATAATTTGTTGTATCTCTTTGTTTCTCGTACTATATGGTAGGTATGAAAGTGTAATGAAGCATAATCCAACCGTTTTAACATTCTTTATAGACCAAAGATTACTAGAAGAAAATTGACAACTAAAATCAGATTCATCGTTTTAAAATGCAAACTAATACTCTGGATTTTCAAACTTGGGAGTTGTAAAGCTTACAGTTGAGAATTACAAGAAACTATAAATCGGTTTCATCATCAACATTGATCATCGTAGTGATGGCAAAATCCTGTAAACATGGTAGTGATAGATCATTGAATAAGAACGAAATAACCAATCTATCTGAACCCTTAATCGGCATCCATTTCCTCAAGTGCAGCTTTAGCTGCAGCCTTTGCCTCCTCTAAAAGACTATCAGGAACCTACAAACAAGAACAAAAGTATTTTAGAGTAACATTTTATATATATATATATATGTTAAACTTAACTCCGTTGTGTCAGCCAAACGGAAAGTTCGACACAATTGGTATTTTCTTTTGGAAATTGGAAGCAGTTACTAATTCATGATCTGGCATGTACAGAATGAAAACTTCATTCTCGATTCTACGAGAATTTTTATGAAAGCCTTTCATTTGCTTCTCTTCGATGGCAGTTTGATTTTCCCAGAATGTATCCTAATTTTTGGCCTAATTCTTCTTCTGATGATCGATTCAACCTCTGATCAAAAAGATATACCTTGGTTATATTTCATCTCTTCAACAAGTTTAGTAATGAGCATAACGGCCCTATTGTTCCGATATAGAGAAGAACCTATGATTAGCTTTTCGGGAAATTTCCAAACCAACAATTTCAACGAAATCTTTCAATTCCTTAAAAAAATGAAAGAATAAAAGGGAATAGGTCACTTTCTACAAGGGAAATTTCACTTAGAAGGATACTGATTTACCTTCTGATGTTGGCGGTTAGACTCATCACATACCCAGCTCATTTCAAGTTCAAATGCCTTGTCTTTTGCCTCATCATGTACTCCGTAAATTCTGCTTGCAAACAAAACATGTTGTCAAAACAATGAAGGAGAAAGTATTTTACCACTAAGCATTGAACCATACAAAATTGAACAACGCACTGAAGAGATAAATTCTAGTAGTTGATGGAATCAGCAAAAACCCTTTAGGATGGTCGACCCATCTCCAAGAATGACTCTCATATAGACTACAGTTCTTCAAACAAAGTTTATTGTATAAACATTGTTCTACTTGAGGAAGCATGCAGAAAGCATAAATTGACGCCTTAAACTTTTGAAAATATGAACCACAGATACCAGAAATAAAAACACGTCTTCCAGACTACGAGATGGAATACAAGTACGATTTCAGGCAGAACTAAGATTACTCTTCATAGATCACAATGACACATTTTCATATCAAAGCTAAAGTGGGGGAACCACAGGGCTTCATTTGCAGTAATCGAAGGTCAAAGAGCAACAAACATGCTTAAGCTTCACTTGATTTGCAGGTAGTTTTCTGTGTCAAAAGAGATAAATAATCATCTGTTGACAATCAGATCAGGTTGATAAATACAATAATGTTGCAAATGATGAAGTTCAATTGGAACAATTACTTACATTTTAGCTACCTCAATAATCCCTTGTCGACAGGTCATTTCAGATAACTTTAACTTCTCAATTTCTCTGCATATCACATAAGTATTATGTCACATAGTATAAAGAAAATTTAGTGCAAAGCAAGCCAAAAGGATAACAAATTAAAATGCTAGATTACATATAAGGGAACACTTGATTGGATGACCTTATCACCACTTTTACTTCTTGACTCGAACTGCATAATGTGCTACTCCCCATGTCCTGGGTCATTACTCTTATGCCTATACCACTAGATCATCCCCGTAGGACTGATTAAATGCATGTCTTTTATGCAGAGTAGACAAGTATTCTGTGAAAGCTTATGGGACCAATCAAAAGATGTTGGAGGTAAATCACTATCTCGAACTTTCATGCCAGAGAAGAATATAAGACAATCGGCTTGTCCTTGCTGTAGCAGTTGACAATTCAATCCACACAATTTGTTTGAAGAAGTCAAATCTCAATCAAGATCTAAATAAGCTAACTAATGGTGTAACTCACACTTACTGATACACTTAAATAGTTTGGATATGTGCTGTCAATTGTCATTGGATTTCTAATTTTTAAAAACCGCAGACCTATTGGCAAAGTTGGAGATTAAAAACCCAACCACCACACTATGCAGGATTGTAGGAAAAACATATCAATGTACTAAAGTGTTTTGTTTTGAAGTGAAGGAATATCATTCTACATTACCTACTATATGAATGTGATTATCAGTTTATGAGTTATTAGTAATTTAATTTTGAAAATTAACAGTCAACACAAATTTCATCAGTCATCACAAGAAATATATGAAGATTTGAATCTGGAAGTTCAGATGTCGAGAACAAAACTACGCACTTACGTTTTAGCAGCTTGCCTTCCCTTTCCAATAGCAGCACCGAAGTACCTCTACAACATATGCAAAATATATTCACATATTAAATAAATAAAATGTAATAGGACCAGATCATAGCAAGGAAATAAAACATAAACTATTTTTTATTTTTGGGGATAAGTAGAAAATAAATCATAAATTGTTATCGGAATTTAAGAGTAGAGTCCAGTGGAGCAAATATCTCTTGTAATTGAGAAAACGATTCAACTCACATAGGAGACACCAGAAGGCTCAACCAGGTATAGTTGAGGTCCATCTCTATCATACCCTCCAAGAATCACCCCACATCCAAAAGGCCTGTAGCAAGTACACCAAAAGTTTCACATATATGCAAAAAAAAAGATTTTTTTTTAAAAACAGAAATTTCTTTGATAAGTTTTACAAATAAAATAATCGTCAATATACAAACGACTGTACGTAATCCTACAAACCTGAGCCACCAATACAGTGTGCATAAATGCACATAACTAGCAACACGCTCTGCAAGTTCTTTCACTGGAATTGGCTCACCATATACACTGCAAATTGCAGAACCACCAACAAAAGACAGAAAATTAGGCGTGACCACCAAGAAGAAACAAGCAGTCACTAGAAAAAAAAGGTATTTTTTCAGCACTATACAATATTTTATGTTGACACATAAAAAACCTTTTACAAAAAAAACACATTGCAGAGTATCCCATAAACGCCAAGAGCACTTTGTGTGGAGGGATATTGTTATACAGTGAGTTAGAGCCTGTTTGGATTGGCTTAGTTTTGTAACTGGGAATTGAAGATCTCCAGATGTTACTCCTAACTACAGAAAGCTAGCCCAAGAAGTGACCTTACCATTCAAAGCCATCACACAATGCACAGACACTTCGTTAGGTTTTTATTCTATTTGATGCTTATTGGACGTTACTCTATGTAATTAGCACTATTGAGATACCATAGACACATCAAATACTTTCATTTGTAATTCTATTATATCCAATTACTGATTCAACAACATAATTGATGATTCCGTTCATTGATTGAAGTTATGAGCGGGAAATAAACTTAATTTCTTTAGATTTTGTACATGATCATCATTAAGCTATTTCACAATGAATAAGCACACCCATGAATGTTATATGTAGGAGAACCAGAGGGCAAAACAAAATTCACACACAGAGATGTAAGTACATATATTTATATTGTTAACAGACACGGTAGCTTTAAGCAAACCTTTCAAAGCTGGTTGCTTCAGACTTGGCTCGGGCAACAATCTGCCTCCCATCTGCAGCCAAACCTGCAACAGCCTGTATACAAAGAATAAAGCAGTACGGAGAAAGTGAATCACCATTCAAGAATGACGGAATGTGGCTACCACTTCCACCAACACATGTGCTAGGTAACTTTATTTATCAACGCTGTCTATGAAGGTTTTGAGAGATGGAAAGAAATCACCTAGGATTTTTTGCCACAATAAGGATAACCTAATTTTGACTATGATTTATGTACCTCAATCCAGAAAGGTTTTTAGGATTTTTTTTTTTTTTTTTTTGGAGAAAGGTAACATTCGTATGTATTGACAAAAGCCAGTACATGGGTTGTACTGAAAACCATAATTACAACTTATCAACAAAACAGGATATCTGAATCTAAATTCTAAATAGAGCCAAGGATCTCAATAATTGACTCAGTATCCTCTAAGTACCAACTGTTTACACCAGAAACAAAAAAGTTTGATACAGTTCAATTTGATCTTCTGAAGATCACAACTTTTGCTAGGAATTAAAAAACGCATCATAAGAAAAATAAAGACAAGCCCTAAAGATGTCACTTCATCCCCACCAACCCAACCAAAAAAGTCGAAGTATTACCAAAACTCAAAGTATTTAGAAGCTAATCAGAAGCGCCATAAACAAACACAATGATAGACTATACAGAGGAGCAATACTTAGAGCCTCGCGGAACCACATAATTCTCCTGCCTCTAATCATTGCTCAATTATTCCACATCTCTGCCATTCTTGTTTATGTATATTAGAGATGACAAAGATCCTATAGGAAAAATACCAAACTTCTATAACCTCAAGGATAAAAGAGCCAGCTTTTATACAAAGATCACACAAGTTTACCACTCCATCTAAAGACATGCAACAGCTACCACTGAAAACCTAAGTAATTACAAAAACTTAGTGATAATTTCTGTAGACATGCAACAGCTAAACAAGTCTACTCCTCCATCTAAAAATCACAATTTTGATAATTTCTGTCAATAGTGCCATTTCTAGACAACACGTGAAGCGATTGATTTTCCATACAAACTGAAGCAATTTTACTTTGTGATTTACTTAATATAGGTAAGAACTGAAAAGGAGAACAAACTGACCCCTTCTAAAGTTTTTCCATTTATTTACCTCTCAACATCCCATATAACTAAAACTTCTCTAGTTTATCATAGTTTATTTTGACTCTATTTGCAAATTCATACTGCTTCTGTGACCTTGGTTACTTTAAAGCTCTGAGTTTCTTCTGCTTTTTCTATTTTTTTTCCTTATAATATAGTAAAGCTCTGAATTTTCTTATGTTGAAGTTTCAATGCAAGCACCTCGATATGCACATCATTAAAAATTACTTTTATAAACTCAGTTACTTTAAAGCTCCAAACTTTCTTATGATGAGGCTTGGAGTTTACTTATATAAGCCAGCAGGGAGATTACAGAACTTGATAATAAAGAAAGCTTTCTCAAACTTTGATTCCCAAGAAGATAAACATATAAAGCTCACAACTTTCAGTTTGATATTTGAGATAACTAAATCAGAACTATTTGCCAACCCAAAATAATGCTCCTCTAATTAAATTATTCAAAATAACTCCTTCTGTCAGAAGGCACTAAAACCTAGAAACTGAGCTGGCACTAAAATCTGTAGTCAGTCAACTTTGCCTCAGTCCAAACTAATTAGACTCCCCTATATGAATACTATGTATTTAACCGCCACTATGAACTAATCCAAAGCTCAGATAAAGTTGAAAAAGCTATGGTAGATTGACAGCCAGCATAGTATGAAACTTTCTCTAAACACTGAACGGAAACATACCATGCCGGAATGGCGATGAACAGAATGAATTCGACGATTTGATCCCGGCAACATCATTTTGGAGGCTATTAGCTTCTCCACTCCCTATAATCCAATTCTCAAATCCATATCAAAAAAACCCTAACTTTAATACAGAAAAAAGAAACAGATAAATTCCAATCGACAAAAAAGGTAATAGGATCAAACCAAGACGATTCCATCCTTGCATTTGATTCCAACAACAGTACCACTATTATCGACTGCTTTTCCGGCGTATTCGATCTGAAATACTCTGCCGTCCGGCGAGAATGTCGTCACCGATAGATCATATCCGGTTCCTATGCTACTCATATTTGCCTTTCTTCTTCTTTACTACAGCAGTTGAGCTCAAAGTTTTGTGCTTTGCAGCTCTCTCAAATATACAAATAAGGAGTTTTCTTTGTTCTCAAGACACACAGTCTTCAAATATACCCAAAATTCAATAAATTCTAGCCTTGATCAAAAAAGCAAAAATGACTTAAATTATTCACAAGGAATATAATTCTAGTATTTATTCTCAATAGTTATAATTTGATCATTATAATTTGTAGCTACATATTATAGGAGGAGAGAGGCGAGCGACACAGGGCAAAGAGTGAAAGCGAGGTAAATTGTATATGTATATCGGTTATATAATTGTATATTATACATATGTATTTGTGTATATGACAAGCGAAATTGGGAGAGGGGCGAGAGAGGCGAGCTAGAGAGTGCAGAAAGTGGCAGAGAAGCAAATTGTGTATGTATATTATACATATGTATTTGTATATTCTGGCGAATTACATGTACAAAAGTGACTAATTATACAAACTCGAAGTCATGCCACGTAATTAATGTATAATATTAATCTCAAGTGATAACTATAGAAAACTATAACTATAATGAGTAATTAAGTAGTATAAGTTTGTGTAACCGCGTAATTTTCCTTTTTTTAACTTTTTGGACAAAAAAAATTACACTGTATTTTGAGTTAACATCAAATAATCAAATCTTACTTTTTTTTTTCCCTGGAATTTCACATTACAACTATGCATTATTATTACCTTTTCCTGCTTGAACTATCACCGTTTATATTTTAACCTGAACAATAATGAAAAAATCTATAAATGAAATATAAAATGCGCGACAAAGTGATAATTTAGACGTGAACATTATCGCTTGTTCTTTGGGTCAACTTAACTAATTAAACAAGTCAACTTATATATCCACAATTCATTACTATCAGATAAATGACATCTGATCATTTTTTTTTTAATGTTATTATTGTTTTTGTTTTTCGATTATTGGAATATTCTTATTTTTATGTTTCAAACCACAACTACACTAGTTTTTTTTCTTTATTTTTGAAGCATAGTTTCACACCAAAAGGTGTTTGTGTCAATTGTGAAGTTAGCTTCATCTTTGAAACATCTCCTGATGAAAGCAATGGTAACCATTTCATTAAAGTTCATTAATGGCTGTGCTGGTGATGAGGCTGAATTTTTGCAGTTTGCAGAAGAAACAGGTAACGATTTTCTGTCTGTAAACTGTATAAAAGATTAAATAGCTTTTCTAAAACAACATACCAGGTGTAATCCCACAATTTAAGAGCTTGTGTTACCTGTTGAATGTCTGCGATTTCATTAATCGTGATCATCGTCGTCTAATATAAGAGTGTGCTTTGTTTTTTGGACAATTTACCATATGCTACAGTTGCAGCTTCAGCTGCAAATCTCTCAGTAAGTGCTAGAAATAAGTTTGCTGTGTATATAGTTTATTGGCAGATCATTATGAATTTCAACCGAGACCAGGGAAGATGAAAACTTTCAATGTACACACAAGAAATTCATTCTAGATTATCAAGATAATACAAGGGAGTGTCTTCTATGCAGGAAACTGTTTCTTGAATACACTATATAACTTGCAACAATGAACATGCACATCTATGTGAAAACAACCGAGCTTCTGTTTCTCGTGAAAAGGAAATTAGTAGGTAAGTTGTGGTTCAAACTCTGCAAAATCAACTGAACCTGACTCAATAGGTTTCATGAGATACGCAGCCAATAACTCAGAAGCCAAAGCTGCAATCAGAGGGATCTTTTTGAAATTCTTCACCAGTGGAATCTCATCACTCTCACTAACAGCAATTAGTTTGGTGTTAATCTCCACCATCCTGTCCAACTTCCTCTTGAATTCGGGGTTCTCAACATCAAGGACTGCAGGGAATATCCTTGCAGTTGTGCGGTTTGTCTGCACGAGATAGGATTTTTAGGAAGGTTAGTGAATGTGATCAAGTCAGGAACCAATAGTTTAACAATTTACAAGGTAAACTGAGGTACCAACAGCAGGTACTACTTAACGTGGACAAGGTAAATATAAAAATGTGTGAATAATTCATGTTAGTAACATCCAAAAAGTGTCTCTCTCCCCACAGGTGAACAGGGTATTCAAAAATATTTGTAAGAACATCTGTTCATTAAGACAACCTCACACTTATGACACATAACCTTGTAAGCAATATAGAACTTAAAATGCTAGGCAGGCTAATGAAAACGGAAATCTCGTTCAATTTTGTTATAATGAAATGCGATTGAAATCGAATTGCAATATCTAGGCATGCTAATCAGGCAACGGTAAAGGAAGAGTAAGATAACAGCCAATTGATCACCTCAATGATGACATGCATGTCAAATTCTTTCGTATTAAGCCCAATGCCTTCGTAAAAATCTGTTCTTTGGCAATCATTCAAGTACATTGTGACATAAACCTGCATTTTGGTAAACACAAGTAAGATTATTATCAAACCTATGTAGGAGGCAATGTAAAAAGCCTTTCAAGTTGGCTTATCATAATGAAATGGTACTTCAAATGCAGGTGGTTAATTACCGAAAGGCAGAAGAAGCGAGACCACAGCTTTGCCTTCCAGTCATTGAGAAACTGAGGCTGTGCTTTCATCAAAGCAGAGAAGAAATCACCATGGCGGTTCTCATCTTGGCACCAGTTCTCGAAGTATTTGAAAATCGGATAACATATGAACTCGGGATTGGTCTTGAGATGCCTGTATATGGTAATGTACCTCCAGTATCCAATTTTCTCAGACAAGTAAGTTGCATAGAAGATGAACTTTGGTTTGAAGAAAGTGTATTTTCTTGCTTTGGTCAAGAACCCCAAGTCCAACGCCAAATTGAAGTCAGATAAACCCTTGTTCAAAAACCTGCAAAATTCCAACCAGCCAAACCTTCTCAGTACTCGTAAGGTCTAAGTGATTTTCCCTTAGGGAAATGCATGTCTGATCAAGCATGCCCAAAGATAGTAAAATATGAGCTTACCCGGCGTGGCGAGCTTCATCCCTAGACATGAGGGAGAAAATTTCTGCAACAACAGGATTAGTTTTCTGCAGACATAATTCAAATGTTTGTTAGTGATAGTAACAAATGTGACTATTCAACATTCAAAAATTTCTTGAACTGTCCACCTTTCTAAACTTTTAGGACCATGATTTAAGTCTCAATTGTGAATATTGAACACAACACTATAGAAGTGAACTTTGTCAATAGAGTAAAAAGCACAAACCTTTTGTTCCTTTTTCTTTACTACGTCTACGTTTCAATTTGTTTGTCTGGTTTTTTCACTTAGATTTTTTGAATCTCGTGGTCTTAACTAAAGATACCTAGGAAGACACATTTTTCTAAAACGGACTAAAAATGGCTACACAGCAATATAATCAAACTATAACTTAAAAGTGGCTGCACAGCACTATAATTTACAAATTAGAAAAAGATTCAAACTTTACTTCAATAGAAGCCAAATATAACCTAGACAAGCTTAGCTCAAATAAACAAAATTACTACTATCAGATTTTCACAAAAGGTAAAACAGAAAAACTATAACAAGCTGGATAATAAAATCTAATAGCACACTCACTAAGCTAACTCATCATATAGCTTAATTAATTATGCTAATTTCAGAACAAAAAATTCTCAATTAAATACATACCTTGAGCCTCCTTCCAAGTTCCTTGTAGAGAAGAAAACCAGAGAACTCAGCAGTGCAAGACCTCTCCAAGAATTCAACAAAGATTTGCCTTAGAGGTCCCTGAATTTTATCAGCAGCTTCTTTAAACTCCTTGTTCCTAACAAAATGAGTCTGGTTGTAATCAGTTTTGAATTCCTGCAAAAGGGCTTCAAACTCAGCCTCATTCAGGTTCTTGTTGATCTCAGTGTTGAAAAGGGTCTCCATTTCATCAAAATCAGTAGTGTAAAATCTTGGTGTCAAAAGGGACTCTTTGATTCCTTGTTTCTGAGGTTTCTTGGAGGGTTTTGAAGTTGGTGGGGTGGTAGTGGCGGCTGACATTCTAACAGTGAACGGCAGTCTGCGGCTGCTCAGCCGTGCAGTGGTGGTGTTAATGGTGTTGAATTTGGTTATGGGTTTTACTAATGCCATTTTTTCCAAGAACTTCAGCAGAAAGATTGGTTCTTTGAAGCTAAGGGGAATTGGGATATATGAATTTCAGATGATAGTGATGGAATCTAATCTCATCTAATGAAATCTTGTGGGTTTCTGACACGTGGCATACTATGATGGGTCAGCTTGATTACATGATAGCTTAATAAATTTTGTATGTTTGTGTCATTTGGGAAGTAGTAGAAATTGTGGTATATGTTTCTCCATGTAGATTTCTCAAGATATCAACCTAGAATTAATGGTTGAAATTCTTCTTTTTGATTAGAATGAGTTTCTTTCACCACATGTGTGTCAATAGCTAAACTATAATAATTAGTAAAACTCAAATAGTTTTAACCCAAACTCCACTTTGAGCCCTCTGTTAGGTGGTAATTTAAGAGAGACTATTTTCTCTGCAAATTGATGAAAGATGCTATAACAATTTTTAGTTTTTCTGTCATCACTTATAGTAACTTTCCACCTTTAGTTATCTTGCTTTGGTTCCATAGCAAAACTAGACCTGATGGATCAAATTTTATACCAAAAACAAAAGGGAGAAGAATACTCAATTCCTTTGGTATTTATGATGAGACCAATTCAAAAAAAGAAAATTAAACAAACCATACCAATAGAAAACAAATCAGGGATAAGAAGCTGCAAAAATCAAATTTACACAAAAGAATCTATCTATTAGTTTCTCCAATAAATTTTCTATCACCCAGAAGCTTCACATGATACACAAACTATGCACACTGACTTTGTAAGAGAATGAAAAAAGACTTGGATGGAATTGGACAAAAGGATGAACAAAGAAAGGAGCTACTCATCAATCTATCTACAATTTTGAACTCCAACATGATCTGCTCTCATCTCAAGCAAGACCCTGCATTATTTCAAACACAATTTTTTCCATATGTTGCTGATCTTGTACATGATAACTTGAAAAGCCGTGAATCTTGGTCAAGCGTTCCCATGCTGCCACTAGGTAAACACAAAAGACTCAAGGGAGAGTTCCTTATAATGTGTATGCTATACCTGAAACAAAATTGTTAATGTCAATTTGATTAAACAACAAAACATCCAGCAGTCTCTGCTAACAACTCTTACTGTTGAATAACCTAAAACTTTATCACAAAAGAGGAAATGATAGCACAATAATGCCATTAAACTTTAAATAACTAAAGGAGCTGAGGCGAAAGATCATTTAATGAAAAATTCCCACAATGTACTAAAACACATTGTCCTTCCAACATGCTCAAACACATTAAAGCATAGTAATATGCAGCTATGGGGGCAAGAGGACTGCTCTCTCTATCTATCTCTCGTCTCCCTTGTGCATATGTAAACAGATGGATATAAACCTCATTGTTCATATTAAAGAAACCAGGAAAATGGACTCAGTCCATTTTTGTTTGTTAAGTTTCAGAAGAAAGAATAACTTTTGTCTGATTGGATCTTGATCAGCCAAACAAAACCACTAATTGGATAATACCAGAGAACCGCTAAAACGGTTTGAAAGTTCCATTAGTTGCACTTCCCTTACCATTCCTGAACCTTCGAGTTGAGTATGCATCTTGAAGTATTAACATAAATGAAGCCAAATGCTCTTATGGAATCAGGGCAAATTTTAATCCCCTTGAAAATTGTACCACATAGATAGGGTAAATTTTTTTATTTTTTTTGTGCATATGTAGAAATTTTTGAATCCCCTTGACATAAGAGAAGTACAAGTTCAAGTTTCAAGAGCAGCATTTTTCTTAATCATTTATCAGATTTCTTGGCTGCGGTATGTGTGTCTAATTCATAGTTTGGTTCGTGTTATCAACTACATTCAAGAGAGTAACAAACTAACAATGTATATGGTCCTAGCATTACAATGCATAAAACTAGAGTACTGACAGACTTAAAGAAAATAAGCAGTGCAAGAAAAGTTACCTTCGGGCTACGATCATTTATTGGTGTCATATACAGAGCCGAGCTACTTACATCTTCTGAGTTATCTTCTACATTAGATGCACTTCCTAGAGTGGAGCTCTTTACACTTTCTTTTTCTTGTTCAAGTGAAAACCAAAAAGGTTCGTAATCAGTTCTCCCACCTTTATCCTTGTTTTTGAAATTTTTCTCCATGCTATCGCCATTCATATTCTGCAAAATTTCTGCCTGTGCAGTTCCTTTATCTTCTGCAAAGTTATCTCCCACCTCAATATCAATTGTCTCCTTTAAGCTGGTGATGCTCCGCATATGCTCACCAGAATCAGAATAAGCATCTCTGGTCCATTCCCTGCTTTTCAAAGTATCATCTATCTCCTCATATTCCAAATTCCGCAAAATTTCAGGAAGTGAAAGGCCACTATCCTCTGGAAACATTGTTCCCATCTCAATATCTATCTTCTCTTTTGAGCTATGGATATTTCCCACAAAGTTGGAAGTTGCTGGCTCAACCATTACAATGTCATTTTCTTTAAAAACTGCTCGAAAATTATTCAAGGAAGGTGGGATCTTGGAAAAGAAAACTTCTTTGATATTTTCAATTGTCCCCCTATTATAGGGATTCTCCTTCTTATCATATCGATACCTAAAGTTCTCATAAGTAGTCTGCAAGAAACAACAAAAATGGGAAACAGAAAAAAAATATGGTTATGTAAGAATATGAAGCAACACATCAGAGTTAAATTTCAAGCTGGTAACTATAGAGAACTGTAAGCAAACATTTAATCATTGTTGCATATCCTAATGCATCTATATAGGGGGACAAGGGGAGTGGCGGCAGAAAAACCAAAACTAGGGGAAATGAGATTTGAACTTCAGATGATGCAGGTCATAATGGATCTTAATTGGCTTTTCAGAATAATATGGCCAGCAAGGCAGAAGGAACATTAGTAATGAACCTCATAAGTGAAGTTTGAAAATTAGTCCATGGAACAACCCAATATATGCAGTATGTTATACAAATCACCGAGAGTATTAGAGTCACTACACTGGGATTTCTCATAATTGTCAATGCAATTATTAGATTATTGTCTGCAGAGTAAGAAAAATAACGGGATCCTCAGTAAACTTCCCTGACCTTTTCTGATGGGGGAGCGGGATTTATCTAATAAATTCTATAATAACATCAGATCCATCTCATAGACTGATATTTGAGAACTCAATCCTTGGAAGTCAACATTCAAAGAAACAAAACTTTGACGAACAACAGGAGTAAAAAAGTTGAGAGGAAACATTGGTTCCAATTAAACATCAAAATAAACTTTAAGTTGTCAGTATTAATAGATGCCATCACAAATTATTACTCTAAGTGCTTTTACATATAAAATAATTACTCGAAGTATTTGAAGATGTCAGCAGGTTCACTTTCACATATTATTCATTTACTCTAAAGGACAAGGCATCTGAAGTTTTCTAGAAAATCCTCCATAAAATCCTGAAAGAAAGATCACACAAAGAACTAATAAACAGATTAAGTGTGACACAAAAGGAGAACCTACCAAGAATTTTCTACATAGAAAAGGAAAGAAAACAAGAAGGACTGTGATCCAGAGGTTGCATGTCACAACAAAGCACAGAAATCCAGAAAGATGTTTTAAATGGACAACAAATAAAAGTTGGTTCTTATGTTTTCTAATATCCTAGAAGCTAGATATTCCTGCCAGCTTAGAATAGTTAATACTTAATACTGCAGGGTATATTTTAACTATGAACCAGGCACACATACAATATATCCAATGAAAACCATAGACATGATTCACCATAGGAAATGTGCAATTTTAAGTTGGACTTCCTAAATATGCCAATTCATCATAAAACAACTCATATAGCAGATGACATTACAGAAGAACCATAACTAATTTTGTTAGTAGACCTCTTAGTTAGAGATGTCACCTGGTTAGTGCTAATCAGGTAAAAATGGAAAATAGTAAGGCCACCAACAAACCAAACAGCAATGAAGCAGTATATAATGAGAACATCTGACAAGATATCTTGTGAAATAGCTCTCCATAAGTTGCCGCCATGATGAAGGATATTGACCAAGGATATGACAAAGACATATATGCATAATATAGTTGATGTAGATATGAACAAGTAGAAGAATCTGTAATTCCGCTGCAACCAAGTGAGAAATAGAAAAAGTCTCAGAAACTAAAAAGAAAAGGTGTAATGATGTCATAATATCTAATGTAACGTGATATCCAGTATCCTACTGCCTCTAGTTCTTTATGATCTTGAGCAACAGAAGTAACTTCATTACTCTGAGGACATAATTTGCATGACAAGTTATACGCCACCAAGTGATAGAGAAGAAGATTAGAAGAATCATCCATTTTTGTTTGTACTATCAATAAATCATTTACAACAGAAAATGAAAGGAAATCAATCATATTAATATTTCAAGTTATGAGACAGAGAACTACAGTTAACCCTCTTTATTCTTTCTCCTATTCTTTAACCTCTCCCTCGTACAACCCATACTTTAGCAAAAAATATCTTATTTCTCATGCATTCACTAAGATATAACCATTACTCTGCACATATTCCTCACCATCAATGAATTTGTTCTTTCTCATCCAACAAGATTCTGCAATGAATGGCTTTTAGAATTATACTTCATAGGGCTGATTCACATCTCATGCCAAAAACTTATATCAGTTCACATGGCTGATTAGCATCTCATGCCAAACAAATATATGAGTACTCCACTTTTCCATATTATAATGGTTTTCCCTGATAATCTACAGAAATTATTAAGTACAACTCCAGAACTAGGTTCTTGGGAAAAAGACTATAGCTGGAGGTGCGGAAAAACTAAATTAACTTTGGCTAGCATGAGCTTTTACTTTCGCTATGCAGGGATACAATTGTTTTCATTTCACAATGCTTGCATCATTTCAACTTAGACATAACCATCATCAAGTAGATTGTTTATTAACTGGTAAGAGGAAACAATCCAAATCTAGTTCAAGTTCGCTCAAAAAAATACGTAGTCAGCAATACTTACAAGCCCAATGCATTGGCCAACCCAAGGACAGTGATGATCAAATCTTTGAACACAATTGTTGCAGATCGAACAATGAGAGGAACGAGGAGGCCGGTACAGCAAACATGTATCACAGTACTTGACTTTAACTGTGTGTCCATTCACGATTACATCCTTAGCTCGTGGAAGTTTCAAATGAGGAGTTCTACCGTTGACCCACTCCATGGAAGGGGTATGTATATCAAATGTTTCGTCAGATTCAGGAGGAGTTATGTTTCGTGGGACAATTCCAGGATCTCTACTAGATGTTAAAAAGAGAAAAGCTATATCCTGCACATGATATAAAAGAATTTGTGAACTGTTTCAACATTCAAGTCAAATTAGTCAGCTGTAGATTATAAACTTACTCACAATTAACTAGAGTAAGTTCATCAGCTTTCTGCTATGTAGGTGATTATTCAATTGATTTTTGTTACACAAAATTTTGAACACTTAACTTTGAAATGAGAAAGAGAAAAGGAAAGCAGTGAGAGGAGAAAGACGGCTGAAACTAAAAAAATTGCACATGACAGAACAAGTTTTAGCCCTATTCATGTAGTTTATTGTCTATCTTAGTTATTGCCTTTTGATACCTGTTACAATCCATTATTTATTTTATTTCGGTTAACGCACTATTTTGTTGTTGTTATTGTTTTTTTCTGAATGCTCTGTAATGTTTTCCTTATTAGTTGTCATGTTTTCTTCACTTCCGTATTTTCTTTTTCATAACTGCTTTGAATTGCTGCACTTGAGCCAAGGGTCTTTTGGAAACAAGCCTCTTCACCTTCATGAAATAGGGGTAAGGTTTGCGTACACTCTACCCTCCCCAAACACCACCTATGGGATTACATTGGGTATATTGATGTTGTAGACAGAAAAAAGAGAATGGAACATTACAAGGCACTGACTGTCAGAGGAGCAAAAAGTGTTGTCCTCCTTTGTTTCGCCCCCATCTTTCTATGGGGGATAAAGACTGATCACATCATAAACAATGTACTACTCCCTAAATAAGGTAGTTTCAATTGCAAAAGCAGATCTAATACAGAGTCATTCATTTTTTCATGGTAATGAAACCATATGATCCTACTGATATATTTCTTATTATGTCAGCATCATACTATTTAACACCAAGATAGGCTAAAAGAGGAGAAAGAAGAATGCAGAATCACCCATGTCGACTAATTTTAACAATGATAAAGAAACTCCATACCATAATAGTAAGAACTGCTCCAATTACAAGTATAGGATACCAAGGACCAGCATCTTTGTGCTCTCTGATACGATGTCTGATTACACAAGAGACTTTTATACAAAAAGCAAGTGCTGGGCCAGCAATCAAAAGTGTTGATAGAAACAACGATGACACATCCGGACCGAAGATCAATCTTCCTCCCAATAAGAATTTCTGGAAACATTTAACAGCATAAAAATGAAGGTAAAAGACATGGAACAGAAAGGTCTGAAATTATGCAGACTCTATATTGCAAAATATTAGTACTGTGAATCTAAGAAAAGTTTGACTATATGAAACAAGCAGTTTAACAATATAGAAAATCCTGTTATATCTTATGAACAAGCAGTACAAGAATATAAGGATATCAGCACCTTCAAGTTCAAACTTGTAGAAAGTACACAGCTTTAAGTAAGAATTGCTACTATCAAGGCCTTAACTTTAACCTCAAATCACTCTTACATAGCAAAGAGAAGGAAGAGAAAAACAAAAGTCACCAAAATTAGCCAGTCCATGCTGTCTAAACACTTGATTTCAGCAAGAAAACTACATATTCAAATTCAAACATGACTAAAATACTAAGTTAAACACAATCTCTTCAATTCCAACAAAAAAAAAAAGGAAATTCACATGGCTCTGACAATATCAAACTTATTTTATTAGTTTCACATGGGACACTGAAAAATCATAATAGCAGCAGAATCATAGAAGAGACACTTACATTACTTCCCTTCCAAACCTGATAAAGCTTCAGAGGTTTATGTTTCTCACGAACCATAACTCTGAAATGAAACAAAAACAACCCAAAAGTTTCCAACTTTCCAATCCCAAATAAGAATCAAACTCCTTCTCTTCTCTTTCTATTAAACAGCTTCCAACATCCCATATAAAGAAAAAAGTCCAAATTCAGAAAAAGATTGTCTTTTTTCTCAAAAAAATTCAAGAAAATATGAAATTCCCCAATTCAAAGACTTTAAAGAAATGGGGTTTGGAGTACAAAAGGGAGAGAAAAGAGAGAGTCTTTTTGTTGTTGGGAAGGAAGTGGTGATCAAGAACCAGCTGCCTTTGTTGTTGTTGTTTGTCTCAGACGGATTTACCCAGAATGGATTTTCCCCCTATCTCTAATTTTCTCTCTCCCCCCTCTCTCTCTCTCTCTCCAACAATATCTATGTGTAACATTTCGTATAATTTAATAGTTATTATCTCGTAAAATTACATCGACATACAAATACTATTGTTAATCTCCCTTATTGTTAGGTGGCATTTGATACTTTGTCCATGTCTCTTAGATGAGGAGTTTCAACTTTGGTAACAAATGAAAATATATGTCCAATTATATATAGATACAAAATATATATTATAACTTTTTTGTGAGAATTAAAGAGTATAATATAATCTATTCAAAGTAATTACTTGATTAGATAAATAAGTTAACACATGTAATTACTTATAATTACACTCACACATAAATTGTAACCTAAACCCACCAATAAATATTAAACATTTTAATCTTTCACAAGATGCAAATCTAATCACCATTCACCAAAAACTATTCAATTTAATAAATTAATTATTAATGTTGATGGTATAAGCAAGTGGCAACAAATAACATGACGATATAAAAGACAAGATATGCTTAAAATAATTACTTTGTAAAGTACAATAACAAATTTAATGATTTTATCATTATCTTAAAAAAGGTAGAAAGCTATATTATTTTCGAAAATAATAATATTAACAAGATAGACAATAATTGAAATTAGCAAAATAATAAGTAATAATAAAAATGTAAGAATTCGAAAATACAAAAATATATAACACTAATACTTCAAGAGTGAAAAAACAATATATCTAACTATCTACTAATTTTGATTTTCACGCCTTTTCTATCAAGGATCATTATTTTTAGTAAACTAAAGTGAAAAATCGTAACATATATTCTTTCTTTGATCGGAAGTAACAAAAAATATTAGTAGTATATCTTAAACTCTTTCATTTCTCCTTTTTTTTAATATCATGAGACAAAAAATGTTTTTTAAAAATAAAATAAAATTATAGAGTCTGGTGGTTGTTATTTAGGCAAAAAAACGTGCAGGCACAGCACAGTTTTCATTAGTCTTTGGAATGGAATATACCAATGAAACATTAATTTACTATCCATCATAAAGAGAAACATTCCTCTTTTGGTTGCACAATTCATTTTTAGTTTTATTTTTATTATTTAAGTGCTTCTTATTATTATACATTTTTGGATTTTATAGTCATGTGTCCCACTGCTAATTAAGTTGGTGAGGTGATATGCAATGTACAAAAAAGTTGGAGGAGAAAAAGATTTGTTGTACTAGAAAAATGTATTTGTTGACCCTTTAACAATCATAATTATTTGTGCATATATCTTGAAGAACTATCTTAACAATCATCATTATTCGTGCATATATCTTGAAGAACTATCTTTGAAAGGGTAAATATAGTTCGAACTATCGTAAATGGTATATAGATACCCTCCATTATATTTTTGAGACATTAGTGCCCTTGCCGTTCAAAAACTAGTATATATATATTCTTTATACTAATAGACATACACGTCTGATTCAACATAAATTAAATATTGGATTGACGGATAAGATTGTGCCATGTGTCCCTATTTAGTCTTCCATTAGAGTGAAGGACATACATGCTCTAGTTTTTGGACGACAGTGTCCCATAAGTATAACAGAGGGTATCTGCATACCATTTATAATAGTTAAGGGGGTATATTTGTACTTTTCCCAATATTTTATAAAGGAGCCCTCAAACATCTCTATTATGTCCTTTAGGCCCTTCACTTAGATCGAGTCTCGATTACTATAACTTTATAGCTTTGACGTAGTTTTTAAATTCTGAGTTTGTCTCTGTTTAGGAGGCAAGTAAGGAGGAAGATACAAGTTTACAGGAGGACAAAAAGACCAAATGATATAGCCTTTTAAAAATAAACAAACTGTATATAGATAGATAGATAGAGAGGATAAACTGTTAAATCTAAGCTAAAACAAAACTGAAGAAAAGGAGACAAGTTGAAAAGAAGATAAAAATTATATAATACTGTACAAGAGCCTCATTTAGCTCCTTTTCCCACTCTATATTTCATTTTTTATGTACCAAAAGAGTTGCTGTAATTTGAAGACATAAAAAGAAGCCAACTACTCTTTTCAGCCTTTGCAAAATCGACATCTGATGATCCCATCCAACATAATGTATGTCGATAAGCATCGTTCATTTGCTTCACCTGTCAAAACATATAATATAACATAACCATGGAAAATCGGTCCCAAGGCGTATAGTGAAATGTTGTTATAGGCTGTATATCTGGTGTTGCATCAATGCAGAGAGTAAATAAAAGCAGTAGTACTGTAAGATTTGTCTAAAAATGCATAGTATTTAGAGTACCAGTGGTGTTTGTACAAATATATAGTGAAGTTATGTTATAGAGAACATATAATATAACATAACATGAAAATCGGTTACAGAGAAAACTTGGTTGTTACAGAGGAGTGTTTGTTATAGAGAGAAATGACTTTATAAGAAAAAACTACCTTTTATCTATGAAGAACTGCTATGAAGATCCGTGGTTGCTGTCTTCTTCAGTTCTGCCATCTTCGACTGTTCTTTGCTCATTTGAATGTGTTGACTCTGCATCTTGATCATCAGGAAAGAAAAGAGGATCAAAATTTGCATTTTCGTTTTTCGTCTTCTTCAAGGATTCATCAATGCCACCATAATCCACTTGGAAATTAGCATCCTTTCCGAGTATGCCTCCCATCTCTAAATCAAACTTCCCTTTAGAGTTGATTGAACCAAATCTATGACTCATGGACATGGATCTCATACTTGCATCGTCTTCTTCAATCACCCACTCGCGAAAGTTCACCAATGAAACTGGGATCTTAGAGCATAAGATTTCCCTGAGATTCTTCAAAATGCCACGGCTGTATGGGTTCTCTTTCTTTTCATAACGATATCTGAAGTTTTCATACGTTGTCTGCAATAACATGTGCAAATACAAATAAGTCATAAACATGTCTGCTGTTTTTATTAGTTTTACTCTGATGATCCTTATGTGTTTTTACTACTTCCTTTGAGCTGACGGTCTATCGGAAACAGGTCTCTTACATCCTACCCTCCCCAGACCCCACTTGTAGGATTACATGCACTGGTTTGTTGTTTCTTATGTGTTTTGCAATAGTTGAATTTCCCTAAGAAAAGTAATATTTGGATGCTGGGACATTTCAGTTAGCCCGACTTTCGTCCCAAAGTTGGAAACTAAGTTGCACCTCAAAGCAAGACAAAAAGAATACATATCTATTGAAACTATAACATGTGAGAAGGGAACTTGTAAAAGGTGCATTTTTTGAAAAAACAAGACCAAAGGGACCAAAGAATAATGTGAGATTGCACTGATCCACATGAATTAAGATGTTATGTTATAGAGATACAGAAACAACGATAAAAGGGCGAGAAAGTTACCTGGTTGGTGGACATTAGGTAAAAATGGAAGACGCTTAGACCTCCGACAAACCATACAGCTATGAAGCAATAGCATATCAAAACCACAGATACAACATCCGTTGACATGGCATGCAAAAAGCTCCCTGGTTGTCCAAGAAGGTTCAGCAGTGAAAATGTGAACACATATATGCACAAAGTTGTTGTTGATGTAATGAAAAGGAAAAAGCACCGATAATTACGCTGCAACACAAGGGGAAAAAAGTGTAAATGAACTTTTAATGAAGTAAAGACAGGAACTTTCAAACTACAGAGAAAAATATCGAATATTCAGAATTGAACAGATGACTTACAACTCCAATACACTGACCCACCCATGGACAGTGGTGATCAAATCTCTGAACACAGTTGTTACAAATCGAGCAATGAGAAGCACGTGGTGGACGATAGAGCAAACATGTGTCACAAAACTTGACTTTTATTGAATGACCGTTGATAAAAATGTCCTTTGTTCTTGGTAACTTCACATCAGGGGCTGCATTGCCTACCCACTCCATAGATGCTGAACTTGCATTCAATATTTCATCCAAGTCAGGTGGCCGCGAGTTCCTTGGAACTATTCCTGGATTGCTTGAAGATGTCATGAAGAGAAAACTCAACGCCTGCATTAAAGCATTCATTCTTAGTGGCTTTCAGTTTATGCAATTTTATCTTCCAAGTGTTGAATTACATACCAAAACTGTGATGATGAGTCCCAGAATTAGTACAACATGACCATATATTGGACTGACTTTTGGTATCATGAATAGCATTTTTATGCAAAATGTCAATGCAGGAGCCCCTATCAGAAACGTCGATAAGTACAGTGATGCTGCATCAGGACCAAAGATCAATCTTCCTCCACATAGAAATTTCTGAAACATTAGATAAAGCTTTTATGATTGAGTTATTCTGCATCAAAAAACTAGGTAACATTGACTTCTTGCATTAGCTTATCATAAATGAAAAACCAGCATGAATTTGTAAAAGCCCCTTGACAAGGCTCGTCCTGAAAAGGGCAGCTTGATGCATAAATCATCACAATAAAAGGTGGCCGATTCCACAGCTCAAACTCCTAACCTATATGTTTACACATATACAATTTTACCGTTGTTCTAAGGCTCCCCTACTGAACAAGACTCGTTCTTAAACTATAAATTTTCATACACGCAATCAAGATCAAGAAAGATTAAAAAGGGCTTACATTGCGACCCTTCCAAACTTGATATAGCCTTTTCTTCAATTTAGAAGTGTCCATAGATTTGGAAGAAAAAGCCAAATCTTGATTTGTGATCCCACCCCCCATCACAGTGCTAAATCCAAATAAAAAGTTAGAAGCTTGAAATTATATACTCCTTTTTTTTTTTATTCTTTCTTTTTTTTGGTTATTATTATAGATGTGAAACAACAATACCCATAATTTATTGAAGATCAAAAAAGAAAATGAAGATTGTATATTGAGGGGGTGCTGGTGCCAAAAAAAACATAATAATTTGGAGAAGAGGAGGAAGAAGAAGAACAAGAAAAAAACAAGAATTCTAATTTTTCTCTCTCCTCTTTCTTTCTCTCTCTTCTTCTTGATTGATCTAAACCAGCTTCTCCCCAGCTCTACATGTTGAATGATGGTTTCTTTTCTTTTTTCTCTCATTACCGTTAAAACAGTTTGGAGGAACCGAACATTTCGCGCGGATTATGTCTCTTTTTTTTTTTGTTGGAAAAGAGGTTTATGTTTCAAAGTTTAATCCTTAATGTTTTGTCTTTTATGATATTTAGTCCCTTTTGTCTACGAAAATGGTCTTTTGAAAATAGTATCTCTATTTTTATGAGGTAGAAAAAAGTTTACTAGGTTTGTTGGTGTATTCATAATTAAAGGCTATTCAATTTTTGCACATCTATAATCAGTGTAAGATTTCGATAGACCAAGACTCAAAATAAAGTTTGTCTATGCAATTTTGTGCACACCTCACTAAGCTTCGATAAACAGAAAAAAAATCATCTAATATTTTGCTAATTGTGAAATTTAAGCGGCACCCGCTTCATTGACCACTACGAGAGTAACAAAAATATATGTAATTCGAATTCATTTCTCGATAGAGAGAACTTAAAACAGAACTGCAACACTAGTCTGATACATAAAAAAGAACAACACTAGAGTCTAATACATTAATAAGATATCGTACAATATCATCGACAAGCAGAAGCCGGTGAAAATTATGAAGAGCAAGAAGAAACCAGCCCTCACTGAATTTTACCCAGTCAATGACAATCCTAAGTACTTAATAATACATAAAAAGCAACAAATTGTCTAGAGTCGTTGCAAACGATAAGCTACAACATCCCGGTGTTAGGTTCCGGGTGATGACATAATTGATAATACTAGATTCCATAAGTTATCCTTTCAGAGGGTGTACCAGATGTCCAAAACCTTGCTGCTCCTATCTTCAACTACCGATCTGCTGCAAAACAACATGTTTTAGTGTGTTTTTTGGGGTAAAGTACTCGAATGACATTAGAAAGCATCAAGAAGATTCACACCGACATGTTTTTGTGTTATGTGTCCATGACTATAATTTACATGGAGTGTCTATAAAGAACCAGGAAAAGAGGAGATGAAATAGGACGAGGGGAATAAATTAGAGAAGGGAGAAAAGAGTAGGAATTCATCCAGCCTCATTATGTTTGAACTACTTTCTATTTAGTCCATATCAAAAAGACAAATTTCTAAAGTGGACTATTTAATTGATCTAGAAAACGCAAGTTGACGTCCAATTAAATCGCTTTGTATTTGTTTCAATTCCAAGTTGACTTTTATACCTTTTCCCCCATTTTCTAACCATTATTATTACATATTCAAGAACCAGCTCTAGCTGGCTATAAGAGCACAAATGTGTGGGTCAGAAAAAAAAACACGGGTGCAGATAAAAATGAAAGGTAGAGGAACAGGCTCATTATCATTTATCTACCGAGTTTTGAACTGTATGTCACTAGCTTGAGGATTACTGGTAATAAAAGAACTCATTGGGATAGGCGGAACTGGGAACATAAGATGAAACTGCTAGAATATCACCAGTAAATGTACTACCAAAGACTGTTCCAGACCTGTCCCATCTGACATTAGCATGTAATGAATGGAGAAAAAGAATTATTCTAAATTTGAGAACATGTGGCTGGAAGTTGAAGAATTTATAGATTTAACTGACAAATGGTGGTATCTTACAAATCAAATAACAGACCAAACATCGGAAGAGCTAAGAAATTTAGACTTCAAAAGAATGACAATAAGGAACAGAATGTCAAGGTATTTGGCATATTGGAAGATAAGAAAACTACAATCCTCAAAAGCCTAGAGGATTTGGATAGACAGAGAGAGAAGGGCATGGAATGAAAAGAATTTTCCAGTTAAGAAAATTCTGTCACGTGATCTGAGAGATATTGCAAGAGCTGAAGAAACATCATGGGGGTAAAATTCAAGGATGATTTAAGGCTTCATCAAAGGGAAAATACCAAAAAACCTCATAAAATGGTGAACACACATGAGATGCAATCACATTCTTCATGCAGGACACACATGGAAACACTAAGTGGAAATAGCTCACATTCTTTATGCAGATGATACAGTTGTGCTACATGGGGGAAAAGGAAGAAAAATTGCTTTCCTTAAAAGTTATTCTTGTGGCCTTTGAGGCAATTTCTGGTCTACAGACACTCTCACCAAAGAGTAGAACATTTCCGGTTAAATCTGAACAGATGATACAAGAACTGACAGAGAAAATGGGATGCCAAGGAGAATTTTTCTACAAGTTTACTTGGGACAGCCTCTTGGATCAAGACTGTCAGACACAGAAGGAGGGAGAGGGGGGGCAAAAGCATTGGACAGTACTTTTGGGGGTATTCTTACATACTTCATATCAAAATTTACATAAGCAGATGCAATTTTCTACAGCACAGAAGCCAAGATTGAAGAAAAATGAACCACATCGATGAAAGTTAAAACAGATGGTAGCTTGCACATTAAGAACTCTAGATCAAACAATGAAAATCTCTTGTTCAAATGGCATTGGAGATTCAATTCTGGCCAAGATAGCAAGCTATGAAAAAGAGTGATCAATTACAAATATGGAATGGATAACAAATGGTGCACAGAGCCAATTAACAGGTCATATGGTGAGGCTGTTTGGAGACAAATCAGTGATCTGCGGGATCAATTTTGGATCAGTTGGAAATGGTCAAAGTATCAGACTGTGGCTGGATAAATGGAGAGAAAATGGTACATTGATAGACAACTTTATAGATATCTTCCATCAGACAATTGATAAGGAGATTACAGTTGCATGGTGATTGGAATGGACTTGAACGGAAGATAGGATTTAGAAGAAAGAAAATTTAACGATTGGAAGATTGTTAGGGTTACATCACTACTACGACTACTGGATCAAGTAATTGCATTAAAAACAGGAAGGATTAGTGCAGGTGAATTTTCTGTCAAATGGATCTACCAAACCTTGTTTAAGGAGGAAGTTGACGAGTCAGATCACTAGCCCTAGAAAAAGTTGTGGAGAACAAAAACACCAAAACAAATGGCTCGTTATGGATCGATAGCAGTACACAAGGCATGTCTCACATAGGACAATCTACAAAATAAGGATTTAATAGATGCATCAGGTATTTCTTATGTGAAGATGTTGAACCAGCAAGACAGATACTGATGCTGCATTGCAATTTCAGGGAAAATATGGAGCATGTTTAGGAGTTACTATGGAGTTCACTGGGTGATGACATGGACTGTAAAACAAGCAGCTAGCTCACAGGAATAAAGGTTCAGAAAGGATGCAGAAACCAATGGAGAACAATGTCTTCTGTTGGAAGTTTGGTTAGAACGAAACCATAGATGTTCAGAGGACAAAATAGAAAAAAAATATCCTTTGTAAACATAGATGTATGTATAATTTAAAATTCTGGGGTAAAAGAAAAATAATGAAAATGACATAGAACTGCTTAGACCTCACAGATGGTCAACTTAATTACTGAAAGAATATCCAACTTCTTTTTGAATATATCTTGTACCTGGTGGTACCTTAGTGGTACTATCATTTATTAGCTAGATGAAATTTAGCTTGCTTTTCAAGAACAAAGACGATATTAAACTAGATAGATACTCAATTAACAAAACCACTTATTTAAAAAATGATACTCATTTAACAAGCCATGGCAATCAACCACACACCTTGCTCCTCGTTAACAATTTATTAAATCCCTTTGCTCTATGCCTCTATTAAATTGTGCCCCCCAATATGGTACGCAAGGACTGTAAATATCAGATTAAAAAGAGAAAGCAGGAGCAAACTGGGAAACCTGAAGATGAAGGGAAACATAGAGCCTTTGCCACCTTATCTGAGTAGGCCCAACGGATAGATCAAAGGTAGAACAAGAGAACTCCAAAATTACTTCAATTCATAAAATCAATGGAGATGAAGTCCTAACTTTATACAGCTAAAATGCTATTCAGAATTCTATATAAAATATGTTCACATGATAACCACATCCATGGATTAGATCACAAAATGAGCAGTAGAATGAAACAAACTAGATGCTTTTATATTTAAAAAGGAAACCATACCTCGATACAGTGTTGACTAGTGGACTCCATTTCTGTAACCATGACAACTAGTAAAAATACCCTCTACAGTTCAATGACCCACATAAGCATTTCTTCCTCCTTCGATCTGCTTTGTCTGGTGGAACCATGCCATAGTCAAAAGTCAATTCTTGCATGGGAGGAATATGTCTAATGGCAAAAAAAGCAACATGGTAGAATGTCTCATTGTTGATTTCACGTACAACAAGCTGCCAGTAAACGTTAGGTGAACAACTGTGGTTCATAAAACGAGCCACATTGCCACCTTTTTTTGCACTTATTACAAGGGGATATGGAACCTTTTTGGATTCGTCATTATAATCACGCACAGCTTCCAATGGTTCATACATGCGGGTAGCATCAAATATATAATCATCGTCACCGTCACTGCCAAACTCACCTACCCTAGATTCCTCAATGACTTCTCCGGCATATTCACAAACAAAGCCACCTCCACGTATGGGATCCCAAGATCTAAGTCCCCACCCTCTATTTTTTGTTTTGAAGACCTCCACACGGGCTTTAGGACCTGCTTGAGTGATACGATTTCGGCAGTTCGGAGGGCATGAACAGGCAGAACCACACTCATGTGCCAAGGTTTTGTAACTCATTAGAACTCCAAGTGGATTAAAGGGCAAATAGCCTCCATTTTTCTGAATGCAAGGACAACTGGTTCCACCAGGTTGGCATCCGCCAAGACATTGACAGCCAACAGATGGATTAGACTTCATGAAAGATTTTGAGTACTTAAGACTTGGGATATATGTGAAATAAGCAGGTCCCTTCTCATCATCAACATCATTTACGAGACAAACAGGTTGACTCTCTGCACCAGATGTTAGGTCGGGTAGGATAACTCCAACTCGTGTCGCCGTTCCCTCTCTCCACTGCTGAACTGATTTCCACAATGTAAATGCTTCAGGCTGCCCAGGAACCCTAATCAATTTGTACCTGAAAATACTACAATTGCCCAATTTGCTTTTCTCTGCCCATGACTCCTGGACCCTATAAAGTCCATCATACATGTAGATCTTCCCCCTCCCCCCATTTTGAACATCTACAACACCCCTAATTACTCTCACCTCATTGCCACGATGCATGCTCTTTTCCAAAGCAAGATTTCCCCTCTCAAGTTTCTGATCAAACATTTGGCCATCCCTCCTCTGAACTCCACCCTGGCCAGTATAAATTAGAACCTCCCCATCATCCCCTTCATCATCATACCCTCCAGAGGACACTATGCTAACAGCAATAGGTTCCTCATCCCCTGTAAGTCTGACACTCATATAATCTATCCCTGCCATACTGGGTGCGTGTAAACCAACCAGGCACAATTCCATCCTGAAGAAAAAGATGTCACCAACTTCAACCCCGGGTACGTTTCCAATTCTCTTTGTTTGATTTGTTCGAGCTCCCCTTGTCATTAGCAAATTAGCACCCTTTAGATCTGGCCTTCTAGCAGAACCTGGAGTCTCTCCCCTTCTCTCTTCAATCTGGGTCATCCTTCTACGAAACAAATCATAAACCAGTAGAATTCGCCCAGCTAGCTCCTTGTCACCATCAGCTTTCTTAACCTGATCGATCTCAACAAGTTTGAAGGACGCAAGCAGCTGATTTAATAGTGGATCGATATCCACTTCGATTGGGGGAGTAGCTGGATTACCTGAGCTTGACTGACTTAACCGAGTCTTTCTTGGTCTTCCCCTTTTTTTCCCTGTACTTGTGTCTTCAACATCATTAGCATGCCCACTGTAGCCACTACCGAACTGATCACTGTGATTCTGTGAATCATCATCTTCTGCAGCTAAGCCATTCGAAGCACGAGGTCTACCGGGCCTCCTTGACCCGGTTCCTCCATTCGCAGTAGGAGTTCTGAATGAATTTAAAGGAACCGGAGATATAGGCGTCCCAAAACCTAAACCATCCTGATTTTCAGCTGATCTACCAGACTCATTCGGGGACAAAAAAGGATAAAACGGAGAAACCCCAGGGGGGAAAGGACCACTTGGAGGAACACACACAAAAGGTGAGGGTTGAGGAGTTGTACCAGATGCCATTCCATTTGGGGATGGAAATACAGGGACAAGACATCTCAAAGGCTTCACATCCAAAACCTTCGACTTGTCAATGGGTCCTGCTGGCGGAACAGAGTCTGAACCAAAGCCTTGCTCCATTTCAATAGAAAACCAACAACCACAACAACAAGATCACCACTTCCACTCACATGAATAACCCAAATTCAAAGGTCAGCGCTTCTCCCAATGAACACTTAGATCCATGCACAATCTCCAATTTCCTAAAGCAAATAAAAAGTCAGAACCACCAAGAAAACATTTCTAGGACAACATGCACCCACCAAAAAACTAATAACCCTCGCCTAAACCTCCAAAGATGCAAAATTTATACTCAAAAACAGCTTCCCACAGAAAATTGACTGAAAAAAACACAATAAATATTCAAACTTTCAGAAAAATGAACAGGAACAAGCCCTAATTTGAGTTAACCCTAGAAACCCAGTTCAAATTCATCAAGATTTATACCAAAAAAAACATGCAAACCACAAAATAAGCTAACCCAACTCAAATCTTTCAAGAAAAACCATTTAAAAACTCAGATTTGGCACAATGACAATAGAGACAAAAAAAACACAAAAAATAAATGAAAACTTCTAAAAGCAAATGAAATCACAAATTGATCCAAAATTATAGCTTTACAGGTGAAAAAGAAGGGATCTTTAAAAGGAAAATTACCTGAGGAATTGAGGAAAACGATCTTGAAGGAAGATAGAGTCGAGCGAGCGAGAGGAAAAATTTGTGTTGTGAAGTGTGAAGTGGACAGTTTTGGCATAGTTAAATAGTACACTGCATTACATTTTTGAATAAACAAGATTAGCACAACATCTTTGTCACGTGCCGGCTAAACCATTTTTTCATGTGTTTTTTCTTCTCTTTTTTTTCCTCAAAATAATTGCATTAAATGTTTTATGACTTCCCTTTAATGATGATTTTGGTCTTGATTAGACAATTTTTTTTTTCTTTATTATGCTTTTATTTGACACATCACATATTTATTAAGAAAATAATTATTAATATTATTATTTAAATAATGCATGAGTAAAATACGTAAAAGAATTATTAATTCATTTGATATAAGAAAAATTAAATAATTCATATAAGAAATTGTAAACTCATTAGTTATAGAATTCTAAATTATTAATTTGATAACGCCCCTAGTCCAAAGTAGCTTAGCACCTGTTTGATCATGGTTTACTTTTTGTCGAAATTGAAAAACAGTTTAAGCATAGATTATTATAATTTCTAAAAATAGAAAAATTTCATAATGTTATTTTCACAATTATTCCAAATCAAATTATAGTATAAAATTCAAAAACAATTTAAATTTATTTATAATTAAACATGATTTTGATTTTTAAATATTATTTTTAATGACTTTTATAAAAATTATATATTTAAAAAAAAGAAAACTCACCATTCTTATGTTCAAATGCTCACTTAATTTGGAGGAGTTGGCTCTCTTGTTCCCTAATTGTAAAAGTTTTGAAGATTTTTTCATTTATTTTTTTTTAAAAAAAAATCCTTAAAAATAAGAATTTGTATTTGGTCTAAACTCAAACACTTGCCATCTACTATAGTTCTCAACATAACAGAATGTTTTCTTTTTTAAAAAATTATTTAATCTTACTTCTACACTTTACCTTCAATTATAATGATTTGCCTCCAAGATTTTTATAATTACAAAACAAACATAATCTCCTTATGGTCCCACTTTTTTCATATTTATCTTCCTTTTTCCCATGCAATAATTAAGTGGAGTGGTACTTATTTTACTCCATAACATTGCAATCTTAGTATTTTCCTTAATTTAATCACTTAAGTTTGTTATGATTTAATTTTTCTTAATCTAGTAATTTAAATTTGTTGGTCCAAGTAATGCTAAATGAGTGTAAAAGATTCAAATAATAAAACCTTGACCAATTTGTTATTCAACAATATTCATAAGTTATAATTAGTCTCAATTTATCTGAAATTAATATGTAATGGTGATTTTATTTTTAAAAGAAAGTATATATAAGGCTTAGATAACTTGTTTGGTTGGAAAAAAAAAACAAGTTTGCTTCAAGTTTACTAGCCTAGAAAAATCTTTAGCAAATTTAAGTTACTCATGTCTATAACAAATTCTACATCATAAATCTAATTTAATCAGATATAACAAGTTATTAAGTTATTTCTTTCTTCTAAATTATCATTTGAAGAGTTGGATGTTACTATTTATACTATTAATTCATCAATTTGATAAGATGTATTTGTCTATTTTCAATTTATTTATCTTTGCTAATTAGTCCGTATTTTTTTGACAACTCTTTTGTTCTAACTTTTTACTTAACATGTTTAAGATTATACATTTAGCTACATTCTACCTACACAAGATTCAAAAATTTATTTACTACATGTCAAATTAAAATCAGACAAGCAAATTAAAATAGAAACCCGAGGATCCACGGAAGAGATTAGTCCCTGAAAATATTTGCCACTCAAAAGTTGCTAACTTGAAAGCAAAAAAGAATTGAAATGGTTTCTTCCTTCACCCCTTGTCCATACTAACAAGTTACTTCTTTTAACCAAAAATTGCCTTTATATAGACATGCTTTGAAATCTTGAAATAGGCATGCAAGAGTGACATTACTCTAAAATTAAAGCTATAACTCATCCTTCATTCTTCAGGTGAAACAACAAGTCAACTAGAAACAAATCAAGTTTGCACCTTTTTATGTTTATTCATTGTTTTCTTGCAATTAAGTATCAACTATGAACTTCTCATTTCTGTTCTGTTTCTGTTTTTCCATATATTTTTTGGTATTTGTTGCTTTTGATTTTAATTCACTCAGAAAGACATCTATTTAGTTTGTTTTTTTTATCAAATTGTGTCTAGCTAGTCAAATTCTTGATCTTTTTCTTTCTTTCTGTGCTCACTTATGATTGTTGAGATCTTGAAAAGAAAGTAGCTAGAGAGAGTTGGTTAAACTAGTTAGTATGTCCAATACAACTCTATGTAGAATTTGATTAATCCTATTTTTTGTCGTTAAGATGGAGAACTGAATCAAGAATTCTCTTTCTTTATATGTTTGCCAACCATGATTGAAGTTGGATATTGAGATATTATATCTTCTAATGAATCCAGAACACTAGAGTGCCCCATAGATTCATGGATTTATGATTTAGTCTGTCCAAGATTGATCAGTAACTTGTATACTATGGAAATTCTCAGTTACGCGTCTGTCCACATCTTTATTTATGTTTTTTCCCCCAATTTTATTCTTTGATTTCCGCTAATACTGTTTTTATAATAAGCAGAGAAGTCTGACTGACTCATATTGTTGGTACTATCTCTCGATGACATATTGTTGTTGCAAAAGTTAGAACCTTTATTGCTTTTCCTCTTTTGTTTGACTAAGTCTTATGTATTAGCATCTTTGTTAAAGCTCAAAATAGGTTCAGGGAACATTGAACGGTGTGTGATGGATATGGATTCAAGGCGCTCCCTTTGTTGCATTCTCCTTTTAGTTCTGTTTGGGATATCCATCCAATACCAATGTTCTGCAAGCAAGATCGATGCAGACCAGACAGCACTACTGTTAGTAAATGCATCTGAAGCATCAGCAAGGAAAATGCCGGATACTCTATTTGGAATATTCTTTGAGGTGAGTTAAGTCATTTAGGTGTTCCAATTCTAGTGAAAATGAGAAGTGTTCATCTCATATTTTCTGTACATAACTGTTCCGATGATTTAGGTGTCTTTCTGTCTCTTTCTTTACTTTATTATGCAGACGTCTTTGTCACCAGCTGACTATTCGTGCATAAATGATATGTAGAATAATAACATTCCATTTAATGAAATTGTACCTCGGTGAAAAAGTTATTTTGTGCATTGCGTCAAGCTACTCCCATAGATATGGGATTTGACATTTGATAAGTGCTTTTAATACCTAATCTCGTGACAGCATTCATGTTTCTCCAAATATGATAATAAGATACTGTCAATTGAATAATTTGTAACATCTTGCGTCTGGTACTTTGTTTCAGGAGATAAATCATGCTGGCGCTGGAGGACTGTGGGCTGAACTTGTCTGCAACAGAGGTGATTTGGTTAATTTAGAAAAGGAAAAACCTGTAAAGATGGGAGACAATGCTTACTAGTCGGTTGAAATGTGAATACAATGGCATTACTGTTGGCCAAATAGAAACTTAGAGACATTATATGATTTTGTCCTCTCTTCAATTGTCACAATTACTATTTCTTTTAAAATATATTCGCGCGCATGAAACAATAAGTTGGAAAGTTTTGTATGTTCTTGAATGAATGCTTCAACAGTTATGCTTTTTGATTGATAACAAGACTTTGGTGAGTACTCTTGGATTTGATTTTAATCTTAATATTCTTGAAAAAACAATTTCAGGTTTTGAATCTGGAGGCTCATTCACGCCACCTCGCATTGAACCTTGGTCTATCATTGGGAATGGTTCTTCTGTGATCGTATCAACAGATCTTTCCTCATGCTTTGATCGGAATAAAGTTGCACTGCGGGTAGAGGTTCTTTGTGACAATGGAGGTGCCAATATATGTCCAGATGGAGGAGTTGGTGTTTACAATCCAGGATTCTGGGGCATGGTATCTTACAGACCTTTTAAGAATCTATCATTAGGCTCTAGTAATTCTATGTTTATATACTCATGCTGTCCCTATTTTATGCTTTCCTGCAGAATATTGAACATGGAAAGAGTTATAAGCTGGTGTTTCATTTGCGTTCAGACGAACCAATTAATCTATCAGTAGCTTTAACCAGTTCAAATGGATTAAACAAGCTGGCTACAAAAACTGTAGTGTAAGTTTCATAAGCAATATATGTAGCTGTCTATGTTTTCCATTTTTTCTCGCCAATATTTATACGAAGTTTGCATCTTACTTACAGGTTATTTTTACTGTTCTTGCAGAGCTAATAATGTATCGAATTGGACAAAAGTTTTTGTTTTGTTGGAAGCTGAAGGAACAGATTCCAATTCAAGACTGGAACTGAGATCAACTACAAAGGGTGTTATATGGTTTGATCAAGTATCATTGATGCCCTTGGACACGTACAACGTATGTATGGTGAAAAGAAGTAGTTGTCAACTTAAACTAAACAAATTTACAAATTATTGCAATTATTAGTTAACCTTCTTGTTGGCTATATATATCATTACTTAATTGTTTCTTCTATGTCAATGAACATGATGTGTTCAGTTATTTTCTTTCTTGTTCTTTTTTTTGTTTTCACTTTTGGATGGGCACTCTGTAGATGTATTTGTGTCATAATGTTTAACTTCTTGGTGCAGGGAAATGGCTTCCGGAAAGACCTTTTTGGAATGCTTAAAGATTTGAAACCAGCATTCATAAGATTTCCAGGTATTCCTGAAATTCAACCTGTCTATGTCATGTAACATTACCAGTTGATGAAGCAATGCATTATATTTATAATTTAATCGGACTTAATATCTTATACCGGCAAAAAAGTTTAGTTTTTCCCATTCATAAAATTATTCTGCAGATGAATCAAAGCGGATGCAAGCCTGAAAGAGCATCTGCAGTATATAATTTAGCAAGTTCTCACTAAGATGGATTTGCAAATAGGCAATGTCAGTGATTAATGTCAATTTTCCACAAGTCCTCGAGTAGACTTAATTCATTAGCTTCTGAAGTTGTTCATAGTTTATATCATATTTCTGGTTCAACTTCTATCTAATGTAGTATCACAAGTAATATCACCTGAGTTCAACTTCTGTTTTCTCAGCATTTTCCTCCTCAAGGTTTCATGACGAAGAGATCAACAACAAGCATGGAATTCAGATTTCATTTTTCTCTTCTTATGTTTTTCGTTGTTCTGCTTTCTGGAAGTATCATAGCCCTCCTTTTTTATCTGTTAAGTTCTCCGTCAGTTAGATCACTTATTTTTAGTTTCGCTCATGTGCTTCTGAGTAGTTCTCCCTGTCTGTATGTACGGATAGTCTCCCATTTGAGCATCTTTGATGATCTGTCCAATGTGGATAAATTAATCATTAATTATACATGTCTGTAGGGGGATGTTTTGTGGAAGGGGAACGGTTAAAAAATGCATTTTGGTGGAACAAAACCATTGGACCATGGGAAAATAGGCCTGGCCATTTTGGTGATGTGTGGGGGTATTGGACTGATGACGGACTTGGTCATTTTGAGTTTCTTCAAGTAAAATTCTTTCCCTCTCCTGAATTTTGATGTAAATGGACTTTCAAAACCTGGCCAAGCCTCTTAACATGAATACCGTATGCTTATGCATGTTCCTTACTCGAGTACTTTCTTGCTGCAGCTTGCCGAGGACTTGGGTGCATTGCCAATCTGGGTTTTCAACAGCGGTAAGTGCTCCTCCACTTTCTAAGATGCATTAATTTTAAATAAAGTTTAGTCTGTGTGCTCTTCATGCAGTTAATTAGCTTTTTCTATGCAACTATTATTCTCAGGAATCAGCCTCAAAGAACAAGTTGACACTTCTGATATCTTACCTTTCGTGCAAGTAGGTCTTCTGAACTTTCTCCTGCATACACATGACATGGACATTACTTGTTAAATATGATTGAGAATCAAAACAGCTTTAAAGATCGATTTGATAGTCAATATTTTGGACATACAACTTATCCAGACTCTCATTTCACTAAAATATAGAGGCATATCCATTGGTACAAGACTTTCTAAACACAATCTTCCTTCTTATCAGCCATGAAATCTCTGTTTCTTTTTAAATTCTACGAGACGTATGCTATAGACGTTAAAATCTTACCAGAAATTTGACGAAAACAATCCTTGGAATTGAAATGTTACATTACTTGGACTGTGGATGTTGCATATTAAGCTTTCTTCTTAGTTTTTATAAGCATATTTGTTGTCCCAGGATATCTTAGATGGTCTTGAATTTGCGAGAGGTGCTCCTAACTCAAAATGGGGTTCATTTCGAGCTGAAATGGGACATCTAGAGCCCTTTGATTTGAGATATGTCGCTATTGGAAATGAAGATTGTACCTACTCAAAGTACCGTGGTATGCAGATCACATTTTGTTCTATGTTTCATTGGGTCATTATCTATAATATGCTTGAAGAATAAAATAGCTTTGTAGCTGGGACGTCCCTTTACATTTATTATTTATAGTTGGACGGGTTTCATAGCCTTCGATGAATTTTGAAGATTGATTCAAATCCTTGTATATAATATGTATGATTCAGGAAATTACCTCAAGTTCTATTCAGCAATCAAAGAAGCTTACCCAGATATCAAGATAATCTCCAACTGTGATGGTTCTTCCAAAGCATTGGATCACCCGGCTGATTTATATGATTTTCATGTAAGATTTTGATGTTGTTCAAAGTCTATCTTAACTTTGTTTACCTATGTTTTCAAGTGAGGTTTTAACTTTGTGATATCTCTATGGTTAGATTTATGCCAGTGCAAGTGAAATGTGGTTTAATGCCAGCCGTTTTGATGATGCATTGCGCAGTGGTCCAAAGGTGGGATAAATCTTCCCTTTGATGATTAAATTCCTTTTGTTTTAATATACTGTTTATATTTACAGGCTTTTATAAGTGAGTATGCTGTGCATGGAAAAGATACTGGAAAAGGTAGTCTTTTAGCTGCACTGGCTGAAGCTGCATTCCTTATTGGAGCAGAAAAAAACAGGTACTTGTCATTTTTGGGAATATATATCAACCTACGTATCTCGACATTATATGTTAAGGTAATGATAATAAGGATAAAACTTCAAAGCGTGGAAAATTTATGGTGTGAACAGTGTGATCTCTTTGTTTGACGATAACCTGTATTTATCCTCGTGCAGTGATGTGATTGAAATGACAAGTTATGCACCCCTATTCGTTAACGGACCACAACTGGACGTAAGGATTTCTTCTTCTGCTTTTTCTTCAAAATTGGATATCACTGCAAAATAATGTCATTTTGTTTAGGTGGACAGCAGATGCAATTGTTTTCACTTCTTCACAGGCGTATGGAACCCCTAGTTATTGGATGCAGCACTTTTTCAAAGAGTCAAATGGCGCAACTCTTCTAACTTCAAGACTCCAAGCTAATCCTTCGAATGCACTAATAGCATCTGCCATCACCTGGCGAAATGAGACTGATAACAACAACTACTTAAGAATAAAGGTGTGAAGTTTTTCTTGACGTTTATCATTAGTGCCTCTCAAGACTTACATTATCTAGACTAGATTCATACATCTCTGCGAACAAACTAGATGAACTAACAAACTAATATTTCTCTTTGTATTAGAGGTTATAGTGCTCAGAAACCTAATGAGGATTTGTCTTTTATGTATCTTTAATAGATTCAATCTGAGTTCATACTTGCTACAATCAACTGGTGTTCATTTTGCAGATACACAACTTCGTCTCCATCTATAATTTCTACTCATTTGTCTTTTATTTCCTTTCAACACGCGACTTATTTTGCAGGTTGTGAACTTTGGGAGCAGCAGAGTTACTCTCAATATCTCTATCAGTGGATTGTCGCTGCAGTCCTCTGGGGCAACAAAAACTATATTAACATCTAGCAATGTGATGGATGAGAATTCTTTCACAGATCCTAAAAAGGTACATACAACAACTTCTTTATCTGATCATTTCGTTTGATTTGGTGACTGCTTTCCTTGAAATAGTGTTGTGTTATTTCTGCAGATATCACCAGTTAAGACGATGCTTGGAGAAGTTAGCGAAAACATGGATGTTACACTCTTACCCTATTCTTTCACTTCATTTGATTTGTTAAGAAAATCCATCAGCATTAGGACTGTAACAACTGCTTCTGATGTTGAATCTTCATTCTAAAACTATGTTATCACTGAAAATGCCAATAAAGAATAATATCACTATCATTAGTTCTTATGGTTCTTTAGTTCATGGTGTCTTTCGTTTAAGTAGTTTTTCCTGTTGCACTTTTAAGGCGTTTGTTATTGAACTTCTTTTGAAACAGTCTCCATCTCCGTCCTTTAACAGATTAAACGAAGAAAGTGGGCAAAACTTCAGATGAATGATTGATAAGAAAATATTTCTAAGCTTCCTTTGCATTCCATCAATTCATATATTTAACTAATTTGAGTCCATACAACTGTTGCACTTCCACATATTCAGAACCTATTTTGCTTGTACTCAAAAGTGCACAACTTTTTGAGGTTCTGACATGCACCTGTCAACATTGAACAGTCCAAGCAACATAGCCCAGAACCAATGACATCAAAGAAGAATGTTTTCACTTTGATAACCTCCAATGCAAACATCTGCAACCCCAATGTTAACCTCCAGAAAAATCAAGAAAGGGAGCAAAAGCAAACAAAGAAAAGTTCCAGTTAGCACAAAATCACAACTTGTTGATTGACAGTCTATCTGTCTCAAAGTGTTCCTTCCATGTAAATATTTCAGAATCAACATTAAAAGGAATAAAAAGAGCCTTCTCTACTAAGTATCAACTAAAACAAGTAGAAACTCTTAACAGTACCAAATCTATACCATAAAAAAAAAAAACAGAAGCTAATTAATCCTTGGTTGTTTATTTACAAGTTGAAGACATTGATGTCAAGGTTACAAAAAGGTGAATTGTGTGGTAAAGACTACACATTCTTGTTCTTCTTCAACTTTGAAGGTGGCCATCTCCCCTTCTTCCTAAGGCGGCGATTCCTGACAAGTTTCTTTCTTCGTAACCTGATGTTCTTTGCCAACTTCATTTTCATCTTCTGTTCAAGCTTCAGCTGAAGCTTAGACTCCAATGGCAGGTTATCAACAGACAAACTTTCCTCATCACTCTCCAGATTATCAGAATCCCCGCTATCAATATCAGATGCTGCCTCAGCAATCAAAACACACCTCTCTTTTAAGATAAAGGGTGCTCGAATATAGGTACTGATATGTGACTTTGCTTGCAAAGCAATGGGATCGTTGCAAAACCTGGAGACTAATATATACAGAATCAAAGTATAAAGTTAACAACCTCTTATGGATTATAACATGAACAGTCAAGATGTTGTAGATGCATGATGGTGAAGATGGGAGTATTTCGTGGAATTGTTTAAGACTGCCTCACTAGAAAAGGATGAACAAAAGGCAACAGCAATCACATAAAAAGATACATCAACCTTAAATTTTGCAGATTGTTAAGATGCAGGACACAAAAGATAGGTCTTGATCTGCTACCCCATTCTGGCGCACTGGGATGGATCGATAGGCCTGGTAACAGGTTCATGTATAATGACTGTGAAGATGATTATTATAATAGTTTTAAATTGAGAATTGAGATCGATATAGGAACCTTTAACTTCAAATTGAATTTGTCTCTGCCCCAACAATACAAAATACTAGTAACATTTTTCAGATAAACAGTGGCGGATGCACCTTTGTGTCAGCAAATTCAGCCAGTTCAACTGCTATTACATATATATGGTGAAAAACTTTAAAACACTGTTACAAAGAGTATTAAGTACAATGGTAATCCCACCTAAACTGCTAGAACTCCTCAAAAAAGTACCAACGGATGCAGGGTGCATATCAAATCCTCCAAAAAAAAGTGTTTTTTTGAGAATCTAACCCGAGGGCTCCAACGTTTTTGGGGAGTCCGAGCAGCATAGATCCCCAAAATCCAAATTGACAAGGTAGGGGATGATAACAGGCTAACTCATTAGTATTCTAGTAAAGACCTAAATCAATTCAATCAAAGTTACAAACTTTACCAGGAAACAACTAAACTTAACAGAGCAAAAGAGACCAATTCAGAACCTAAAGAAAGTAAATGCAAAGTCCAACACAACACAACATAAAGCAAATGCAAACAGAAGAAAAAACCCAGAATTTAGAATCCCACAATAATCTCTGTAGAAACATCTCGAACACAAAATTAATAGACATACAGAAAGGTCATTCAAATAATTAAACAAAGACACTAACATGAGTGAGCAAACACTGAAGAAGTTGAAGCTGAATGACAAGAGAGACGAGTAGCGGGAGGAGTCATGATGGTGAACAGTAGAGCCATCTCTCCAGTTTTGGGGTTTCTTATGTGGAAGTGCTAAGCCAGAAAGTGTCAAAAATGGTCTTAATAGAGATACAATTTGACCTTTTTTTGCCCTATTTAAAAATTGGGTTTTCGAGTTTGGATATAAAAAAAATTAGTTCCTTTCTCTGCACCGGCCACATCGTGTGACAGAGAAATGAGAACTTTACAACTCCGGTGGAAGAAGCCGGTGAATATATCATCAAACACTCCACTTTCATTTGGCCCTTTCAATTCCACAACTCAAATCCGGTGGAAGAAACCAGCAAACACTGCCCAAACCCGCTTGGAAAACCGGACCCGCGACCCGAATCTCGACAAACTCACAGCACACTACCGGAGACTCAAGCTCATCCTCAACCTCTACGACGTCGTATCTGCAAGAAAACGCGGTCCTTTTCTCTCCGTTCAATCACTCTCCAAATGGGCCCCACATGCCGGCATTAACACCATTACCGCCGGTGATCTTCTCCGGAAATACCCCCATATTTTCGAGGTATTTACACATCCCATTAAGCGAAATTTATGCTGCAAGTTTAGGGAGAAATTTGTCATTTTGCTGAATCAAGAAGATGATGTTGTATCACAAAATGAAGATGAAAATGTAATGAGAATAAGGAAAATTTTAATGATGTCTGTGAATGGGTCAATACATTTGCATGCTCTTAGATTGTTGAGGACTGAATTGGGTTTGCCTGAAAACTTCCGGGACTCAATAATAATTAAGTATGATGAAGTTTTTAGGATGGTAGATTTAGAGGTTGTTGAATTAATTGATAGAAATGACAAAGATGAGAGTTTTGGGGTTGCAAAGATTGAATCTTGGAGGAAAAAGGAGTATACTGAGAAATGGTTAAGTGAATTTGAGGTCAAATATGCATTTCCTATTCATTTCCCTACTGGATTTAAGATAGAACCAGGTTCTAGGGAGAAGTTGAAAAATTGGCAAAGGCTTCCTTATGTTAAGCCTTACGAAAGAGAACTCACGTATCACTTGAATCCTCTAACAACTGAAACCATGGAGCCATCTTCAAGATGTGATGAGTTAACGTCGAGGTCAGCAGTTGTTGGGAAGCGTACTTTTGGAGGTGTTGAGCGGTATGAGAAGCGAGCTGTGGCGATTATTCATGAAGTTTTGAGCTTGACTGTCGAGAAGTCAGTGCCAGTTGAAAGGTTGGCACATTTTAAGAAAGACCTCGGCATTGTAGTTAATATTCGTGAGTTGTTGTTGAAGCATCCTGGGATATTTTACATATCCACTAAAGGAATTGCTGAGATTGTTTTTCTTAGAGAAGCATATTGTAAAGGGTGTTTGATTGAGCCAAACCCAATTTATGATTTGAGAAGAAATATGTTGGATCTTCTCTTGTTAGGAAACCGTCATACGAGTGAATTGAAAACTGAAAGGGAACTGAAGGATGAACCTAAAGACATGACAGACGATGAAAATGGATGGGAAAGCAGAGAGGGTGACTTTGTTATTCCAATTTTAGAGAGTTTTACTGATCACGAGGACAATGACAATATGAACTAGAACTGATTACTTCTCTCTAAGGCAAAGCTGATGGCTTTCTGAGATGGAAATCAGCAAAGAGAGTGCAGGTACTGTAAGCTGGAATTTTCTGCAAACTGACAGAAAATTATGTATCTGTGCTTCGCTGCTGTATTGTACTTGCCAGGAACTATTTCAGTTGGTGCCTGTGCTTAAAGATTATGGATTCTTCCTTGTCTTCAATTATGTATAATCTCTAGCGTCGTAGCTCTTCACGTTGTTCATATCTGATAAATGTATATTCCGGTTCTGTTTCTGCCAGATTTTGTTAATTTGCACTTTTACCTTCCAAGTCAATCTGTTACATTGTGAATGGGAAAAGCTGGTGGTAAGCACCTATTGACTAGCTTTAACAACATCATTATAATCACCAACTTACTAGAAAGTGGCTGACATAATCCCATCTTCATCTTGCTTTTTCTGAATTGGAACACTGGTATTTCTTATTTGGATTTGGTTCAATGGAGGAAGCGAAATTTGTGGAAGTGTGAGATGATAACTATTCCTTGATGCTTGTGACTTGTATAATATAGGGATGCTTGAAGATCCTTTTCAAATCCAGACACAACTGTGCAGAAACAACTGTCATGGCAATATGGAATAGAATGGTGTCAGGTATGATATTTTTGGAGTAATGCAGGTTTCTTTGTGTTGCTTCCAGTGAATGAAATTGGATTCTGTTATTGTCAATAGAATTTGTCCTCCTACTCTAGTTTCCGAATGCACCTTGAACGTGTGCTTGCTGATTTTTGAACCATACAATCATAGCTCAAAAGCAGAACTGAATCTATTGGACTTCTCAACCACTAGGAAGTTCTGGCCATGCGAAGACTCATTGACATATGGTATCTTCAGTGCAGCAAAAATGGTTCGATTTTACAACAAAATAAGCATAGAACTAGCTTTGTTTTGCTGAAGTATTGAGCTGGATGTGGGTATCCAGTGGATTTTGCTTCCTTTGCCTACAAACTACCATAGAAAAGAGCAAATATGCCCACCTGCACAAATTGCTCGAGTATCAACCAACAATTTCAAACACTTCATAAGATTGATGACATATAATAGTTAGAAATTATGGTTCTAAATCCTTCTCAATCTTTCGATCATTCATCGAAAGGATACACTTGATTTTGAATCTGACCAATTGCTAGCAGAAGTAGCACAACAAAGAGCAAACCAGAGCATTCACAAACAAATGAAGGGAAAGCGTAACGGTTAGCGAGTGCCAGAGGAGTGATCGCTCTCTTTTTTCTAATAAGAAAAGAGACTGTAGGCCAGTCAACATTGAAGCTTACACTTTTGGCAGTTGCTAGGCAAGTCATATATATATATATATATATATATATATATAGTCATATATATATATATATATTATACACGCTTTTAGTTGAAAAAAATAATGCAATGAATCAAAATAGGAATTAGAATGCACCTTTATGACTAGCATGTCCTATGTGATATAAAATGGTATAGAATTAGTGCCAAAGGCGTGCATACGTTGCACCTTTATGACTAGCATGTCCTATGTGATATAAAATGGTAATAAAATGGCTTATATATATGTTGTTTGTTAAATGTTAATAATTGAGGTTTAATCGGAGACTATGTGAATAGATAATAAAATTCAAAATAATTAATAATTGAGGTTCAATACAGCCTCATTCATTGAGTTGATAATTTTCGCCATTAAATATATTCGTTATTAAACTGATTCACATATATTTATTGAACCTCAAATCTGGTCTAATATGCTCCTATTAAGCCTCCGTTAATATTGTAGATTTGTTCAAATCAAAAGAAAAAGAAAAAAAGCTCATTACTTCAACTAAAGAAGGCTTATTCCATTACTATTATTATTAAAAGGATGTCTCAAACTTTGAATAATGTTATTTTTCCTCCCTAAAGTGTCCAAACAAACACCACTAATTAATTCGTGGCGAAACTTGATGAGGTAAAACCTGGCGGGGGTGAAAGTATCACATTTCAGAAGTTAGAGGGAGTTTAAACAATTTTCAAGTTTCTCGTGACTATAAAATGAGCTACATTCTACATTCGTCCAAAACTAGGGTTTGTGATATTCGTGGCTGAAAATTGGGCGCAATGGGAGAAGAGAAAAGAGAAGTAGTATTTAGAGACATTAGAAGATATTACTGTGAATTTTGTGGCCTTTGCCGTTCGAAGAAATCCCTAATTTCCTCTCATATTCAGTCTCATCATCAAGTACGTTTATTTCTATGTATTTTTGTCTATTTGTTATCTGAGCTGTTTCGTATAGATCTACTATCGTGGTTACTTTTTCTGAGCTCGCTGATAATTAGTAATTATTAGTTTCATTAGCCGGAGCTAAAAGACGATAAGAGTTTGTTTTAATGGTACATGACCTGTTTTGTTTGGATTTCAATGTTAAACTAGTGTAATTGTTGTTTTAGTAGCTTTTTTTGTTCATATAATCTAAGATTTATTGTGGTTGAGCTTAAATTGTGTATTTGGAGAGAGGTACTGATTTGATTAGTTGAGAGGAAAGTAATGCTGAAATGTTTGTTGTTTTTACTAATAGGATCAAATTGAGAGCCGGAAAGATGAAGCAACTGAAAATGCTAAGGGCTCAAAAATGAATATTTGTGAGGAATGTGGTGTAACTTTTCAGAAGCCTGCTCATTTGAAGCAGCATATGCAAAGTCATTCTCTCGAGGTATGTTTTGTTGTTGCACATGTTTTACAGGTCTTGGTATACTAGTTATATTTTGTGATTTATTGTCTATGGATGCGTTTAATACTAATGACTTTGCAGATTGAGATATTTTGAGAAACATTGTGGAATTATGTGAAGGTGTGACGCATTGGATCCCAAATAAAGAACTCCAAAATGCAAGAGGCAGGTATATTTCCTTGACTGGATTAGTATCAGGAAGGGGGACCTCCTGAGAAGCTCCATCAAGTGAGCCTCAATCACGCCTTATAATCTTTGTGGTTCGAGACTCTTCCCAGTTCCCCTCCCCCCCAAATACAAAAAGAGAGCTTTTCCATTTTTCTCCATTAGCATAAGTGCACTTGGGTCTAGAACCCTGTAGATTGATACTTTCTTAAAATATTTTCTTGTTGATATTTTGCATGAACAGAGGCCATTCGTTTGTCATATAGATGACTGCCAGTCTAGCTACCGTAGAAAGGATCACTTGTCGAGACATCTCTTGCTGCACCAAGGGAAGTTGTTTGAGTGTCCTGTTGATGGGTGCAAAAGCACATTCAGTTTTCAAGGCAACATGACTCGGCATGTCAAAGAGATGCATGACCAATCTGCCTCCGCAGAGGCTGATCTTCCAAAGGAATATGTCTGCTCTGAAGCTGGATGTGGAAAGGTGTTTAAATATGCATCCAAATTAAGGAAACATGAAGACTCTCATGGCAAGTCAAATTACAAAACTTTAATTTGCTGTGAAGTATTGATATTTCTTAGTTTTCTAGTATTGACCACTCTTCCAGTAAGCTGACTATAATTTGCCATCGTATCACTGCAGTTAAGCTGGAGACTGTTGAGGCTATGTGTTTAGAGCCAGGGTGTATGAAACATTTCACAAATGAGAAATGCCTCAAGGAACACATAGAGAGTTGCCACCAACATATTGTTTGTGAAATATGTAAGACCAAGCAATTGAAGAAGAATATTAAGCGGCATCTTCGCACACATGAAGAAGGGCCTATATCGGAGAGAATAAAATGTGAATTCCAGGATTGCCCGCACACTTTCTCCACAGTAAGGACTACTACATTTTCTTATATGTAGTTGTAGCTTCCTTCTGTTGTATGGAACAGTAGTGTAATGAATCTAGAAAACAATGGGCTAGTTCACTACTAGTCAGAGGAGAAATACATAGACAACTACGCAATAATTTTTAACCTTAACCAAAGCCATCTCCTTTGAGTTGTTGAGCAACAGTCTTAACCTTTATTTGTTGCTTGAAAATACAGAGGTCAAATCTTGCTCAACACATCAAAGCCGTGCACGTGGGAGCTAAACCATTCTCGTGTAGCAAATCTGGTTGTGGTATGAAATTTGCCTTCAAGCATGTGAGAGATAAACATGAACAATCAGGCTGCCATGTTTATACTCCTGTAAGTAGAATGTATTTGTTACTTGAATGCAGCATTATGTCATTTGGATAGATTGTTTCTAGTATTTATGATTGACTTGAGGTGTTTTGATCGTCTTCTATAGGGAGATTTTGAAGAGGCTGATGAGCAATTCCTATCTAGACCAAGAGGTGGTAGAAAGAGAGAGCCTACTCTTTTTGAGTCAATTATGCGGAAAAGAATTACACCACCCAGTGGTACAGATCCTGTGTTCAATCAGACACCAGAATATTTCTCATGGTTACGCTCCATGGAATCGGATAATCAAATGTGAGTCATCTATTTGGCCAGATGTTGGGTTGAAATCTCATAGTTCCTCTCAGTAGAATCGGGGTTAGACTCTTGAGTGTCTCCTGGGCAGCTTCTTGGAAGATTCCTGGTGTTGTATATGCTGTCCATAATTTGAATCTAGCAACACATCATGTTATATAATATAGTGGAGAAGTGTCATCTAAACAGGCGTTGCCTTCCTAAATCTCCTTGTACCTATTTCGTTTAATATCGTGCTGTCCGACTGAGTACTCTACTAAAATGTGCCACAAGTATTTTCTTCATCGTACCCAATCGAAGGAAATCATCAAGGTAAATGAACTGAATGTGTTCTCATCAAACTCTATAACCAACCAATATGCTCAAATCTTTGATAAAGCTATCTTAAACTAGACGTTGTTACTGTCTTGTGATCCTAGAGTTTGCAATATAATCCCAACTGCAACCAGACCATGTTTTAAAATTAAATAGTAAATACATAGGTCATGCAGGATCACTTGATAATATACAATTCATTGACATAGTAACATTGATTATACTTAGAATGTTATCAAAGACGGACGGTTTAAGTTTTATGAGTTTGTACAACAATTTAATCTCACCGTGTTTGTTGAGAAGGCATAATTCTCCTCTTGGGCCTTAAAATTGAAACATTGGCCCAAGAAGTTGTTGTAGTGCCTAGAAGAAGAAAATTTTAGAAGTTTCTCTAACTAGTTTAGTTGCTGGAAAAAAAGGAAGTGAAGATAAGAAAGCATTGGTGTGTTCCCTATAAAATATGAGGTGTATATTGTCCAAATCACTATGTGTGGATAAGAGAACAATCTAAAATGCCACATTCTTATTGGTTCTCTCATTTATAGTCTATCTTCTTTTTATATATTTCTACATGTATGTACATTTAACCAATCACATATTTTGCAAGTTCCCAATCTAATCTAAAAGAAAGAAAATGGCAGCCACCATAGGTACCATGGCCGTCCTCAACGCCAAATGCTTCACGAAAGCATGTATTAACAACCCATCAAAGCCAAAACCCATCTCTCTTCTCTCCATCCACAACCTCCCCAAAGGTCTCCTCTTAACTTCAAAATCCTCAGAAAACGCCTCCTCCTCCATCCCACTGACTGGAACCGCAATTGCAGGAGCCATTTTCTCAACACTCAGCTCATGTGACTCCGCATTTGCAGCTCAACAAATCGCAGAATTAGCTGAAGGAGGAGACAACAGGGGATTAGCCCTGTTGCTCCCTTTAATCCCGGCTCTCGCCTGGGTTCTTTACAACATTCTTCAACCAGCACTAAACCAAATCAACAAAATGAGGAATCGAGGGATTATAATCGGGCTTGGTCTTACCGGGCTAGCAGCAACAGGCTTCTTTAACACTCCAGAAGCCTCTGCTGCAATTGCAGAAGCAGCAAGTGATAACAGGGGACAACTTTTGTTGATTGTTGTAACACCTGCTTTGCTTTGGGTAGCTTACAACATTCTACAACCAGCTTTGAATCAGATTAATAAGATGAGATCAGATTGAGTTTGTAATATTTGGTCTATATAAAATTTTATCTATCAATCCATCCATCTCTTTTCCTTGTGTTTTGATTGAGTATTTTGTTGTTGTTTGTAAATAGGTATCAGATTAGTGTTCCACAATATAATAACTCACTCTATCGGCTTTTAGTAGGCGTTTGGCCATGTGATGGTTTATGAAATCTGGTTTAGGTTCATTTATATGCACATTAGTTATAAGAATCAGAAACAGCTACAAGAACAACACAGGTCTCAAGTTTACCAATCAATACTGGCTAAACATGTTTTAAAAATTGATAAGAATGCAGCATCGGTTTGATATGTAATACAATAAAAGGCCAGAATTATTTGTTGTAGTTCATCTTGATTTTGAACATTTAAACCAGAGCCCGAGGAGGAGGATCGAGTAGTATAAGCTATTGCCTCATCCGTTGGGGCTCAGGGCACATTCGATAAAATTGGAAGTGTCAAAGCGTATATTGGCTTTGTCCCTTGGAGGATGTTCAAATAAACTTGGAATGATACAGAAAAGAAGTGTATAGTATAGTATTGGCTCGTGTGAATTAAGTATATTTAAAGAATAAGAAATTGGCAGAGTTTGCTAACTCTTCATCATAAGTTGGATAACTGATTTCATCCGCCTATTTCCCCTACCACCATGCCCTCTCTCTATCTGTGATATTATTACTTGGATATAGGTAATGGATTTGTCTATTTGTCTAATTTTTTTCAAAATATAGAGAGAGAAATGTTGCACAAGTGATGATTTAGTCGTGTTCTAATATAGATGTTGAAATGTATTAGTTCAATAAACTAATTATTAAACATGTTTAAAAAGAAAAAAACTAGGTAGTCGATCTACTATGCATAGACGTAAAATCAAATGGAAGGCTATCCGACGCTAAAAAGATAATAAAAAACTACGAGGTACAATAGAAATTTAGTGTCGTATCAAAGATTGCTTTTGAAAATTATTAGCGTAAAATAATTTCAAGATGCATGCACCCATTCAACTTGACTGTTTAAAATTGAGACGTAATTATTATTATCTATTTATCTTATATATATATATATATATATATTATGTGATATTATTTTGTATTGTTAATACGCATATTATTATCCAAAACTAAATTATAGTATAAGATATGATTATTGCATAATAACTAACACAAAGCAGACAAAAACATGCATTTATTGGACGGCATCTGTTTAAAATTACAAAACCGTCCAATAAAATCGAGCTAAAAAAATTAAATTTAAATGATGTCATTCAAACCAATTATACCTTATGCATGGCGTCATTACTGGGGGGCCTTTTAATTTTTACTATTTTTTCTTCTTCAAAAAGTTCATATTTTTTTGAATTTAACCTTCTAGAAAAGTTGCATTTAGTCCTATAATAATATAAATAAATCATATTTAGATCTATCTAATCTCTGGTGGGATCTCTTTTTTTTTTTTTTTTTTTTTTGCTTTTTTAGCTCATACTAATATATGATTTATTTGTCATTATCAACAGCTTGAAGGGTTTACTTATATATATATTTGATTATTTGACTATTCTTACCTAATTTTCTTGTATGTTCCCTCAATTGTGACCACCAATTTGTATATCAAAATGTAATTGTTTTTAATTTAATAAGTCAAACTAAATGACACATTATTTTATTTCTTTCAATTTATACGAAAGTATTTCACCAAGCATGAAATTCAAGAAAGAGATTTTTTTAAAATATAATTTTAATCATGATTATGATTGTTGTTCATTAAGAGTAAAATATATAAGATTATATACTATCACATAGCTACATTACTATTATCTCATATTTATTTTAGTTTTGATAAATTTATTGAGGAATAATAGTGATATTTTATGACTTTTTTGGGCTGCGCCCTTTGCCCTCAACATTAGTAAAATTCTTAGGCAGTAATCAATGACCACAAATATGGAAAAGTCAGTTTATGTGACTTTTAAAGTGGAAAATACATTTTGTTTAATCCCTTTTTTTGAGTAAATTAAAGTGACTAAACCAAGCACTAGGATTAAATTAATTTAAACTCATCCATCCTAATCATTAATCAAAATCCAAGCACTAATACACGATAGCCTCACTTCCATCATTTGAACTTTTTAGCTTAGCACTCTCATCATATCATATCAATATATTTTCATTTGTTGAATATGAAGAGACCATAACATGTAAGCACAGTTTACTTATATTGCATAGGAATAAAGAGATTATTTTCAATAAATTATCAGTTTAAATAATATATAAAATACGTAACTACAAAATTTACTGCTCACCTATTATGTTAATAGATTAAAGTGCTTTAGGAATTAATTGGAGTTCCAATAAAAGGAAAAAGGAAGTTACTAAAATCTTATCTTCCACTAATCACCTTTTGATCGAATTAGCAAATACTTTTTTATTTCTTAAAACTTTGTGTCTAATTAAATAATATCACATAACAAAAAATATATACTTTTTTTTTTTTTTTATAAGTCGTGTCGATATAAATATCGAAAAAATTAAAATGCCGAATTGAACGATCGATTCTTTCAATTTTTTAGTTTAATATTAATGTTGTTTTTGTAAAAACTCAATTTTTCAATTCGATACTTTGACATAAAAGTCTCAAAACTTTAATACAAAATCAAAGCAAAGAAGAAAATGTGATTCCACTTAAAACTCTGATTAAATTAAGATTTCACAATAATTTATTCATTTAGAGGTGATGATTTCAATAAAATAAAATGTTAAACCCAAAATTATGATTAGAGTGATTCCTGTAGGTAGAGATATGCTGACACGTGTCCCCACAAAACGCGGTTTCTTCCTATCTACTCTAATCTTCCCCTTCATATATACATACTTCCTCCTCTTCCTTTCATACTTCACTTCTCTAAAACAGAGGATGCAATTCAACACATTTTATTTCTTTAAAAATTGAATCTTTTTAGCTCACTAAAAATGGCTTCTTCTGACAATTTAATGGCCATGGAGCCATGGGTGTTCCGTTCTGCTTTTGCTGATTCTTGGTTTTCCGACGTATACACCACAGAAACTCAAACATTAACCAAAGTCCTCCAAAAATCTGCCTTCCCGGAGCCGGAGACTAACCCCGTTCAAACTTCGACCGGGTCCGCTCGAACCAATTCCGGTGGCTCGGAGAATGAGACCACCGGTTTTTCGAACCGGAGGAGCAATAAAGTCCGAGTGAACGGGAAGATAGCTAAGAGGAAGTCACGTGCTTTAAGGCGTAATACGACCACGTATATAACTGCTGACGTGGATAATTTCCGTGAAATGGTGCAGCAGGTGACCGGAGTTAGATTCGGCGGCGACGGACAGCTGCCGGTTGCTCATGTTCTGAAACCTGAACCTCAGCGTGCTGTGAACAGGCTACAGCCTGGTTGCTTTTTGCCAACTCTTGACACATCAGCTTTTTTACTAGAACCATCAATGGAAGCTGTGCCGGCGCAGCCGCAGACGGCGGCGGATGGGGTGGTTGATGGTGGCTCATGTGGATTTGATTTTAGCTCTTATTCTTCCTTTCCTACCCTTGAATCATTCATGGAAAACAGCAATGTAGTTTAATGTAACAGACCCATTTCTGTAATTTCACTTGGAGGGTGTAGATTTTTGGACAAGTAGATTGAAGGGTAAAATGGGAAGAATCAAAATATGTTCATAGTTTTAGTTTTAATTTTAGCTAATCTAGTAGTAGTAGTATTAGTAGAAGTAGTATATTTCCTTTTTTTTTTATTAAAAATAATATGAAGGGATATGAGTTTGTCATATCCTTTCATTTTCATGTTTCAATTGAAATCTCAAAATCTAATTCAATTATCTTTTCAAGAAATTTCGTATTCTTATAACTTAAATAATAGTATAATATTGTATATACATACAAAAGGATCGATTTAATCATGAGACTTTATAAATATATCGATATAATTATGAGGATCGATTTAATCATGAGACTTCATAAATGTATCAATATGATTATGAGACTTCACAAGTTGATCGTCAATACTTTCACTTTGTCAAATATCAATTGTACCACTTGTAACGCTCGAATTTAACCACATACATTTGTAGGTATGTTAAACAAGTTACGTATACGACTACCTAAACTAATTATTATTCCCTGTATGTAAAAATAGTCTTTTGGTCGTAAGATAGATGGATAACATACTTACTTGCCTACCTACTAACAAGTAACAACTACTCTTTTAATGAACAACACACTTCCTAACTAATTTCTACTAATTACAAGTTTTATGAGTAGCAATAACTATCATACTATTCAATTTTAACTTTTGCAACATCTTCCTAACTATCCCACCATTGACTTAACATAAAATGACAAAAGACTTCCAAGCACGCTAATACGTTACTTCACAATTTACATGTCTATAAGAACATATATCATAAAAAGAAAAGCGTAATTTCAAAAAGTATAGTTTAAAGATATAAATGAGTTATTTTTGAAAGATAACAAACATTCTAAAACTAACGATAATTAAAAAAAATCTTAATCAAAATATAAAAAATAACATATAGTAACACATATCCAATCGAAGGACAAGAAATTGCCAGAGCAATAGATGAATATCAAACACTACTTAACTTATCCATCTTATAATATGTATAATTCAGGATATCCTGTGACCTGTCAAACACATGAAATTACGTACACAAAATTCAAATTCTTGAAAAGTAAAATTTTCTTCTATTTTTATTTAATACAAAAGGTCCCACTAAATGCTATTTAGATACAGACAACAAAACGCGTTAGCCCCATCTGATCTTCATAAAACTTTTACATTTTCCCATACAAACAATACTACTACTACTATATTGTTATAAAAGAACTTACTAAAATTCTTGTTATAAAAGAACTTACTAAAATTCTAAAAGAAAGAAAATTTTTAGAAGATATATTCTTTCAAAGTATGTTTATATGTTTCATATAGTGGCTATTTATAGCCATACATTAATGCATACATGGTCATTAGTGATGTCATATTCCACATCACTAATGCATACATGGTCATTAGTGATGTCATATTCCACATGACACTCCAATTATTTTACAACACTCCCCCTTGGATATCTATGTAAAAGAAAGTACATAGATATACATAATACGCATTATTTGCTGCCTCATTAAAAACCTTTCTAGGAAAACCCAGTGGGATAAAACCTAGACTAAGGAAAAAAGAGTACAGTGCGTATTTTACTCCCCCTGATAAAAACCACGATTCAGATGGTTAAGTTTTCGCATTCCAATTTTGTGAACCATCTTCTCAAGAGTTGAGGCTGGTAAAGATTTGGTAAATAGATCTGCTGGATTATCACTTGAACGAATTTGTCGCACATCAATATCACCATTCTTCTGGAGATCATGTGTGAAGAACAATTTTGGTGAAATGTGTTTCGTTCTATCTCCTTTTATAAAGCCTCCTCTTAATTGAGCTATGCATGCAGCATTGTCTTCAAAGAGTATTGTGGGTATCTTGACGTCACACTTCAAACCACATCTTTCTTTGATAAAATGTATTACTGATCTTAACCATACACATTCTCTACTTGCTTCATGAATGGCTATTATCTCAGCATGATTTGAAGAAGTAGCGACAATAGACTGCTTCGTAGATCGCCATGATATAGCAGTACCTCCGTATGTGAACAGATAGCCTGTTTGTGATCGAGCTTTATGTGGGTCAGATAAATAACCTGCATCTGCATGACCAACAAGATCTGCACTATCTTTGTTAGAATAAAACAGACCCATATCACTAGTTCCCCTTAGATATCGCAATATATGTTTAACTCCATTCCAATGTCTTCGTGTAGGGGAAGAACTATATCTTGCTAATAAATTAACAGAAAATGCTATGTCGGGTCTCGTAGCATTAGCAAGATACATAAGTGCCCCAATTGCACTGAGATAAGGTACTTCTGGACCAAGAGGTTCCTCATTTTCTTCTTGAGGTCGGAATGGATCCTTACTCACTTCAAGTGATCGGACAACCATTGGAGTACTTAATGGATGTGCTTTGTCCATGTAAAATCGTTTCAAGATTTTCTCAGTATAGGCAGATTGATGGATGAAGACCCCGTCTACTAAATATTCTATTTGTAGTCCAAGACAAATTTTTGTCTTTCCAAGGTCTTTCATCTCAAATTCTTTCTTTAGATATTCAATTGCCTTTTGAACCTCTTCTGGAGTTCCAATGAGATTAATGTCATCAACATAAACAGCAAGAATAACAAAACCCAATGTTGTTTTCTTAATAAATATACAAGGACAAATGGCATCGTTTATATAACCTTGTTTTATCAAGTACTCACTAAGGCGATTATACCACATGCGCCCTGATTGTTTTAAGCCATATAATGACTTTTGTAATCTGATTGAATACATTTCCCGAGATTTATATGCTTCAGGCATTTTAAGTCCTTCCGGAACTTTCATATAAATTTTATTATCTAGTGAACCGTAAAGGTAAGCTGTAACCACATCCATTTGATGAATTTCAAGATTTTCATGTACAGCTAAGCCGATGAGATATCGAAAAGTTATTGCATCCATAACAGGTGAATATGTTTCTTCATAGTCGACACCAGGTCGTTGAGAGAATCCTTGTGCCACAAGGCGTGCCTTGTATCTTACAATCTCATTTCTCTCATTTCTTTTTCGTACAAAGACCCATTTATAGCCAATTGATTTAACATCACTAGGCGTTTGGACTACTGGTCCAAAAACCTCACGCTTAGCAAGTGAATTTAATTCTGATTGAATTGCTTCTTGCCATTTTGGCCAATCACATCTTTGTCGACATTCTTCGACAGATAGAGGTTCAAGATCCTCATTTCCTTTCATAATGTTAAGTGCAACATTATATGCGAAAACATTATCCACTATGATTTTTGATCGATCTAAACTTATCTCATCACCTGTAGAACTTATTGAGAGTTCTTCATTTACTTGAGTCTCGGGTTCACTGATCTCTTCAGGAATATCAGGATCAATCAGATTTTGAATTTCTTCGTGAAATTCTTTTGTAGTGTCAGTTTTTGTACTTCTTTTTCTAGGATTCTTATCTTTTGAACCCAATGGTCTACCACGCTTCAGGCGTATTTGTGATTCAGAAGCTATGACCCTTGTAGATGGTCCTTTTGGGACGTCGATTCGGATAGGCACATTTACTGCAGGAATATGTGATTTTGTTATCCTTTTTGAATCAGTAAATGCGTCTGGCATTTGATTTGCTATGTTTTGCAAATGGATGATCTTCGGGACCTCTTGTTCACACACAGGGGAGCGTGGATCAAAATGAGATAATGATGAAACTTTCCATGCAATTTCACTTTTAAGTTTCTTTTTCTCTCCCCCTAATTGCGGAAAATTTGTTTCATCAAATCGACAATCTGCAAATCTTGCAGTAAATAAATCTCCCGTCAATGGCTCAAGGTAGCGAATTATTGAGGGTGAATCAAACCCAACATATATGCCTAACCTTCTTTGAGGGCCCATCTTGGTGCGCTGAGGTGGTGCTACAGGCACATATACAGCACATCCAAAAATTCGAAGATGAGCAATATTTGGTTCATGGCCAAACACTAATTGTGATGGGGAGTATTTATTATAATGAGTCGGTCTGAGACGAACAAGTGATGCTGCATGTAAGATAGCATGACCCCAAACAGTAGTAGGAAACTCACTTTTCATAAGTAGAGGTCTTGCTATCAATTGTAAACGCTTAATAAATGACTCAGCAAGGCCATTTTGAGTATGAACATGTGCTACAGGATGTTCAACTTTTATCCCTACTGATACGCAATAAGCATCAAAAGCTTGGGATGTGAATTCGCCAGCATTATCGAGGCGAATTGTCTTAATGGGATAATCTGGAAATTGCGCTCTTAATCGTATTATTTGTGCCAATAATTTTGCAAACGCCAGGTTGCGAGATGATAAGAGGCACACATGAGACCATCTTGAAGATGCGTCTATTAGGACCATAAAATATCTAAACGACCCACTAGATGGGTGAATAGGTCCACAAATATCCCCATGTATTCGTTCTAAAAATTGAGGGGATTCAATGTTAACCTTCATTGGTGATGGCCTAATAATCAATTTGCCTTGGCAACAAGCAGCACATGAAAACTCATCATTTGTAAGAATCTTCAGGTTCTTTAATGGATGTCCATTTGAGTTTTCAATGATTCGTCTCATCATTATTGATCCAGGATGACCTATTCGGTCATGCCAAAGCACAAAAGTCTTTAAGTCAGTAAACTTCTGGTTTACGATAGAGTGTGCTTCAATCGTACTTATTTTTGCATAATATAGGCCAGAAGATAAAGTTGATAATTTCTCCAACATATATTTCTGGTCTGAGACAATCTTGGTAATACCAAGGTATTCAACATTCATTTCATTTATTGTCTCAACATGATATCCATTTCGGCGAATATCTTTAAAACTTAACAGGTTTCTTGGGGATTTAGAAGAGAACAAAGCATCTTCTATGACGAGTTTTGTCCCCTTAGGCAGAAATATAGTAGCTCTTCCGGAGCCTTCTATTAAGTTTGAACTACCAGAAATTGTAGTAACATTTGCTTTTCTTCTAAGCAAGTAGGAGAAGTATTTCTCATCTTTGAATATGGCGTGCGTTGTTCCACTATCAATTACACAAATATCTTCATGATTGATCATTGAGGTATCCATATATTCTTCAAGATAAAAGATATAAACGAAATAAACATTATATTATTATTACTAAACAAAAAAATTACATAACCTTTTAGTTATTTTACAAGTCTAGGAAAACACATTCATACTAGTTCATACAAACGACGAAAATGAAACATATTTACATTATCATAGATCCATCACCTATCAGGTGATCTATCTTTCCTTCGGGATTCTCAAAGAAATCCGCTACATCTAGATGCATGGGTTCAACAGTATCTTCCGAGATAAAGTTGGCTTCAGCGTTATTTTTCACCTCCTTCAGGGAAGCTTGATATAGCACAACCAGGTGCCTTGGCGTACGACAGGTACGTGACCAATGTCCTTTTCCTCCACATCGATAACATTTGTTGTCTGAATTTTTCTTCTGCACTACATCATGTTTTTCATTCTTCTTTTTACACTGCTGGTGTTGAAGGTTATTATTTAGTGCAAGACGATAACCATGATTGAAATTTCTTCCTCGACCACGACCACGGCCACGACTGGGGCCACGACCTTTTTCACGCCTAGATTGGTGAAAATTTACCGTATTTACTTCAGGAAATGGCATAGAGCCAGTAGGTCGACTTTCATGGTTTTTCATCAGTAAGTCATTATGTTGTTCAGCAACAAGGAGATGTGAAATTAATTCGGAATATTTTTTAAATCCCATTTCTCGGTATTGCTGCTGCAGAAGCATACTTGAGGCAGGAAAAGTGGAAAATGTTTTCTCCAACATATCATGGTCAGTGATATTTTCTCCACATAATTTTAATTGTGAGATAATTTTAAACATGGAAGAATTATACTCACTGATAGATTTAAAATCTTGAAGTCTCAAGTGGATCCAGTCATAACGTGCCTGTGGAAGGACGACCAACTTCAGGTGGTCATATCTATCTTTTAAATTGTTCCACAATACCAGAGGATCCTTAACAGTGAGATATTCCATTTTCAAACCTTCATCAAGGTGATGACGGAGAAATATCATCGCCTTGGCACGGTTTTGATTCGATTCTTGATTATTTTCTTGGATGGTGTCTGCTAGATCCATCGCATTAAGATGAATTTCCGCATCGAGTACCCATGATAGATAGCTTTTTCCCGATATGTCTAGAGCAAGAAATTCAAGTTTAGAGAGATTAGACATTATTAAGAAAAGGAAATTTATACCTCCGAGGCTTTAAAAATCTTTACTTGAACTGGCAGAGACTCGTGCTGATAACGTGTTATAAAAGAACTTACTAAAATTCTTGTTATAAAAGAACTTACTAAAATTCTAAAAGAAAGAAAATTTTTAGAAGATATATTCTTTCAAAGTATGTTTATATGTTTCATATAGTGGCTATTTATAGCCATACATTAATGCATACATGGTCATTAGTGATGTCATATTCCACATCACTAATGCATACATGGTCATTAGTGATGTCATATTCCACATGACACTCCAATTATTTTACAACATATATGATATTTAATCATTTTATTATTAATAATAATAGTACCTCCACTGGAATTTCTTTTAGACAAGACATACTTCAATGTAAGTCTTATTTCAATTAAGAATAGTTTAATCTTAATCTTAATAATTAAGAAACAAAATTTTGGTGGAAATTCTTTCTTAACCAAGTCAAAAGGTTACTGCAAAATGTAGAAGAAATATTACTACTTGACATGTTAGGTCTCTGCATAGGTTGACTGGAGTCTATTGCTTTGTGTTAATATAATATTACTACTAATTTTAATAGATAGTTTAGATTAATATTTTAATTAATTTGTATATTATATTCCACTTGAAATTCGAGTATACTGTCTAGAATTGTTAGACTTGGTCACACACCAAGAAATATCAATACCAATAACATAAGACTTTAATATTATGTTATAAGGTGGTGAATTTAGAATTTTAACTCGTGTATTTAAATATATATCTGTCTCTATATGATAAAGAAAAAAAGTTATAGTACATCAACGATAAATTCAAAATATCGGATATAATTTTCTTACTTTGTAAAAATACAAATAAAGTCTTTATAAATATCTTTTCTTTGATCTTATAATTATTTACAAAATTATACCAAATATATTATTTGTGTTAATAGAATAAAGTTGATACTCACAAATACATTAGGTTAAAGAATTTTAGGGAAAGTGGGGGACGTTGTTGACCTATGACTTTTAGGCCCTACAAAAGTGAGCATAGTGATGACGTGTCAATTCACATTAATTATCTTAGTCTTTTTTTAAACAAAAAATAATATATTTTTATCTTTGTCTTTATCAATCACAATCCAATTATTAATTTGCTAGTTGTTAGTTTGAAATATGGCAACCAATGACATCAAGCTTATCAAAGCATGATGCTACACTTTTTTCAATTCTTTTATTTTTTATTTTTTATTTTTTATGAAAAGAATTAAATCTTTTTAAAACTTGCTCAAAACCTATTTGTTACCAAAAAAACATAGGTGTAAAATCAATTTTTTTACCAAAGTGCTACCTAAATCATTATTTTATTTTTGATATTTAAAATCTCTCCAAATAAATTGAATTCAAATAAAAAAAAAGCAAATTTTAATAAGAAATATAATTCTACATTTAAGACTTAAATTTAGATTCATTATTAGAGATAATACGATATATTATTATTCAACTACATCCTTTGTTGATTATTTATATGCGTTATTGCATTAATTTTATTTTTCTAAGTAACTCATCAATGAGAGCTTTTCTTCACCAAAAATAAATAAATAATCATAATCAACATATGAGCCTTTTCTAATTATAAAAAAAAAGTTGATAAGATCTCTCTCTTAAATGTATTCAAGATTATTGTTTAATGATTAATAAAATGAGTTTCAGTTATAATGCTTCAAATATAAATTTTAATATAGACAAAATATTAGATAATGTTTTTTTTATTTATCCTAAACTTATTAAACAATACTATGCAAAAAGTGTTGTTATTGGTAGATGATAACTATTCGTAAAATTAAATCAATGTAGATAGCATAGCATTACTAACAAATAATTGATTAATAAATGAATTACAAAAAAGAAAAATGTCTCAATGTGCAATAATAACATCTCAAAAACAAAAACATCTTTAAATTTTGCAATTCATTGTTTGATAAATGAGTTTACATAAGGTTTAACAAATTCAATAACATATCACAAATTACGAAAAAAAATTGTTATTCTCTTCTTTTCAATGGATCCTCTCGAATTGGACGTCATTAAGTGAAAGACTCTTCACAAGTGATTGTACAAGTTATGGGCATCACCTGCATCACTTTTTGTCATATCAAAATCATTTTCATCTAAATATTTTGATTGGACGTATAAGTTTTGACACCGTTATATAATAATTATCCTGATAAATTTAAATGCATTACTTGAGAATTAATTTTTTGGTTACTTCTGGAAAGTTAGAGTATAGTTATTGTTAGCCTTAGCTAAAGATAATTGTAGTATGATATGCGTCAAACATTTCATATCAGCAGAAGAACTATTAGGATTCGCTTTAAGAAAATCGATGCATAGTTTATCATAATAATCTTTTTACAAATAACATCTATCAAATCTCCATATAATGCCACAAAAAAAAGAGAAAAAGTATTTCACATTGTGCCTCTTTTGTATTTATGGTGAGAATAAAAAAATATGTTGATAATCAAATTAATATTAAAATTTAATTGATATTTTTAATTATATTTTTTTAATTGTTGAAAAAGTCAAATTATGTTAGCTTACTTTGATTAATGAAGTCCAAAATATAGGTAGTCATAATTAAATTTTACGTCTTTTTCTTGAGGAAAATAAAAGATTAACTACAAATAAACCTTTATTGAATAATGTAGACAAAATATCAGATAATCCATTTTCCGAAACAAAGTTTCATACAAATGTGATGTTACCTTTTAATTTAATTTATTTGGTGAATGATTTATCATTAGTTCCTATGAGTAAAAGCACAAAGGCACTTAGTGAAACGTAATTTATTTGTTTTTCTAATATTTGAAATTTGTATGATTCAATTAAATTTATATATTAATATAAAATATTTTTTAATGAAACGATTCAATATCCGAAACACAAATTTAAAACTTTGTTAGTAATGGTGTCCATATCACTGCATTAACTTTATTTTCCAATTAACTCATAGATGAGGGAATTCCTTTTCCCAAAAAGAAAATATATATTCAGATTCAAAATATGGGCATTTTCTAATTATCAAAAGGTGATAAGACTTCTCTATTAATTTATGACGTCCAATTTTATAATAATAATTTTTTAAATCTTAAGATAGTGTGCTCTACAAATGATCCGAAAGGGTGGTCTAATAATTAATAGAGTAAATTAACAATGGTAATGTCTCAAATTTAAATTTTAATATAGATAAAAAATATTAGGCCATTTTTTGTTCATCTATCTAAATTTAATGAACAAAATTATTCTGATAAGTGTTGTTGGTGAAACTTATAACTATCAGTAAAATTAATCAAAGAGATATCATTACAACATATAATTCGCTAATAAATTAATTTATAAAAAATAAAAGTTCTCAATAAGCAATAATAACAACATTTCAAAGAGAAGATTGTTTAAATTTTGCAATTCATAGTTCAATAAATGAAAAGAGGGTCTAGCAAATTCAACATTACATGATTAAAATGTAAAAAATCGTCATTCTCTTTTTTAAATGGGTTCTTTCGAATTGGATGCCATTCAGTGAAAGACTCTTCACAAGTTACTGGACATTCTATGGCAATAGTAGCCTCGCTTTTTGCATTATCTAGATCATTTTCATCTAAATATTTAATTGCATTGCCAATATCAAGCACGGCTAAAACATAATTATCTCGACAAATCTGAATACATTGCTTGAGAATTGCTTCCATTGGTTTCTTCAATAAAATTAGAGTTTGATTATAAATGACATTTGCCTTGGCTAAAGAAAATTGTAGCATGATATGTGCCAAACCTTTTCTATCAGCAGAAGAACTTCTAGGATCTGCTCTGAGAGAATCGACGCATAATTTATAGTCTTCAGTAATTTTACAAACATCGTCTATCAAATCTCCATTTGAATGGGCCACAAAAAAGAGAGAGACAAAAATTATCACAATCAATTTTTTGATAAGTTTCATTTTTTCCTTTTATCTTTTGTGTGAAGTATGGTGTGATCGATGAGGTATTTATATAGAATGCAATTTTCAAATTGTCTCTTTTGCATTAACAGTAAAAATCAAGAAGATTGTGTTACCATTATTTCACTGGTAAGCAAATTAATGTTAAAATTTAAGTTGATGTCTTTTAAATTTTTTCCTTTTTTTCTTTGGAAAATAAAGTCAAATTTAATTATTCATTTTAATTCATATTAAATAAAATGTTGGAGTACCACATTTTATTTAATAAAAGAAACAATTTTTAATAAGAAATATAATTCTACATTTAAGACTCAAATTTAGATTCATAATTAGAGATAATATGATATATTATTAGTCAACTACATCCTTTATTGATAATTTATCTGCGTTATTGTATTAATTTTATTTTTTCAAGTAACTCATAGATGAGAGCTTTTTTTTCAACAAAATAACATAAAAAGTCATATTCAAACATATGAGCCTTTTCTAATTACTATAAATATAAATATAAAAAAGGTGATAAGATCTCTCTTATTTGATGACTTCCTCTGGCTAGTACACTCTATAAATTGTATTCAAGATTTTTGTTTAATGATTAATAAAATGAGTTTTCAATTATAACATTTTGAATTTAAATTTTAATATAAATAAAATACTAAATAATTTATTTTTATTTATCCTAAACTTATTAAACAATATTATGTAAAAGGTGTTGTTGGTAGTAGGTGATAACTATTTGAAAAATTAATCAGTGTAGACAGCATAACATTACTAACAAATAACTGATTAATAAATGAATTACAAAAAAGAAAAATGTCTCAAAATGCAATAATAACATCTCCAAAATAAAAACTTGTTTAAATTTTAAATTAGATCGTTTGATAAATGAGTTTATATAAAGTTTAACAAACTCAATAACATATCACAAATTATAAAAATTCGTTATTCTCTTTGTTTTGACATCACTTGCATCACTTTTTGTCATATCAAAATCATTTTCATCTAAATATTTTGATTAAACGTATAAGTATTGACACCGTTCTATAATAATTATCATGATAAATTTGAATACATTACTTGAGAATTGATTTCTTTGGTTACTTCAGTAAAGTTAGAGTTAGATTATAGTTATCGTTAGCCTTTAGCTAAAGATAATTGTAGCATGATATACGTCAAACATTTCATATTAGCAGGAAATCTACTAGAATCTGCTTTAAGAGAATCGATGCATAGTTTATCATCAATTCTTTTTACAAATAACATCTATCAGATCCAGGGGCGGACCCACATGGTGTCCGCCGGGTGCTCGAGCACCATTAACTTCATTACGAAATATATATATCTATGTAGAAATTGATAGGTATTCTATGGACACTTCACAAGTGACTGGACATTCTATGGCAATAGTAGCCTCGATTTTTGCATTAGCTAGATCATTTTCATCTAAAGATTTAATTGCATTGCCAATATCAAGCACGGCTAAAACATAATTATCTCGACAAATCTGAATACATTGCTTGAGAATTGCTTCCATTGGTTTCTTCAATAAAATTAGAGTTTGATTATAAATGACATTTGCCTTGGCTAAAGACAATTGTAGCATGATATGTGCCAAACCTTTTCTATCAGCAGAAGAACTTCTAGGATCTGCTCTGAGAGAATCGACGCATAATTTATAGTCTTCAGTATTTTTACAAACATCGTCTATCATATCTCCATTTGAATGGGCCACAAAAAAGAGAGAGACAAAAATTATCACAATCAATATTTTGATGAGTTTCATTTTTTCCTTTTATCTTTTGTGGAAAGTATGGCATGATCGATGAGGTATTTATATAGAATGCAATTTTCAAATTGTCTCTTTTGCATTTACAGTAAAAATCAAAAAGATTGTGTTACCATTATTTCATTGGTAAGCAAATTAATGTTAAAATTTAAGTTGATGTCTTTTAAATTTTTTCCTTTTTTTCTTTGGAAAATATAAGTCAAATTTAATTATTCATTTTAATTCATATTAAATAAAATGTTGGAGTACCACATTTTATTTAATAAAAAATTGCCAATCAATAACGTCAAGCTTACCAAAGCACGCTATAATTTTTCAAATGATCTTTGAAAAAAAAATTAAAATTATAAATTTGCTCAGTTTGTTTGCAAAACTTGTTTTTTAACTTTTTTCTTAGGGAATTGTAAACTCAATTTTTTGAATGAAGTGTTATCTAAATCGCAATTTTTTTTAATTGTTTATTTGAAATCTGTAATGATCTGATAAAATTTAAATTTGTTTTAAAGAAAAATTATATTAAGATGATGTGTGTGCTAATAAAAACAATTTTATATAAATACTCGTAATGTGTAATAAATGATAATATGGTATATCATCATTCAACTACAACTTCTATCAATAATGCTATCAACATCACTTCTAGATATCAAATTATAACTTTTTTTAAAAAAAAACATATTTAAATATCAAAGAAATGAACTTCTTTGATTATCAAAAATAGTAAGTCTCTTTCTTAATTCATAATTAATGTCTCCCAAATTTATAATAATTCTCATATCTCTAATTGATATACTCAGTTTGCATTTAAGAGTGTGATCTAATGACTAATAAAATGGATGTTCAATCATAATTTTTTAAATTTAAATTTTAATAAAAATAACAGTATAAGGTGAATTTTTAAAATCTATTTTAAGCTTAATAAATTGAATTATATGATAAGTGTTGTTAAAGGAAAGTGCTAACTATCCAAAAAATTAATTAAGATGTAAATAGCATTACTAACAAATAATTGATTAAAAGATGAACGGAAATGTAACGACATGTTCTCGTCGCTATAGAAAAGTTAACGAGGAAAATATTTGGGTCGAAATTTTTTTTCGTAGTAACTTGAAATTTCCAAACCTAGTTCAGATTTGGACGGAATTAGAGTAAGTGATGTCTAGGGAAATCTGGTAACAACTGGATGATCTAATTATGATTTTGATCACATGAGTTGATAGCTAAGACGTTAAGGAACTCGTGCGATTTTAAGGATTTGAATTCGGGCGAGTAGAACTCCTGCAACAGATCTTAACTTGAACGGGTAATTTCTGAGTGTCATGGATTAAATGTGTGTTGTGAAATGGGAGTTTAAAATTCTTAAATTTGCTCACTATTATCGTGCAAGTCGCTAAGACAGAATTTTTCCGCCAGGGCGAGGCCGCTCTAGCGGGGTGAGGACAATTGTAGCGGGACAGACATGACTTAAGTCGAAAATAAACCCAAAAATATTTCTTCTGCACTTTTCAACTCTGAGAGCTAAGAAACGACCCTGGTGTTTTCTTAACAGTTCCCATCAATCTTGAGGCTAAATATAAGTTTTTCACTCCCCAAATTCATTTTTTATTCGTAGAACTTAATTTCGTGAGTAATTATTGTTGGGGAAGGGTTTTGGAACTGTTTGGATGGCGGAAAAGCCCTAATTTTGATATTGTGACCATGAGTTTGATCTAGGATTGATAGAGTTGATTGTACTCCCGATAATTAGACATTGTTTATTGATTCCCGTGTTATATTAATTGTTTGTAGATCAAGAAAAAGCAAAAAAATTTGAAAAGGGACGAATCAAGTTTCTTAGTGGATTCAAGCTTTGTTCGAGGTACGTAGGTAATGGTTGTGATTTCATGTTGTGTGATATATGTTTGTTCTTGCTTCATTATAATGCATGTACGTATGCAAATGTTGCATTGTTGATATCACTAATCGTAAATGAGGATAATTGAATAATTGCTTGCCATGAATCATGACTTGATTGTATGATTATGAGTATGTACATTGTGATTGTGATTCAGGCTTGTTGAATGAATCGGATGTTACGTTTCGATACACTAACTGGGATCGATTGTCACGTACCGACATAAACATTGAAACGGATGTCACGATCTGACATGCTAACTTGGAACGGGTACCACATAACGGTATACTAACAGTTTTGTATGGACTCCAGGAGAGGAGCATTGACTTGACATACTGTATATCTTGAGAATTGTATAATATTTGTACGTTGTTCGTAAGTGATATTGATATTGTATATGTTTGATGTATGCATGTTATCATATCGTAATGACTTATGTATGTTGCACTTAGTGGGGATGACTGCGTGATCCTACCAGTATATTGTGATTGTGTACTGATATTGCGCTTACTTTTTCTTTGCTGAGTACATGACATCTTCAAGCGGTTTGACGAACCTCGTTTAGAAGATCAGTGATCGTCATCAATAAATGAGTTTAAATAAGGTCTAACAAATTCAACTTTACATCACTAAAATGTAAAAAGAAAATGTCTTTTCTCTTTTTTGAATGACTTCTTTCGAATTGGACGTCATTCAGTGAAAGATTCTTCACAAGTGACTTTACAATCTATGAAAATACTTACTTCACTTTTATCTAAATATTGAATTAAATTTTAAATGCCAAATACAACTAAAACATAATTATCTCGATAAATATGAATACATTACTTGATAATTGATTCTATTGAGAATTAACGCGTAATTTATAGTCATCAGATATTTTACAAATATCATCTCCATATGATGGGACCCAAAAACAAAAAGATGAAAAAAAATCACTATCAATATTCTCATTTTTTTTCTTAATCTTTTGTGTGAAGTTCGGCGTCATCGATGAGGTATTCTTATAGAATGGAGTACTCAAATAATGTCTCTTTTGCATTTACAATGACAATCGAGAAGATTTTGTTATTATTATTTTAATGAGATAATGGTAAATAAATTAATGTATAAATTTAAGTTGATGTCTCTTACATTATATTCTATTTTTCTTTGTGAATAAAGTCAAATTCAGTTACTCATTTTAACTCATATAAAGTAAATTGTTGGAATATGACATACCCCTTAAAGAAAAAAGGAGTCCCGAGCCTAAAGGGTAAAAAATATTGATAAAAATTTCAAAAGGATAAATGAAAAAACTTTTAAATCAAGACGGTAAAATCGCTGGTGATGTAGCGATTTAGGGGGTGGCGTTAAGGTAAATCACTGCAGTAACAACGATTTACAATTTTAAAAAAAAAATCATTTACCAAATCGCTGCCTTGGCAGCGACGATTTGTTAAAAATAAATTTAAAAAATAAATTTTACAAATCGCTGCTACTGCAGCAATTTTCCTTAACACCACCCACCCAATCGCTACATCACCAGCGATTTTACCGTTTTAATTTTAAAAAAATTTCATATATCATTTTGAAATTTTTCTAAATATCTTTTACCCTTTAGGTTTGGGACTGAAGAAAAAAGTATGTCAACCAATAATGTCAAGCTTATCAAAGCATGATGTTATATTTTTTCAAATGAATTTTGAATTATTTTTTTCATAAACTTGCTTAATTTGTTTTCAAAACTTGTTTGTTAAAAATCATATTATTATTATTTTTTGGGAAATTGTTAACTTTTTGAATGAAGTGCTATTTTAACTACTATTCTTCTAATTTTCTATTCGAAATTTGTAATGGTCTAGTTAAATTTAGATTTGATTTTAAAAAATCATATTAAAATACTGATTACTACGCTTACTAATAAATATAATTTTACATTTGTAACTCAAATTTATAACATGTAATATTAATGATAATCTGTTATATAATTATTTAATTACAACCTTTGTTAGTAATGTTATCTACATCAGTCCTAGATGACAAGTTATAACTTAAAAAAAAAAACATATTTTAAAATAAAAAAAATGAAGTTCTTTAATTATTAAAAGGTGGTAAGGTCTCTTTCTTAATTGAACTCAATTCACGAGTGTGGTCTAATGATTAATAAAGTGGGTGTTTACTTATAATTTTTTAAATCTAAATTTTAATAAAAATAATTATGCGAAGTGATTACTTTTTATTTATTCTAATCTTAATGAGCAGAATTATATGATAAGTGTTGCTAGTGAAAAATAGCATTAAATAAATTTATTGATTATGAATACAAAAAGAGAAAAGGTCTACAAACTCAGTAAACAATAATAACATCTCAAAAAGAAAAGATTTTTAAATTTTTATAATTTATTCTTTGATAAATGAGTTTACAAAAGGTTTAGCAAACTCAATATTACAACATTAAAATGAAAAAAATCGTTACTCTTTTTTTTGAGTGGGTCCTTTTGAATTAGATGCCATTCAGTGAAGAATTCTTCACAAGTGACTGAAAAAGATATGACAGAATTTACATCAGTTCTTGTCATATCAAGATCATTTTCATCTAAATATTTAATTGAATTTGTCATTCTAAACATAGCTAAATTATAATTATCCCGACAAATTTGAATACATTGCTTGAGAATTGGCTCCATTGGTTGCTTCAATAAAATTAGAGTTTGATTATAAATGTTATTAGCCTTGGCTAAAGACAATTGTAGCATGATACGCGTCAAACCTTTCTTATTAGCAGAAGCACTTTTAGGATCCGCTCTAAGAGAATCAACACACAATTTATAGTAATCAGATTTCTTACAAATGTCATCTATCAGGTCTCCGTATGAATGAGCTATGAAAAAAATATAGATGAAAGAAATCATTATCAATATTTTCATGGATTTCATTTTTGTTCTTTTATTTTTTGTTTGAAGTGTGGTGTGATTGATGAGCCATTGCCCATTCTTATAGAATGAAGTTCTTAAATTATGTCTCTTTGCATTTACTGTGAAAATCCAGAAGATTTTGTTACCATTATTTCAATGAGACAATGGTAAGTAAATTTATAATAAAATTAAATTTGATATCTTTTAAATTATTTCCCTTTTTCTCAATTGTGAATAAATTCGTAGCTTACTTTGATTTAAGAAATTAACTATTTAACAAAACTGGATTTAATTTGTGTATCATTTTTAATGTAATTAATTTATCAGAGCAATTTTATTATTTTAATTTTTTTTAGCTATAACAAATATCAAGATATAAAGGGCATAGTTTTTCTGCCAAGCAGACCACAAGTGGAATTCTTCATGGTTTGGTCAAAATTTTGTTTAAATTAAAATTTAATTAAATTAATTAAATAAATCAATACTCAAGAGGAAAAACTTGTTTATAGAATAAAATATTTCATATTGTGCCTCTTTTGCATTTATGGTGAGCACCAAAAGATCATGTTACTTTTATTTTAATGAGATAATGATAATCAAATTAATATTTCAATTTAAACTGATATCCTTTAAATTATTTTCCTTTTTTCAAATGTGAAATATAGTCAAATTCCATTAGCTTAATTTAATTAATGAAATTAACTATTTTAATGAGATAGTCATAATCAATTATTTTTTTCTTGGAGAAAATGAAAGATTAATTGCAAACCAACCTTCATTGAATAGTGTAGACAAAATATCACATAAGCAATTTTCTGAAACAAAGTCTCGTACTAATTTATCTCTTAATTTAATTTACCCTTGATATATTGTGGATTCAAATATACACTTCTCATTATTTTTTACACAAATTTATTCTTATTTTTAACAAAAAATATGAAGCAAACTCGAAATTAAATAACGCACTTCAAATTTTAAATATTTAATTCTTTTAAAAACTTATTTCCTCCGCTTTGAATTTTTTCTTCGCATCTTTTTCTTATAAAAAACTAATAATTTATCATATGCGGAAGTTGTCGCCATTACTAAAAAATATATACTCTACTGAGATATCTTCTAAGAATTCTCGGTATAGAAAAATCAATTACTCCCTATATTTACTCTTAAAGTAGTAAGAAGATTAGTGTTATAGAAATAAATTTGAAGTTTTTAATTTGTGCGGGAAAAATGTATCACAATGATTAAAGGCGGAGTCAGAATTCTAAATAAGGGGGTTCAAAATCAGAAGAAATAGACATACGGAATAATCGAAGTGGTTCAACATCTACTATATATACCTAAAAAATCATTTTAACCATATAAAAATAATATAATTTTCCACCGAAGAAGATTCGGATGACCCCCCTAAACATAATGTGGCTCTGCCACTGAATGATGTTGCGTGATATGCAAAATGAAATAAAGATTTTGCGCTAAAGTATAATAGAAGAGGTATATTTAGATAAAAAAATATAATAAGGGAAATATATTTAAATCAAAAGTGTTACGATGATATATATAAACTATTTCCTATAGTATAAAATTATATTTAACCATTTTTCATTAATAAATTGGGTGTTCACTCAGAATTTCTTAAATTTGAATTCAAAAAATAACATAAGTTGGGAAGAGAGAAGAAGTAAAGTTTGTTGAATTCTACTAACATTGGTACTCCTATCATTTAAATCTATTGAGTTAAATAAATATTGCATAAAAAGAAAAAACAATCATTTTAGGCATTCAAACTTGAGGGGCCTCATTTATTTTAATAATAATAGATTATAATTTTTTCATAAGAAAAATATTAAATACTACTTCTACAAAAAAATATTATATTAAAGAAAAAATTATTAGAAGCTTGATATATTATTCAAAAAAATTATTAGAAGCTTGATATATTAAAGAAAAAAATTATTAGAAGCTTGTATTCATTAAATGATTACTAATTAAAATAAAATTATTATAAGAAACCGATTATATAAAATATGCTATTTTACATCTCAAAAGTTTTAAAAATTATTATTTGCAAGAAGAATATTGCTTTTTCAAAAACAAATAAATTATGAGCTTCGTGTAAAATAAAAATATTTTTTTTAAAAAAAAAGAAAGAGATTATTTTTAGGAATCGGTCCTTCAATCTCACAATAAAAACAAACAGTCAAACTAATGAACCAACTTGTTATTCATGATCATGGGTTTCTTCATCGAATATTTGATATATTTTAAAAATTATATATCGAGTTTTGTTATGATCAGAGATTTTCGTGATAAAATGATTCTGAGATTTTGCAATTTATTGTTTTACATGTGTTCGAGTTCAACTAACTACTTCTACGTTTAACATAATTTACTTCTACGCTTCTATGCATATTCTGGAAAATATGATATAATTTTTCCTTATGCAGTAAAAATATGGTCAGACCCAAAATGTGAACTTTGGGTTTGTATTTTGAATTTTTCTTTCTAGTATTTATTTATTTTTTCAAATTAAAAGTAATTATTTTTTGTGTTAGAACTCAAAACTCACAGAAAATAAACTTTTTAAGATATCAACAAATGTTAGAAGCAATTTAATTTGAATTATGGATGGACTAAATAATATTATTTATTTTGGTTTCTTAATAAACTGAATAGATGTTGAAATTACCAGATTCATTCATAAAATTATGACATAATTAAATGAAATGTTTGCTCCCTTTATCAGGTAAACTCTTCAATATTAATTAGCAAAGTTCAACAATAACGCAATAATTTAATTTTTTTTTTTAAAAGAGTAAAGATTGTTCCAATATAGAACTTCGCACTGCTAAACTATAACTTATAGTTTTCTTTTTTTTAAATCATATAAATTTAAAATGCTAATATGTTGATAAATTGTTTTACATAAAATTGGCTAAAATATAAAGAATAATATCTAAATTGATACAAACAAATTTTTGCACAATATTGCCAAACAATCTTGTTTTAGTTGGTTAACAGTTTAAAATTTGAAGAGACCAAATTAAGCAAAACTAAAAAAAAAATGTTGATGCAAGTAGTGAACTTGGGCATCATGAACATGTTGTATACAAATTTGCCGCTGAGCTATTACTCATTATTATTTTTAGGGTATTTAAAATGCTAAATATATCAATATAAAATAAGATTTATTTTATATATAGTGTATTTTTTTGACAAAGAATATTTAATTGGAACAATCGTAACTCTGCTCCTGATCTAATCAATCCTTTGTTTTGAACAAATTGTTCACGGACTAAACGATCCCTTTCTTTACTACTTCATATAAATTAATATAAAACCATAAATAGTATGAATTAGAAAAGATGGTTTTAGAAGCTGCGTAATAATTAAACATCAACTAGGAATTGCATACATATTTTTGCCAAAAGTTTTAAATGGGTACATAAATTAAATAGATCAAGATAGACAAAGATTACGCAAATAATTAATTAAGTAGAATACTATCTCTATCTATAAGAGATCTAAGTAATGTGGAACTGTGGATGGAATCCATTTATCATCGTTTATGAAATTTCTGATGATGAAATTTGATACGATCCTGGGATCATTGGTGTTATAAAGATACAAATAAAATTTTTATAATTATCTTTTTTTCAATCTTATAATTATTTATAAAATTATACTAAATATATTATTGGCGTTAAGAATAAAGTTGATACTCACAAATACATTAGGTTAAAGAATTTTAGGGAGTGGGGGACGTTGTTGACCTATGACTTTTAGGTCCTACAAAAGTGAGCATAGTGGTGACGTGTCAATTCACATTAATTATCTTAGTCTTTTTTTAAAAAATTATTATTATTTTTATCTTTGTCTTTATCAATCACAATCCAATTATTACTTTGCTAGTTGTTAGTTTGAAATATGGCAACCAATGACATCGAGTTTATCAAAGCATGATGCTACACTTTTTTCAATTTCGTTTATTCTTTTATTTTTTTGAAAAGAATTAAATCTTTTTAAAACTTGCTCAAAACCTATTTGCTACCAAAAAACATAGGTGTAAAATCAATTTTTTTTTTTACCAAAGTGCTACCTAAATCATTATTTTATTTTTGATATTTAAAATCTCTCCAAATAAATTGAATTCAGATAAAAAAAAAAGAAATTTTTAATAAGAAATATAATTCTACATTTAAGACTTAAATTTAGATTCATAATTAGAGATAATATGATATATTATTATTCAACTACATCCTTTGTTGATAATTTCTTTTTATTTATCCTAAACTTATCAAACAATATTATGTAAAAGGTGTTGTTGTTAGTAGGTGATAATTATTCGAAAAGTTAATCAATGTAGATACCATAGCATTACTAACAAATAACTGATTAATAAATGAATTACAAAAAAGAAAAATGTCTCAATATGCAATAATAACAACATCTCAAAAACAAAAAACTTGTTTAAATTTTACAATTCATCGTTTGATAAATGAGTTTATATAAGGTTTAACAAACTCAATTACATATCACAAATTACAAAAAAATCGTTATTCTCTTTTTTTAGCATCACCTGCATCACTTTTTGTCATATCAAAATCATTTTCATCTATAATATTTTGATTGAACGTATAAGTGTCGACACCGTTATATAATAATTATCATGATAAATTTGAACACATTACTTGAGAGTTGATTTCTTTGGTTACTTCAATAAAGTTAGAGTTTGATTATAGTTATTATTAGCCTTTAGATAAAGATAATTGTAGCATGATATACGTTAAACATTTCATATTTAAGAGAATCGATGTATAGTTTATCAACAATGATCTTTTTACAAATAACATCTATCAGATCTCCATATGATGGGCCACAAAAAAAGAAGAGAAAGACGGAAAAAAACACTATCAATGTTCTCATGAGTTTCAACTTTTTCTTTTTGTGTGAAGTGTGGTGTGATGAATGAACCATTTTATAATTCTTACAAATGAAGTATTCAAATTATGTTTTTTTTGCATTTACAATGAAAATCAAGAAGATTGTGTTACCATTATTTTAATGAGATAATGATAAGTAAATTAATATTAAAATTAAAGCTTATATCTTTTAAATTATTTTCCTTTATACTCAATTGTGAAATAAAGTCAAATTATATTGGCTTACTTTGATTAGTGAAATCAACTATTTTAACAAAATTAAGTTTTAATGTGTGCGTCATTTAATGTAGTTAATTTATTAAAGCAATTTAATTGTTTTACAACAACAAAAGTCTCAACAAGCAATAATAACAACATCTCAAAAGGAAAACCTTATTTATAGAACGAAGTATTTCACATTGTGCCTCTTTTATATTTATAGTGAGAATAAAAAAATTATGGTGATAATCAAATTAATATTTTTAATTATATTTTTTTAATTGTTGAAAAAGTCAAATTCTGTTAGCTTACTTTGATTAATGAAATCCAAAATATCGGTAGTCATAATTAAATTTTACGTCTTTTTCTTGAGGTAAATAAAAGATTTAACTACAAATAAACCTTTTATTGAATAATGTAGACAAAATATCATATAATCCATTTTCCGAAACAAAGTTACATACAAATGTGATGTTATCTTTTAATTAAATTCATTTGGTGAATGATTTATCATTAGTTCCTATATGTAAAAGCACAAAGGCACCTGACGAAATGTAATTTATTTGTTTTTCTAATATTTAAAATTTGTATGATTCGATTAAATTTGAATTTGTATGAATATAAAATATTTTTTAATAGAAATGATTCTATATCCAAAACACAAATTTAAAACTTTGTTAGTAATGGTATCCATATCACTGCATTAACTTTATTTTCCAATTAACTCATAGATGAGGGAATTCTTTTTCCAAAAAAGAAAATATTCATATTCAAAATATGGGTCTTTTCTAATTATCAAAAGGTGATAAGACTTCTCTATTAATTTATGACGTCCAATTTTATAATAACAAATTTTTAAATCTTAAGATAGTATACTCTACAAATGATCCAAAAGGGTGGTCTAATAATTAATAGAGTGAGTTATAAATGGTAATGTCTTAAATTTAAATTTTAACATAGACAAAAAATATTAGGTGATTTTTTTGGTGGTGAAAGTTATAACTATTAGTAAAATTAATGAAGAGATATCATTACCAACATATAATTAGTTAGTAAATTAATTTACAATAAATAAAAGTCCTCAATAAGCAATAATAACAACATTTCAAAAAGAAAAGATTGTTTAAATTTTGCAATTCATAGTTCAATAAATGAATTTAAAGAGGCTCTAGCAAATTAAACATTACATAATTAAAATGTAAAAAATCATCATTATCTTTTTTAAATGGGTTCTTTCGAATTGGATGCCATTCAGTGAAAGACTCTTCACAAGTGACTGGACATTCTATGGCAATAGTAGCCTCGATTTTTGCATTAGCTAGATCATTTTCATCTAAAGATTTAATTGCATTGCCAATATCAAGCACTGCTAAAACATAATTATCTCGACAAATCTGAATACATTGCTTGAGAATTGCTTCCATTGGTTTCTTCAATAAAATTAGAGTTTGATTATAAATGACATTTGCCTTGGCTAAAGACAATTGTAGCATGATATGTGCCAAACCTTTTCTATCAGCAGAAGAACTTCTAGGATCTGCTCTGAGAGAATCGACGCATAATTTATAGTCTTCAGTATTTTTACAAACATCGTCTATCAGATCTCCATTTGAATGGGCCACAAAAAAGAGAGACAAAAATTATCACAATCAATATTTTGATGAGTTTCATTTTTTCCTTTTATCTTTTGTGGAAAGTATGGCATGATCGATGAGGTATTTATATAGAATGAAATTTTCCAATTGTCTCTTTTGCATTTACAGTAAAAATCAAGAAGATTGTGTTACCATTATTTCATTGGTAAGCAAATTAATGTTAAAATTTAAGTTGATGTCTTTTAAATTTTTTCCTTTTTTTCTTTGGGAAATAAAGTCAAATTTAATTATTCATTTTAATTTGTGTTACCATTATTTTAATGAAATAATGGTAAGCAAATTAATATTAAAATTTAAGTTGATATCTTTTAAAATATTTCCTTTTTTTCTTTGGAAATAAAGTCAAATTTAATTATTCATTTTAATTCATATTAAGTAAAATGTTGGAGTACGACATATTTAAGAAAAATATGCCAACCAATAACGTCAAGCTTACCAAAGCATGAAGCTATAATTTTTCAAATGATTTTTGATTTTTTTTTTAATAAATTTGCTCAGTTTGTCTGCAAAACTTGTTTTTCAACCTTTTTCTCTATTAATCGTAAACTCAATTATTTGAATGAAGTGTATCGAAATTGCTATTCTTTTTATTGTTTATTTGAGATTCGTAATGAAATTTGATAAAATTTAAATTTATTTTTTTTTTAAAAAAATCATATTAAAATAATGTGTGTCCTACTAAAATAGTTTTACATTCAACACTCAAACTTGTAACATGTAATTAATGGTAATATGGTATATCATCATTCAACTACAACTTCTATCAATAATGCTATCTACGTCACTTCTAGATATCAATTACAACTTATTTCTTTTCTTTCTTTTTTTTATAAAAAAAACATATTTCAAAATCAAAGAAATGAACTTCTTCAATTATAAAAAATAGTAAGTCTCTTTCTTAATTCATAATTGATGTATCTCAAATTTATAATAATTCTCGTATCTCTAATTAATATTGTGGAACTTTCACATATAGCCACTTAAAAATAATTAATTATTCTCCATAGCTATAGTTTGATAATTACAATTTGTAGTTACATGTTATATGGAGGAGAGAGGCGAGCGAGATCGGGAGAGAGAGGAGAGAGACGAGAGAGAGGGGTAAAAGAGTGAGAGAAAGGTGAATTGTATATGTATATTGATTAGATAATTGTATATTATACATATGTATTTGTATATATGGCAAGAGAGATTGAGAGAGGGAGGAGAGAGGCGAGCGAGGGCAGAGAGTGGAAGAGAGATGAATTATATATGTATAAAATTGTGTATAATTGTATATTATACATATACATTTGTATATAGGACAAGCGAGATTGGGAGAGGGAGGAGAGAGGCGAGCGAGATTGGGAGAGAGAGGAGAAAGACAAGCGAGAGAGGGGAGAGAGTGGGAGAGAGGTGAATTGTATATGTACATAGGTTCAATAATTGTATATTATACATATGTATTTGGATATTCTGGCGAATTATACATATACAAACGTGACTAATTATACAAATTCGAAGTCAGCCCATGTAATTAATGTATAATGTTAGTCACGAGTGATAATTATAGCAAACTATAGCTATGATGAGTAATTAAATAGTATAAATTTGCTTTGTTGCGTAATTTTTCCATTAATATACTCTATTAATTGTATCAAGAGTGTGGTCTAATGACTAATAAAGTGGAAATAACAATACAAGGTGATTTTAAAAAATCTATTTTAAGCTTAATAAATTGGATTATATGATAAGTGTTGCTGGTGGAAGGTGATAACCATCCAAAAAATTAATTAAGATGTAAATAGCATTACTAACAAATAATTGATTAAAAGATGAACGGAAATGTAACGAGAAAAGCCAACGGGGAAATTTTTTGGGTCAAAAATTTTTTTCGTAGTAATTTGGAATTTCTCAACCTAGTCCAGATTTGGACGAAATCGGAATTAGTGAGGTCTAAGGAAATCTGGTAACAATTAGGTGATCTAATTATGATTTTGATCACATGAGTAGATAGTTAAGACGTTAAGGAACCCGTGCGATATTGCAGAATTGAATTCGGGCGAGTAAAACTCCTGAAACCGATCTTAGCGTGAACAAATAGTTTTTGAGTATCATGGGTTGAAGGTGTGTTGTGAAATGGGGGTTTGGAATTCTTCAATTTGCTCACTGTTTTTGCGCAAGCCGATAAGACAGGATTTTCCCGCCAGGGCGGGTCCGCTGTAGCGGGGTGAGGACCGATGTGACAGGACAGAAGCGACTTAAGTCACAAATAAATTTCAAAAATGTTTTATTCTGCACTTTTCGACTTTAAGAGCTAAGAAACAACCCATGGTGTTTTCTTGGCAGTTTTCCATCAATCTTGAGGCTAAAGGTAAGGTTTTCACTCCCAAAACTCATTTTTGGATCCGTAAAACTCAGTTTTGTGGGTAACTATTGTTGGGGAAGGGTTTTGGAACTGTTAAGATGGTGAGAAAATTCCTAACTTGGATATTGAAATCATGGTTTTTATCTAGGATTGATAGAGTTGATTGTAATCCCGATAATTAGATATTAATTATATTAATTATTTGTAAACCAAGAATAAGCGGAAAAAAATTGGAAAGGGAAGAATCCAGTTTCTTAGGGGATTCAAGCTTTGTTCTAGGTAGGTGATGGTTGTGATTACATGTTGTGTGATATATGTTTGTTCTTGCTTCATTATAATGCATATATGTATGCAAATGTTGCATTGTTGATTTCACTAATGTAAATGGGGATTACTGATTAATTACACACAATGACTTGATTGTATGATTATGAGAATGTACATTGTGATTGTGATTGTGGTTTGTTGTATAGATCGGGTGTTACGTTCTGACACACTAATTGAGATCGATTGTCACTGTCACGACCCAAACCATCGTGATTGACACTCACACTACAACTCGATGGGAGAACCACTACTAACAACCAACTAAATCAATAAAACTAATAAGTGAGGCATTTAAGTTACAGAAGAAGGTTAAATAACTAAAGACAAGGTTTCATTACTAAATAAGAATCAGATAACTAACTAACAATGCGAAAGATAAATCTAGAATCTCAAAGTCAATGTACCAAAACTATAAAGATATCCAAGTCTAACAAGAATTTCTAATGAACTATCAACAAACTATAGCAAGGTCTATGTCAGAAAATGGTGGAAATAGACTAAAAAGAGTTTCATGGCAGCCCGGACAATGCGGTTCACCCTTGAACTCGAAGCGATCACCGATTTCCTAAGCGAGGTCTATCAACAGTCGCGTGAAGATGCCATGTTCTCAACAAAAATCAGAGCAAGTATAGAATCAATACACAATCACCATGTACTGGTAGGATCACACAGCTATCCCACTAGTGTAACATAAACAAAAAATACAACATTATAATACATGCATAAGTATCAACATATTCAATACTATCATAAAATTCAACATCACAATTCGCATGCTTCATCACATAGTTGGTTCTCTCAGAACCCAAAGTCATACTGTTAGCATGTTGAAACATGACAATCCGATCTTATTTTTAGGCCAAAACATAGCAATCAATCCCAGTTAGAGTGCCAAAATGTGACAGTCGATCCCAGTTAGAGTGCCGGAACGTGACAGTCGATCCCAGTTAAAGTGCCGAAACGTGACAGTTGATCCCAGTTAGAGTGTCGGAACGTAGCAGCCGATCCCAGTTAGTGCGCCGGAACCTGGCAGCCGATCCCAGTAAGAGTGTCAAAACGTGGCAACCGATCCCAATTACACAACAATAACACATCAAGATCACACATTCATGTCATGATTTCATGGCACCAATATTCATATATCTCATTTCAACATCTATGATCAATATTGCACATGCTTACATATACAAGTATCATAATGTAACAAAGCAGGTGTATATCACACAATTATAGATTCACAACCATCACCTACCTCGAAACAAGACAACTTGATCATTCCATTTCTGGTTTCGTTTCGCTTTTTCGTGGTTTAGAAATAACAATTTATACACAAAAATCAATAAAGAAACACTAAATTCCAGAAATACTAATACTCTATGAACCCTAGTTCAAAATCCATGATCCCAACTAGTCAATTTAGGATAATCCTACCATGGAACTCATCAAGAAATCTTTCCCCATTCTAAAATGTTCTACGGATCGAAAAATAAATTTGGGAAGTGAAAAGCTTACCTCTAACTTCAAGAATCGTGGAAAACGAGTTGGAAAGGCCCAGGTGTCGTCTCTTAACTCAAAAGTAAAAAAAATACGAAATAAGATCGTTTAAAGATTTTATTTATGAATTAAAAATCCGTCATCCCGCTACAGTGTCATCCATCCCATGGTAGCGGCATCGCTGCAACGGCACTAATCTCACTGCAGTGGCACAAAGTGAACTAGTGAGCTTCCTTCGAAAACAATTCAAAGTCCTTTAATTTCATCTTCGCCTCTCCCGCTACAGCGACACCAACCAGCTGCAGCGACAAGAATACTGTTGCAGCGGCACCAGGCGAGGAAGTGAGCTCCTCAGGGGAATTCTACTTTCCCTTTTTACAACACCATTTTAACTCACTACGCTCAGAAAATATCGTTAACGCCAAACTCAATTCCAGATGTTCTACTTATCCAAATTCAATTCCGTAAAGTCGTAAGGAATTCTTAACGAGTTATCTATCCATTCATGTAATCAATTTCACATTTACTCCACCCGATGGCTACCAGATTTTCCTACACCTTGATTACTCCAAATTTCTCCAACTATGGACAAGGTTGAGGAAATTCTAGTACTACGAAAAAGTTTTTCTGGCCCTGATTTTCTCCATTGGTATTCCTATAAGTCTATAACGATGAACCCCGATTGTTACACTCACGTACGACATAAATATTGAAGCGGGTGTCACGATCCGACACGCTAACTTGGAACGGGTACCACGTACCGATATGCTAACAGATTAGGTGTAGGATCCATGATAGGATCATTGATTTGACATAATGATATATCTTGAGAATTATGTAATTGTACGTTGTTTGTAAGTGATATTGTATATGTTAGGTGTATGCATGTTATTATTATAGTCGTAATGACTTGTGGATGTTGCACTTAGTGGGATAGCGGTGTGATTCTATCAGTACACTATGGTTGTGTATTGATACTACACTTGTTATTTCTTTGTTGAGTACAAGGCATCTTCAAGCGGTGTATTGACATACCTCATTTAGAAGATTAGTGATCATCATCGAATTCAAGAGTGAGCCAATTCTTCTGGGCTGCCATGAGTTCTCTTTTCGTTTATGTCCCCATTTCGGACTTAGACTAGTAATTTAGGATTTTCTTATGCTTAATTGGGTTGTACCCATTTTCTTAGACTTGTTGAACTGTAGATGTTTTAATAAATTGACTTTCAGGTTCTAGGTATTATTCTGCATTTATTTTGATTAGACTTTTGGAGTTTATGAGAACTATATCTTTCCTTTAGCATTTAAATCTGCTTTCTTAACTTTAAATGCCTTAGTTTTGATTAAGTTGTGTAGTTCTTGGTTAACTAATTAGTATTAATGATTCTCCCACCAGAGGGTTAGTGTGGGTGTCAATCACGACGATCTGGATCGTGACAAGGACCTAAATACCCTTTAACTATAGAAAATGGTACAAATCTACCATTTATCCACCTATTGGCTTCCAAATACCCCCGTCATCCATCTATTGACTCCCAAATACCCTGTCATTCATCTTTGAATTTAATAGTGACCACTTTATAATGAATTATCATTTAAATAACCCAAATGTTTTCTTAATTTCATACCGACTATCTATTGGGTACAATTTAATTACTTAAATTAATTTACAAATCCACCCAATACTAATTATACCGACCCAAATTAACTGAATTCATCCCAAGCTACATTTAACTCACCCATTAAAATAAATACACCCTTCATTTCCAACATTCCACTTCCTCCTTCAACCTCACTTCCCCCAATATATATGTTTATTATCTCTAGTGACACTACTAAACACTTTCATGTATCACCATAAAAAATCACAAGTGTTTTGGTGATTTTTTGTAGTGATGCAAGTTTTTTTTTTTTTTTGAGATTGTAGACAAATATATTGGAAAAGAAGGCTGTCAGATGAAGTGAAATATTGAGAATAAGGGGTGTATTTATTTTAATCGGTGGGATAAATATAATTTTGAGCGGGTTGTAGTTAATTTGGATCGGGTAATGGGTGAGTTTGCAAACTAATTTTAGTAATTAAATTGTAACCAACAGATGGTCTCCACATAGTTAAAGAAATTACTTAAATGATAAACCATTATAAAAGTGGTTAATATTGGATCCAAAGTTAGATGACAGAGTATTTGAGAGTCGATAAATTAATATCGAAGATATTTGAGAGCCAATAAATAATTGAGGTTAATTTTATACCATTTTCAATAGTTCAAAAATATTTCATGCCCTTTCCCCATAAATGAATTTGGAAAAGAAAAAATGGTTTACAAACTCAATAAGCAATAATAACAAAATCTAAAAAGAAATGTTTGTTTGAATTAATAATTCATTATTTTAATCAATTAGTTTATTAAAGGTCTAACAAACTTAACATCTCAACATTAAAATGAAAAATTTCGATTCGTTTTACATAAATCCCTACTTTTAACTTGACCAAAATTTATAGTGCACATATCCTCGTTAATACTATGTTTCAATATATGAAGTCATATATAGTATAACTTTAATTTATTTGAAACACAATTGTCAAGCAATACATATCATTCTTATCTTTTATAAAATAGAGGAAGCATCAACAAATGGAAAGACCAAATCTGTTTATATGTAAAACTCACCATTCCTTTTGATTAACCACATATAAAATAAACATAAAACGAAATAATTTCAATAATTAACTCATCAGTAAAGACAACATAGATGGCAAATTAATAACAACATAATAACTTAAATTAGAAAAAAAAAATGTTCCAATATAGAACTTAGTTTGTATTGCAAAGCTATACCTTATAGTAGTTTTCTTTTCAAAAACTTACAAACTTAAAATGTTGAAAATAAAATCCTACAAAAAGAATGACTAAGATGTAACGAATTATATCCAAATTGATACAAACTTATCATTAATATTTTGAATGAGAAAAGATGATTTTAGTAGCTAAAGACATATACGCAAGATTTAAACACTAATAGGACGTTGCATATATATATTTTATAAAACATTCAAATCCGATTCAGAAATTAAATAAGTCAAGATAGAAAAAAGATTACACAAACTATAAGAGATCTAAGTAATGTTGGACTGTGGAGGGAATCCATTTGTCACCGTTTATGAAATTTCTAACTGTGAAATTTGATACGATTCTGACATCATTAGTAGTTGATGCCCACTTCACACGTTTCTTTGTATCTGCACCGACTCCTTTATTCTGATATTCTAAATAATATGGCTGAACTATAGGCATATCTCCAAATTCTATCCATCCACTGGGATTTAGGAACAGATCTATGTAACTCTGCATAATGACGGTACGTGAAAAATTTCCCCACTAAGTACATAGCTACATTATCCCCTGCATCTGGAGTTGCTAATCTCAACGTGCAATTTTGTAATACGAACCCTGATGCTTCATCATTATTTCTCTGTTGTGCTGTGATGACGATGTATTGATCATTCAATGGCTTACGTACTTCAATTACACAATTTTGAAACACCGCAGTTGCATCACCGCAAATAAAGTCGATTGTGCCCAAAATTGTACATTCTCTGTAGAACTGCTTGCCATGGTGTGCATATATGGTGTCTTGAAAACCATCAAATAGACACCTATAAATGGTGATGGACTCGGCAGATGCCCTTAAAGCTACTGCTTGATGGTTCGTAGGTCCTGCAGTGTTTCGAAAACAATGTCTTGTGCCATAAAGCCTTTTCCATCCACTCCTTAAAACAAATAATCGATAATATTACTAATACAAACACTACGTAATTAAACTTAACAAGCTAAGAACAACAATATATTTTTATATGGTTAATTTGAGTTGTAACTAACCCACGGTAGCAGTGTCGTATGTCCCTATTCCACCTCCATAACTCTTATTTCCGCTTATTATTGTTTGGTCCATTCCTTCTCCAATGAAAACGATGTTGGTTTTCCACGAGTCGATTTGGACATATTCTTCATAAATTCCTTGTTTGATTTGAATATAGTATAGTGAAATACTATTATTCGGACACGCAGATAAAGCAGCCATTATAGTAGTATAATTTCCGGACCCGTCCTTTGCTACTATAACATTTGGAGGATGTGAAACATTTTGACATCCTCCGTATGCTAATATAGATAGTGAATAAATAACGATAGCCGAAAAAAATATGTTACGAGAATTGAATAAACGTAAAATGCCAAAAACTTGATTTTCTTCGAGTTGACTCATTTTTTTAAGCAAGAAATGTAGAAAAACGATATATAAGTAAATGCTTAATTGTGTTGTGCATGCATGCATTCAAGCTATCAAGATTGTTATGTTATATAGATTTTTGGAGGAAGGAATTATGAAAAGTCAAATGAGACATTGTCTAGTACTACCAAATTGAACCAATTTGATTAGTTCAAACTTGCACACTCAATAGCTTAATTTAAATCAATAAATCTAAATTACTACATAAAGAAAAACAAAATCACAACAAATTTAAGTTACAAAATTAAGTTAAATACTAACATTGCAATATTTAGGAGTAATATAACTACCAACCAACTTATTGCAAAAAGGTACTATAAAAAAGTGGGATATACAAATATTCCCTTTGTTTTTAGATTATAAAGAATGTATGCTTTCTTAAGAAAATTTATAGGTTCACGTTAAGAATCTGATTAAATTTATATTTTTATTAATATTAACTGGTTAAAATTAATATTACCAGTTACATCTGTTTATTTTAAGTTTTAAAGATATATCTGATTAAATTTAATATAATAGTACAAGTGGAATTGATTAAGAATATATTTTAATACTAAGGCCATCAATATTTGATTATATTGTGCCTTCAATACTCATTTTGTTTTATTTGGATCAACAACAAATTAAATTTGAGTTTTTAATACTCATTTTGCTTTATCTAGCTTAACAAATTCAAAATACTGATTTTAAACCATGCACAAATACAATTGAAAAATTATGAAATTCTTGGTATATTTATATTAGAAGCCTCGATTCTAATTAAATTAAAATGTATATAATATATTTAACTTGTTATGAGTAAAGGTTAGGGATAAGGGTCTGAAAAATATCTCAACCTTGTTCGAATTTATTGTTGTGATAGTAAACTTTCATGAGGACCTATTATCTCCCTGAACTATGCGATAGTGTATTTTTTACCCCCTAAACTATTTAATAGTGTATTTTAAAGGTATATATATGCTCACGTGAACACATTACTATTTATAATTTTGCATTATTTTTTATGTCCACGTGAACAAATATATATGTTTAAAATATGGTATTAAATAGTCTAGGAAGGTAATAAGTCATCATGAAAGTTTGATATCGCAACAACAGATTCGACCAAAGTTCGAGTATTTTTCAGACCCTTATCCCATAATAGATTGATGTTACATTTACTTAATATGTTTTTTCTATTTATTTGTTTGTTTATTATTAAGAAATAATAGCTCATCATGAAAGTTTGGTATCGCAACAACAGATTCGACCAAAGTTCGAGTATTTTCAGACCCTTATCCCATAATAGAATGATGTTACATTTACTTGATATTTTTTTTCTATTTATTTGTTTGTTTATTATTAAGAAATAATAGGTCATCATGAAAGTTTGGTATCGCAACAACAGATTCGATCAAAGTTTGAGTATTTTTCAGACCCTTATCCCATAATAGAATGATGTTACATTTACTTAATATTTTTTTTCTATTTATTTGTTTGTTTATTATTAAGAAATAATAGGTCATCATGAAAGTTTGATATTGCAACAACATATTCGATCAAAATTCGAGTAGTTTTCAGACCCTTATCCCATAATAGAATAATGTTACATTTACTTAATATTTTTTTTCTATTTATTGTTTGTTTATTATTAAGAAATAATAGTAGAGAATTGTATTCGTGTATGGTTTAAAATTAGGGTTACTTGTCAATAAACACAGATAACAAAAGTTATTTTCAATAAAGAGTCATATAGGTATATGTAATACATATATTATATATATTATATATATATATATATATATATATGAATGTCCAAAATAATGATGTTTGGCTTTTGTAAAGGTATTTGGGGTTTAAATATGAAACTCCTTTCATTCAAATGGATATCAACTATATCAATGCGTCAAAGATAAAGCTTTTATTAAGGGTATTCAACTTTAAATATATATTTTTAAAATGTAGAATACTTGTGTACATATTATGTATAACTATGTATCAACCACATGTCGAGTTTTAAAAATTGAGCTTCATAACATTAATCTGTATATTTTGGTACACATATACATAAAAAAATTGTATTTATATATTTCGAGATACATATATTTGGATGTACCAAAATCTATTAAGATTCTGTAGTTAAGTACTTATATTATATACTAGTGAAATAATTTTAAATTACCCTCAAATGAAAAGTTTTGACCCATGGATCGATCCTGATCAACCCTCAAAGGTCAAAGACTTATATGGATCGAGCTTATAAAAGTCCTAGTTTTAAGTGGCTTGAAAACTCTATCACAACCCTACTACAATAACGGGTTGGGTTGGACCAGCCCCATGGACTAAGCCTGTTTTGACGGCTCTACATATTAGTGTCACGCACCATAATAAAAGTGATAGATAAAAAAAGTATGAGAGAGGATAAATATACTTTTCTAGGAGTATATGGACAAATATGACCCTTTTCGGATTACATAATTATCGCTATTAATCTGGTATGATTCTATTCGGGTCGGTCTAGGAAACGGGTCATAGATTGACATAAGTTATCCTTAGGGTTTTAGGACCATTGTCTTCTTCGCGAACCTAAATTCTCTCATTGTCAGTTGTCGCTAACTCACTTAACCATGACTGCTCCATCTCAAGAAGAAATCCTAGCCGCTCATCTCGAACAACAGAAGATTGAAGTAATTCTCTTCCTTTTGCAACTAGACATAAAGTTCTGAAATGTTTGATTTTGAAGTTCTATAGAAATTTGACTTAATTTTATAGTTTGATTGTATCTACTGTGATTTGTGTATTGTTTGATTTTTTTGTTTTTACTGATCTGATTTGCTAATCTTGTTGATGTTGTTCATTGTCATTTCTTCTTCTTGAGATGAATTGGGATCTTTAAAAAAAAATATAGAATGGGCACAAAAGATTTGATGATTCACTTTGTAGATGATCTTTTGTTAGAAAAGTTTGAATCTTTTAAGGCTGTTGTTAATAGAAATAGCTAGTTTGCTAGCTTCCACTCTTTTTTTGCTTAATTGGTGACTAACATACTTGGAGTTGAGGGATGCTTACTGTCCGAGCAACTCTTGTTGAGTTTGCTTTGGCAGCTATTAGTTTAGTTGAGATGTTTTTTTTTTGGTGTGGAAGAGACTAACTAGTTCGCTCCGAGACATGATCAACTATCTCTTTGAGGGAAAGTTTGAGTTTTTTGAGGTGACTAGAGTGGCTTCCTGGTGTTTTTCATTGTGATTTGCAAGGTAATTTGTAATTTAGAGACAAAAGTTCTATTTTTTTTTGGTGAACTATGACGAAAATTGCAGTTGCCTTTTCAGTTTGAGTTTGTTATTGTTGTGATGGAGATCTTAAGGCAGTAACTAGGAAATTATATAGAGGAGGGAAACAAAGGGATGTTAGATCTTCTAGCAGAAGAAACTTAATTGTTTAAATTTGCTTATGCTCATTTGACATTGACTCGCAAGTTGTAAGTCAGGCCAATCGAGTTGAAAATCGGGCAATATAAAGATGTCCTTTCGGGAGCAACATTGGAAAATATTTTGCTCTTTCAATGCATGTCTCAATTGGCTGACTTGACCCTTCCCCCCTACTCTTCCGATGCTGGTTCCCTTCTAAGAGATATGGCCATTCTCAGTTCCTTTTCATTCCCTTGTTTTTTGGATTGTGTAAATGGGTATGCAATTCCCTCCTTTCCATCACCATAACGAAGCTCTCCCCTCCCCCTCCCTCCAGTCAAAAAGACTTCTCTTTTTCCCCCCATCACTGCAAGCTCTTCAATTACAACTGGAATCATCCCCTGCCCCTTTCCATCCATCCAGCCTCAACCTTTTCCTTTTCCTCACAATGTCTTTATGACTTGTTTTAGTGGTTCAGTTGTAATTATCATCTTTTTTTAAGACGGGAATATCAGTTGTAGTTATCATCTGTACAATAGTTGATGTGATTAAATGTTCTAGAGTAGCTAAATTTTGCTATGCTTATTTATTTGAAGAATCCTTACTGTAAATATGTTTCATAAGAATGAAAAATTTCATGCAAGTTATTTGGACTTCCAATGTTGTAGTTGCTGCAATACTTTAAGCATCTTCTGTTTGTTCTTTCATTAGTGAGTCAAATTGTTGAATCCTTGTTTTCCACTTTTCCATAATTATTAAGTTTATACCCATGCCCAAGAGAAAAACAGAAAAATAAAAAGGTCTTGCGGATTTTATGTGTGGCATCTAAATAATTCATTGGTTCGTTTGTAAATGTTGAAGTAGTGAACTATTGTCATCTCTTGGTTTTCAATGTCAGCTTTGGTCAAGTAAGCACTGGTTTTGGTCTTCATGTATATTCTTTAACATTTTAAACCAAGTATAATCTTCTTATGTAGTCCGAGGAGCCAATTATTGAGGATGAAGACGATGATGATGAAGACGATGATGAAGATGACAAAGATGAAGATGATGTTGAAGGTAATCATACAAGCATAATTTCATTATTCTGAGCCTGACTTTGCTTCTTGAAGTGTACATTCCTTCTTAGTGGAAACAACTAATTGAATCTTTCTTTCATTTCTAATCACGGAAGGCATGACTATTACATAGTTTACGTGGTTATGAGAATAATGTGCTTGTACTGTCTATCCACTTGACCCGTTTGATTTGATCAACTTCCCTTTTTGTCCAACTATATTTGTTTCCTTCCTCTTTCCTCTTTTCCATTTGGCTCCATTGATACTTGTGATTTTTTCTCCATATATTTGGATTTTACTTTTGCATGCATAGATTACCGAGTTGGAAATCTTATTGAACAACTAAGCGTGTTGTAACGAGTCTCAATGGGTTCCAATTCTCCTTGCGTAGGTTTCTGTCAACTCAACATCTCTATTGTTTTAAATATATGGCGAATATTAAATGGATGCTTTAACTCTCTTTCTGTTGTCTACAATGCACATAAATACTGGAATTATCAAATCACAATTGCAGGGGGTAGTGGTAGGTCAAAACAGAGCAGGAGCGAGAAGAAGAGTCGAAAAGCTATGATCAAGCTCGGAATGAAGCCAATCCCCATGGTCAGCCGTGTCACTGTCAAAAAGAGCAAGAATGTTAGTTAATTATGTTATTGCTTTCTTGCTTTTTCTTTTCGATGTTTTCTGTTCTAGTGCTTAGCCTTTCTCCTTACATTCTCTTCCCTTGTTTCAGATTCTATTTGTCATCTCGAAACCAGATGTTTTCAAGAGCCCTGCATCAGACACATATGTTATATTTGGTGAGGCAAAGATTGAGGACTTGAGCTCTCAATTGCAGTCTCAAGCTGCTGAGCAGTTCAAGGCTCCTAATTTGAGCAATGTGATATCAAAGCCAGAACCATCAACGGTGGCTCAGGATGATGAGGATGTAGATGAGACTGGTGTAGAACCCAAGGATATCGAGCTGGTGATGACTCAAGCTGGTGTTTCCAGAGCAAAATCTGTCAAGGCTCTCAAGGCTGCAAATGGTGATATTGTCTCTGCCATTATGGAGCTTACAAACTAGAAACTCTTTACTATGTAGCTTCTTTTTTTTCCCCATCTCTTGAGCTGATTATGAATATTAAAGGTTTCAGTTACTGCTTTTCCTATTCAGTTTTACTGTTCTGCTTGCTATCATTGTATACCAGAGACATGCTGAGTTATGCAAACTTTAAAAAAATGGAGTTGTGCTGCATTTTTCCTAACCAAGTCATATCTATATGATACTCTGGCAAAGCCTTAGCACAGTTGATGAGTTTAGTTGGTTTTGCATCGGAAAGTCCCACATTTATGAGGTAAAACACTTCTTCATAAAGGCGATTCGATATTAATGATTTGAACTCTAGCCTGTAATAGTTGATGAGACAACACAGCTATAGCTAGTTTTCTTTGTTTCTATTTTTGTTCACAATTGATTTTTATGTACCGACAAAGAAAAAATCATGTCATCAAATTATTTTGAAGCTTGCTAATCTGACTTAAATTATATATGTTTTTTCTTCTCCTTTGTCAATTCTAATAAATGCGATTAAATAAACTAAAACATTACATTGTATATAGATAGCCTATGCTTTTCTCATTTATTGGTTCACCTAGAAATAAGTTGGATCATATATCAAAGTCAAGGAGTCCTAGGTTGGTTGAGACTTGAGTGTATTGAAATAAAGTAAAGTTTCACCTAAGGTGAATAAAATAAATACTGAGATTATAATAGAGTAAAATAGACTGCGTAAATGAAATAAAACAAAGGTATTACAACCTTTCCATTTGTACGTGAATTTTATTACAACATCTAAAAACAACTGTGGAGTCAATAAAACGCCATTATAAGCAAAAATACAAAAGTTGTCTGCTTTACTCACTAAACAACAGTTGTCTTTGCAGCAACTCACTTTACTCTCTTTCAACTCCCAAGTTCCATCCCAACCCTAACAAAAAAAAATATTTACATATTTGTTTTGTGCCACTCTTTAGTCTCTCAACAAAAAAGAAGAAATTTTGTCATTCTTATTTTTTCCAAGAACAAGAAAAAGAAGAGGAGGAAGAAGCATGGATTCTTTGTTATGTTACTGTAGAAATGAAGAATGAGAGAAGGGAATTAGACCCACATTGTTATAAGTGTTTCCAATGGGGAAAGGAGAGGAAGTACAGCCAATACCTAGTACTGCATTGGATGCACAAAGTACAAACCAAAATGCAGAGGATAGGTGTTGTTGTAGGTTCAAAGGGTTGGTGAGTTTTAAATGTGTATTTGTATTGATGCTTGGCTTGGGAGTCTTGATTTCTGCTGTTTTCTTGTTGCCATTCTTCAAGAATGGAGATCTGGGGGATCTGGATCTTGACAACAAGTATAAAGGTACCTTGTTTATAGCTCACTGATTAGAAAAAAAAGTGTAAAGGTACCATCTTTCCGTGTCTTAATAGCAATATGCTCTGCTTGGGAAATCTTTCTGTGTAATTTGTTGTGTTAGATTGGTAACTATGAGTTTACAATCTGGTATTGTACCTTTTGTGAAAATTCAGTTTCCTTTTTCTGGTGGCTTAGCATAAGTTTCTGGTTTAATTCAGGAAATGTTTTTCTTTGTGTTGTTGAATGAACTGATATGTTTTAGTTTTGGGTTCTTCTGGTTTGGTTAAATGAAGTGAATTTTCAATTACTGAGGCATAAATAAGAAAACTGGAAAGTTATTTGCTGCTAAGTTGATATGCAGTTCTAATGGAGATCATATTTTGGCCCTTGTTAAGGAATGGATATTAGCCATGTTCCTAGTTGTATACATAGATAACATAGCTGTAGGGATTGATATCATAGCTGTAGGATCTTCTTTATTCTTTCCTTAGGACTATATGTATATGTATTATACTTGTTGGTTCATTGAATAACATCTCAAGTCAGTGTCAAGTCCATCCTTGTCCGGGATCCCGGTCGACACTCTAGTTGTGCCTGGGCGTGGGGTGGGGTTAGTTAAGAGTACCACATTGGTTAGGGAATAGACTGGTGATTTGCTTATATGGATTTGGGCAATCCTCCCCTCATGAGCTAAATTTGGGTTTGAATTAGGCCCAGGTGCCATATCTTTACACCTCTTAAACACTAGATAATGACATATATGTCTATGCTATTAAATCTGACATATAATTGCCTTTTTGAGTTTCACCTAAGATTGGCGGTTCGTAACTTAGACATATAATTAATGAGTCTATTATTAAAGACATACAATTGATGAGTCTGTTATTAAAACTTGTATTAAAAGTAACTTGTGTAATCTGTTACATACATTTTCACTGGTGAAATAAACAAGATAAGGAAGATAGTTTGTTTCGTTGAGTGTAGCATCAGAATAGATACCTATTTATAATTTATGTCTCAGCTAGAAAGAATGTATTTAATTGGAATTTAAAAAAGAATTATGGATGTTTAGATGCTGTTGACTTCTTAAAATTTGGTGTACTCGTGCTTTATCAGCTGAAGATTAACCTTTACCGTTAAACTAAAGATGTGTTAATGTACCAAAATGTCTCTTGAATTTTGTGGTTTGGTGTACTCGTGCTTTATCAGCTGAAGATTAACACTTACCGTCAAACTAAAGATGTGTTAATGTACCAAAATGTCTCTTGAATTTTGTGGGTTTTAAACATGCAACATAGCTTATACAGAAATTGAAACCGAGGGAGTAGGTTATTATTCCTTATGCTGGAGGTACAAATTAACCTAATGTTTTTTTCTCATAGCTTAGTTTTCCCACAAGTAACAATCAATGTCATCAACATTTCTTCTGCTTGTGGCTTTGAGATATGATAAAGGTCTTTTTATAATAGTCATATAATAGAGTTTTCTCTAGGTGAATGCACTTTTCTAGGCATAGAGTAGAACTGTTCTTGAAGAACAATGAAAAGCTTGAAACCTTAGGAGTACATGGAGTCTCCTGGTTGATGGTTTTTTCTTGACAGCGGAAATGAAGCATCTCTATGCTGGAACTACATGTCAAGCTGGTTTTAGTTACTTCAAAACTTTTGGTTTGTTTCTCTTGTGAAGTGTCTGAGTAATCTGAATATCCTATTTATATTTGAATAAAAGAATACCTACTATCAATCATATGCTCATGCAAATATTTCCAGCTTTTCACGTCAATGTGTTTTGGGTTTTCCAGGTCATGATATAGTTGCCAGTTTCATGCTTGAGAAGCCAGTTTCGTTTGTCAATGATAACATTTTGCAACTTGCAGATGATATTTTTGATGAAATAAGTGTTTCCCATACTAAAGTATGTCCAATAATTCTTGATTCCCTTATCTTTGTTATTCTTCCTTAGCTTAAATTTTTTTGGACATTTCTTCACTCTCACACTGATTTTGTGCTTCTAACAGGTGGAAATAATATCATTAGAAAATATAGCTGGAACGAACATCACAGAGGTCATCTTTGCAGTTGACTCTGAAGTGAAAAATGGGAGGATCTCTCTAACTGCTCTGAGTTTAGTCCGATCGGAATTTGAAGCTGTAATTACTGGCCAATCAGCTCTGCACTTGACAGCAACTTTGTTTGGCGATCCTTTTTCCTTTGATGTGCTGAAATTCAGAGGTGGGATTACTGTGAGCCCCAAGCAGAGTGGATTCCTCATGCAGCAATTCCAGATGCATTTCAACTTCACGTTGAACTTTTCAATTGATGAAATTCAAGATAATTTTCATGAACTAAAAAGCCAGCTCAAATCTGGATTACATCTTTCATCATATGAGGTCTGTGATTATGATTGCAGTTTGCTGCATTGACATATATATCTTTCCTCTGCTATCATTCTTCATGCCGTTGACGATATTATTGTTTTGAAGCAAGTTCTTTGTGGTCTATCGTCCTGTTTCCAGCTCTACATTCTCTGGCTTATATTACTTTCTTGACACATTTAGCTTTTAAATTTTTTATCTTGGTATGAATTGTATGAATTGTAGTAAGGCTTTTGTTGTTTTCTTAGCTTATTTCATCTAAGTTTTTCTGTTTGTTATATATGTAAATCTCCTGGTAAAGGCGCAAAATATAATCACGTGGGCTCTGCCTGCGCATGTTCGAATCTGCTGTCCACACAGTTGAGGTACTTGATTTCTCATTCTCAAAAAAAGAATATAATGTATAAATTCCTAACTCATGCAGGCAGTCATTTGAAAGGGAAATAGTTAAAATAAAAAGGTTATTTATATTATGAAACCCCTATCATATTTCTGTTCAGTTGAATGTTTTCTATGACTATCCTCTCGGTTATTCTAGGATGTTTCGATCTGATAGTGCTGCCCCTTGGTAGAGTATCATTGTTTACTATTTCTTCTCCAAAAGGGGTCTGTACGACTAAGACTGTGTGAGGCATTAGACATGTTTGTGTTTGAAGCTCTGGGTTTTGTTACCAATTCAGCAAACCTCATTAGCGCAAAAAGTATCATTTTTTCTTTCTAAAAAAGATCCATATATATGCAGTTGTTTTATCCAAAAGGCAAAAGGTTTGGATTGTCTCATTCACTAGCAATCTGCTACTATCCAACAAAGTACTTTTCAAACACAGATATATTTGAAACACATTCTATCTTTATCTTTACACGCACTAAATGCAGTATCACCGTGATCACAACAGAGGATTTCTTGGTTTGTTTATGGTCCTGTTAGCTGCTTGCATCTTTTTGTTATTAGGTGTTTATTACTTGAAAAACATTTATCTTTCATTATTTGTTACTTAGAAGAGCATTCATTTTTGATGTAAGCATGCTGATTTCTCTTTTGTTTTTCCTCTTTACAATGCAGAACTTGTATATGAGTTTGACTAATACAAGAGGGTCGACAGTGGATCCTCCCACTATTGTTCAGTGTAAAGTCCTTTTTGCAGTTGGGTTAAATCCCTCCAGTTCAAGGTTGAAGCAGTTGGCTCAGACAATTGATTCTCATTCTGAAAACCTTGGCCTCAATAACACCGTATTTGGAAGGGTTAAACAAGTTAGCCTGTCCTCTGAGTTACCGCATTCTCGAGGTGGTGATGGGGGTAGTCCCTCACCTTCTCCAGCTCCACTACCTCATCGTCAACACCACTACCATCATCGTACAAACTTTGCTCCTGCAATATCACCTGCTCCAAAGGTTGGGAAAGGTGGATCTATTAGCAGGCAAGTTTCACCTATATCCGCACCAAAGCAAGCATCTGCAACAGTACTTCCACCTGCCCCTGTACCTGCCCCTGCAAAACACAAGGGACATGAGGCCCAGCCTCCTTGTCATTTTGGGAGATTTCCAAGGAAGGCGAATAGTCACTCGTATATAGCTCCTGCTCGAGCACCAGTCCCTGCACCTCATAATATTCCCTCGCGGCACCAGCAAGTACACTCTCCAACTCCTACTCCACATGAAATCACTGCATCAAGTCCATTGCCCAATGTAGTGTATGCTCATGTTCATCCTCCTTCAAGGAGTAATTCTGTTGCACAGCCTCCTGACAGATTTACGTCAACTTCACCCTTGCCATCTTCATGTGAGTACTTTCTTGAGAATCTTGTATTTACCTCACTTGTGTTTGTAATATTTTTTTCCCTTAATGCTAAATTGATGCATTGACATATGCACTTGCAGCTTCTGAAGGGATTCTTTCGTCAAAATTCTGGGCTTTCCCGCTGTTCCTACTAGTACTACTTCCATAGCAGCAGGATGAGGGGAAATTATTTTTTGGTTACAATACTTGCCTCCAGCATTGTGTAAGTTCCACGTCATTCCATCCGGGCAAAGAAACAAACTTGAGGAGTTTGCAGAGAGGAGAGCAATGCCAAAAGGGCGTCTCTCACGCTTGCATGAATGTGTGTTATTGTTGTATTCTTGTAAATATTTCTTTAAAGATTCAGAGCGGCGATGCAATTTTAGGTCAAAGTCACAGAGGTGACAGGCCTTTGATGACTTGCATTGGCACTGTTATGTATCATCCCTTCTTGCATAAACACAAGGAGGGGAAAACACTACCAAGAAATGTATAATAAGCTTTTTTGTTCCTAACATCTTCCTAGTCTATCATTTGTGATCTTTACTTCTTTAGTACTGAATGGCAATTTGTTTTTACTATGTCTCAGTTGTACTAGTGAAGAGTATGGTGTTTCAGGTATCATGATCTGATGGTTTACCACAAAAATAAATCTTTCATAGTCTTTATGTATTATCAAATGGATATTAGAAACTAATCGTGCAAAATAACTCTTTTTTACTATGGTGGTGTTCGAGTTAGCTTGTTTAGTTTCAACTATTCCACAAGGACTTGACATCTTCTACTAATACAAGTATCGGATAATTGTGTTCACCAAAACTAAGATGGTGAGAGGAAATCTTCATAATATACTCAGATAAAACTGTATGTAATGGATGCATACATATAGTTGACTCCATATACATAGGCCAACAAACTTTCTTGATTTTTTGGATCAAATTTATTTACAATTTCAACAACATATAATCAAATTGTCTCAAAGAACATACAATTCTCTGATGTTTATATTTTAAATGATGAATACATAACAATAATTAGGCCTTACTCCCAAATTATTTGGGGTTGGCATTTTAAACAATACAAATGTAACAAGAGAGAGGTATCAACTTCTGCAGAGAAGTAGTAAAAACAAGAAGACTAATCTTCTCAATAAAGGGTGTGGAAAGGATGGCAAATTTGCTCATCTCTTTGCCATTCATACTAATATCTATCTATATTCTACCTTGAGTACTTTGGCTGGTACTTTACACTTGTTGAAAATACATGTGGAATTCTTCTCATAAACCAAACTTCTCTTCAGAATTCACAAGAAGATCCCAATCTTTGCTTTAACAAACACATGCAGTTTTTTCCCTCAAATGCCTCGGGCAAAAGCTTCTCGAAAACCTCTAAGAACAAGCTCCATTGTTCACTACTCATTTCACCAAAAGAAATCCCTTCACCATCATTCTTGTAATTTTTTGTACCAAAGCTCATACTCCTCAACATAGCACTAGTTTTCTGACTATCACTATCGTTGATATTGTCCTCCTTACCACCATCATCGTCTATTAAGATATCTGATCCACAAAATTTGTTGTTTACGCAATCACATTCTTCTTCATAATGAAACACTGTTGGATTAGCTATTGTACTCATAGACCTAACAGATGAAAACCTTGGAATTTTCGGTGGTTTAGCTGACATAGCAGAGCCTTGCAAGATTTCATCAGCTTCCTCATTTTCTTGACATGATTCATCTCCATCTTCATAATCGAACTGGAAAACTCCAACACTTCTTTCTTTCTCTTCACAGATACTTTGATCATCCTCTTTTATTTTACTCTCCATGTTAACCTTGGCACTGAAACATATCTTTTCTAATGCACTCCATTCTTCCTGTCCTCCATAACATTTTCGAGTCATCATTTCTCCGATTTGAGCTAGACAAAGCCCTGAAGCAGCAGCTTGCTTCAAAAGAATGGTGCACACCACAAGAACCCGAATGGACGATTCCCTGATAGAAGGGAGTTCATTTCTCAGTAAATATGCATCCTTAAAAGGATCAAGACCACATATATACTCCATTTCAGACTCCGAAAATGGTATGGAAGCTTGAGGCCAATGCAGCCATTCAAAGTATGGATCATCAAGTGATTCTGGCAAGCAAAGTCCATGATCTATAGGTACAAGTTCAGCAGAATCAACAGCATAGCTTTCTTTCCCGTGCTTCACCAGGATATTTCCAGCATGCCTGTCGAGATTGAGAAGACGTATATCCAAAATCCCAATACGATGAATTGAAGCCACTGAAAAGCCTGAAGCACCTAAGTCTCCTGCATCATAATCATGCTCCATATATCGTTGAAGTGAGGCAATTTTGTAAGTTGAAGCAGATATCGATTGTGAATCGTTTATATTGAAGGTAACATGAGAAAATTTGACTAATGTTGTTGGAGGAACACCAGCAAATCCATCATGGTCAAGAAGATAAGCAGCAGATTCCCGGACACCAGTTTCACCTATCTTGATGGAACGTTTCATGCCAGGTTGGCCTAGCATCCGACCTGCAAATCCTTTCGGATTGTTCAAAGCTAAAGGTTCCTCATCAGCAGGTTTTGCCACTGCTACGGCATTACCATTACTCGCCCGAAAAAGGTAAGCACCACCTAGTCCACTTGCCAGTAACTCAGGTTTGACTCCAGAAGCCATAGCAATAGCAACCTCAACTACTAAAGCATGCACTTTAGGAGCGCGATGACCACCAATGATTTCAACTCTCGGATTACTTTCAATATCTTCTTCTGTCCTCGTGGAGAGGGATAAACAAGGTGTGGAAAAGCTCTTTTGGATGTTGGAGAACTCAAAGGAAACATGATGTACAGAATGTGTAAGGCTCGTTTGGCTTGATTCAAAGATGTTGTTGTAATCGAGCTGAGAAAACGATGGAATCTTACACCTTGGAGGTCTAACGAATTGCTTGAACCCGTGATTTTGGGGATTGATAGCTACAGCCATCTTGTTGAATCTCATTCAAGTAAAAACAACAGCAACAATAAAAGTGCATGCTAAAGGGAGCTTCTTTAATGTGTGAATCCTTAGAGAATTATTCTTCCTTGGGTAGAACATCCTTCACATTGTCTGAAAAATGAAACAACAAGTCTACTTTATCTGGATACATTTTCGCTATAACAACGACATTTATCTGGATGTATTTTGGTTACTACTGCGAAATGTTGTTATAGAGAACATAGGTATAACATAACATGAAGACGTTATAATGAAATGTTATTACACAGGATGACTTCCAGAAACCGTTACATTATATACCCCACTACACAAAACAAATGCAGCATTTTGAGGATCATTCATCTCAGAAAAAGTAACTGCAATTGACAATCTCACAACACTGTATAATTTTGATTGTGAATTTCTTAAAAGAAAATGTAAGCGAATATGAATACTTACATCAAATTCGCGTAAATGAGGCTGCAAAAGTCAAATAACCACATTGGTATCTCTGAACCCTGTGAAATTTCTCGCGAATTATATACTAAGAACAAACATATATACAGAAAACTAAGCAATATGGTTGAGAAATTGAAAATGTACAGCATTTGACATACCATCCTGTTGGTTCCCTCGCTCCTCCGCTTAATAGTCGCCACAATTGACTACAAAAACAACAACAATTACAACATTAATTCTGTTCCAACAATTCTACCATTTCCCTCGTTCTATCCCAAAAAGAATCACACATTTGAAGCACGAGGATCATACTATCTAGTTAAGCCTATATGAATTCGATAACATTTGTATATTGAAAATCATAACCAATGAAAAGGTAGTAATTTTCCTCTTTATGGATCTTAGATGGAATTACACGTTCAACAGAATTCAATAACTCAGGCATAGATCCTATAAATTTGTATATATAATTTATCCAAAACTCGTTAAGCAAAAAAGTTATTCAGGTCCATAAATTTTAAATCCTGTATCCCATGGACAGCAATAAACATGTTATATGACAATGATACAACAACAAGTCCTAATCTTTGCATAAAAATCAAGAAAATTTACAATGTAATCAGATTTCTTTACGAAAACTGACATTAATAACGAAAAAAATTACCCTGAATACTGGTGAGGCATTCAGGGAGACGAACAACAACGGCTGAGCGTGAGAGAGACAGAGAGAAACAAAAATTCCTTTTACTGGAAAGTTATTGAGAGACAAAGGCCCCCCTTTCTTCTCTGTCTGTTTTTTTTCTTTTTTTCTTTGTTTTTTTTTTCCAAACAGTCTGGGGGAGTTTTCTCTCTTTTACCAATTCTTTCTTACCGTTAAGACGGTTAGAATTACTTCCTCTCGTTCCCGTCCTTCTCTCTAACCATTTTTATGCGAAGAATTCATTATAGTTATCTCGATCACGAGAATCAAAATAATACATGCATTGTAATTGTAAAGATTAGAGTACGTGCGTTTTCAAAATAGTGGTATTTGTGTTAGTGAAAATGAGAAGTAATACTATACTTTGTTGGTTGCATAGTAATAATCCAAAAGTCATAAAACATGACTTTTGTTTACATTAAAATTATTTTTGTATAATAATATTTAATATTTATAGTTTGGGATATTGATGTATGTATTCCATAATTTTAAGAGTTCAATTGACGAATGCGACTTTAATATTACAATTTTTCTTCAAAAATTGAATTCTAATTAGTTGTAAGTTTTCTGTTATGTGTTAGAAGTAATTATGGTTTAGCAAAAAATCAAAAAGTTAAGCGAACCGGAGATCCCTTATACAAAAAACCGGACGGCTTAAGTGAACCGGAAAATCTAATAAAAGGAAGAGATTTTCCCCAATTTGCAGTAAAGCCCCCTTTTTCGTTACTAGGCTTATTTCACTCTTCCCTCTTCCCTCTTCTAGCAAACCCTCCTTCCCCTATCGTCAATTCCCTAAATTGCCCTCATCGGCGCCGTTTCTCGCCTGCAAATCTCGCCGGCGATGAAGTAGAATCTCTACTCAGTTACTCGAAGCCGAGCAGGTTTATTGTTATCTCTATTTCTTGTTTCCTTTTGTTTCTTCGTCTTGTAACCCTATCTTGTATAGCACAAGCTGAGAATTTAGGTTTAAGGAGATAAGTATAAAGGCTATTTTTGGTCCTTCAAACGCAGCTACACATTCTGGTATTGCTTAATTAACATTTTACATCGCCTTCATCAGATTTGTTTGGTCTCTTGTTTATCTCTTTTATCTTTTGGGTTTACCATCTCTGTCGGTGCCTGCTTGCTCTGCTTTTGGGTTGATCTTGAGTTGTGTTTCTTCTTTTAATTGAATTTGTTTCTTTTATGTGCGATTTGGCATCTTTGGATGTATGTGTGTTTGTTTGAACTGAATTTGGGGCTTTTTGGTTCTTTTGGGAATTTGTAATTTTAAGGTTCTTTGGCCTAAAAGCCACTGCTTTAGTGGCTTTAGGGTTGAGCTGCCCTAGGTTTTGAGCATAAGAGACTTGCTTATTTTAAGTAGTGTTTCTTATATGTTTTGAACAAATTTAACATTCAAATTAGCTTGCCTACCTTGAAAATCAACTCATTCTGCATGTATGTTTCTTCCAACTTAAATTTTTTATTTTTTTGGTGATTTTGAGCGTGTAAATTCTTACTATTTTGGTGAATTCTACTCTTTATCAAGGTTATAGAATTTCTTAAGAATTTTCTAAGGTTGTAAAATCCATAAGGAGAGTAAGTTGAGGGTTCCTTGCTTAAAGCATGGATTTGCTTTGTTGTTTGCAGTTTCTTCTTGACTTACACGAGCTGTTCCAGTTGATTTTTCTCTCGTGTAGAAGGGTATTTGGTAAGAAAAGTCTTTTATCTGTTTTGCCTAAACATCTCAACGATTTCAACTCATAGTCTTCTATGAATTGAATTGGCGGTGGCATCAATTTTGTTCTTTGCTCAATTCATGTCTTTTACCATATGGAATTTTAAATTATATTATAATTTTGTATCCCCTAAAATCAGTTGCAGTTAGGAAGAAACAACATACTTTGTCTCATGGATAACATGTTCTGGCTTATTTTTATGTTTGTTAAAGTCTTCGTGGTTAGAATCATTGATTGTATAGTGTGGGCGTTGTATGTTCAGACTTATTAATGCCATTGGAAAGTACCATATGCCAATTGTTTGTTAGAAAAGATGTGTTGCTTACCATTGCACGGTTCTCAGCAGATGCTTTGTGCGGTGATTTGTCGTTCTGCCATCCTTCTAGAAAGGAAGTTATATTAATGCCTCTTCAAAGAAATAGTTACTGTAAGCTGGAAAATTTGAATTGGTTCTTCCATTTGTTTAAATATTTTGACATATGTTAATATAGAATGAAGTCACTTGCTTCTTGTGAATTTGACACACTTCTCATTTTAGGTTTTCACTGTCTCTATGTGGTTATTTTTCCTGTTCAAATCCTGTGTGTTCCTGTCTCATTTATTTATAGGATGTTGCTCGCTGGTGATCATCTAAATAACTGCTGTTGTGCATAGAGACCTATTCATAACTCATTGATAGCTTCCGTGGGGATTGAAGAGGTACTGATGGCTGGTCTGATGACCGGTGACCCCTCAACACATCATGAAGCTTATGAGGGTGGCAGTTTTAGGGCTTCTCAAGAAAGGCCAGATGAGAATGGTGGTCGTTGGTATCTCTCCAGGAAGGAAATTGAAGAGAACTCCCCATCGCGACTCAATGGTATAGATTTGAAGAAAGAGACTTACCTACGCAAGTCATATTGTACCTTCCTACAAGATTTGGGCATGCGGCTTAAAGTGTAAGTCCTTATTTTTGAGTTGGATACCTTTTTATGTTATTTCGTGATTGTTTCTTAGTCTTTTCTCTTAGAAGGTGCAACACTATTTTATGCATGGGTAGAATTGCTAATGCATGACTTGGTATGATATATATGTTTGTTGATAAGGATGACTTGGAGGGAGTTTTGGGTAGGGTGTGAAAGCAGATTAAATAGGTAGGGTGTGAAAGCAGATTAAATAGTTTCTAAGTATCTTTTAGCTCATTTTGGGGTTTTGTGAGGGGTAGTGTGTACGCGGACCTTACCCTTACCTAGAGAGGTGAAGAGGTTTTCGATAGACCCTCGGCTCAGGGAGAAATATAATAAAGCAGTTTGGGGAAAAGAAATAACGTAAGTGAAGAAACCATGACAAAATACTAAAGATAGCACGACAAAGCATTATGATAATGGAATATTATCTACAACAAAATAATACTATAGAGTATAGTCTAAGTACAAGAGAGTTCTGCAATTATATTATTTATATTTATAAAAAAATAAATTTATTTAATCACTTTAGAACTAAAAGTGGATTGAGACATAAATTAATTTGTATTTGGATCCATTTTAAAATAAAGATTTTCTTGTAATCAGCTCGTAAATAGTGTAAACAAATCAAAGGACGTTTTAGTCATTTTAACAAAATGTTTATCAACGCATTTCTACCAAGCATAGCAACAGCTTATTTAGTTTTCAGCACTTCTACCGGAACATGTAACTGCTTATTTATAAAATTGGCTCCAACACTTGCATAATTATTTACAACACTTTGTGCTTAAAAGCAACTTAAATTCAGCTAAGCCAAACAAGCTCTTGGTATTATCTGCATTGCAGTTCTGCCGTACTTTGCACTGTTAATCTAAGGTTACTCTAGGAGGTACTAAGGTTCATGTAGTTTGTAGCAACATCTGTGGATCTACATTAGATGTCTCTTTAGTACGAGCAGTGCATTCAATCCCTTTTGTGATGCCCTCTCATCCTCTTCTTATCTTAAATATTTTTTTAACATAGTTATTTTTTTTAAATAGACCATTGTCGTCAGTCAAACACATTATAGAAAGTGTGCTAGGGCTTTCTTGCAGGGGATTATAAGGCGTAAGTAAAAGAATTAAAGTAGATATGTAAAGGAAGAAAAGTAAATTTTAACACAAACGATAATTTTCTATACAAATGAATTGGAAAAACTACAGTTAAGTGAAATATATGAAGTGAAATTCATGTCGATAAGGGTCAATAATTTTCATTTAAATGCAACAATGTGATATTATTAAATATGCAAAAAAGTGTACTATGTTAATCTGGAAAGGTTTTCATATCCCCTAACTAGATAATTAGGAGATTTTGTAGGAACGTAACTTTTGCCTTTATTTTCTTTCCATATTTGTATTTCTTGTAAAGGTTAATTTCTTCTTTGTATTTCTCATATCCTCAATGCATGCTACCTGCTCTTCTAGCGAGTTTGTTCATTTTTAATCTTGTCTAATCTAGTATGGCCGCACATTCGTCGTAACATCCACATCCCTGCAACACTTATCTTGTGGATATGTTAGATTTTATCATATGTTCTGACAAAATTAGTCATGACTATATTTGTGGCAAGCTAGGAGCATACAATATGTACGCTCCACAGCTTGAGGGAGTGTGTTAAAATGCCCTGAAAACCCGAACTATGTAAGATATGAAAAGATACCCATATCCCTATATAATTAGGTAATTAGGAATTTCTGTAGGAATGTGATTATTGCTTTATTTTCTTTCCATATTTTGTATGTCTTTCAAATGTTCTTTAATTCCAATAACTTGTGGGAATAATCAAGCAAACCATTTTCAGAATTCTTCCCTTCTTTTCTTGAATCCCATGATAATTTTAAAAGATGTTAGTGACTATTATATGAAAAAGATGTTGGTGACTATTCTTTATAGTAAATTCCTATCCTTATTCCAAATCGTTAAGATAATATTCATGAAGTTTCATAAAAAGTTAGTGTATCACTTTGCCAATATTTATTATCTATTATTCTCCTCTTTACGGTAGAGTGACAATAAGTATATGGGTGATGGGGTGTACACCTTAGTCCTTAAAGTGTCTGCATTAAATCACCATTCAAGTGAAGTGAAGGGCCCAGCCAAGTTAGCTTTTAGTTTAAACACCTCTTGAGTGAGCCTATTACAATAGTTGATGGATACTTTGACCTTGTTACATCACTATATTAACTTGTTTTTACAATCCCAGATATTTGACACTGATCTTTCTTCCAACTAAACCTAGACTTTCTCCTGTCATCTTCTAAAAAAGAAAGAAAAGAGAACTACAAGTGTCTGCGTATGATCTAGTTAGTTCTAGGGTATCTAAAAAAATACTGTTTTTCATAAATTGTGACCAAGGTAATAATATTGCTTTTCAGCTAACTTTTCTTGAACCAGCTGAATTGTTGAACGAGCATTCCATCCTACCTGTTGAGTTTATTTTCCTTGGGGCTTTGCCATACCTACTTGTTGCACACACAATGTATCATGATTGCTGTAATCTACAGCAGGATCTTATTTCTCAGATCTTTCCTGAGAAGAACAAACAAGCAACAGCTAGCTTGGGTACTTCAGCTAATTTCAAGGAGAGATCTCAAGATGAGATCAAATTTTCCCTTTTGTTTGTTCCTTGTTTTGTCGGAAGTTCTATGATAGCTTGATTGAATAAGTAACAGTCAATCATTGAGCTTCACCTTGTAGGAATACAGCATTACCAGTTTTTTTTTAAAAAAAAACTGTAGAAAAAGTTCCAACTCTTTGAAGGTTTATATGCCTAGATTTCCGTATTCAGTTCTTAGGTCTAGCTCAGATCATGACTAGACCTTTAGCTTGATGTGAAAATAAGGTTTTCTGTATTCTTCAGAAAGTCTTCTGGGTGTGGTCTTAATTAAATCCTGATTTTTTTGAAAATTATGAAAGAAAGTCAAAACATATAGCTATGAAATCGTGCATGTAGGTTAATCTATTCATCTCTTGTTGGAAAGAGAAATAAATAGTCCGAAGAGCATGGGAACTATCTCAAGTGACTATTTAATAGCTTTTAACAACTCAATAGCCAGGAACTCAGGATTATGCTGGAAGCCCCTCATACAAGTAGTATAGAAGATGCCCTTAAGCAAAAGAGGTGCTATTGAGAAATTGGTCAGCCTGAGTTGTAGTTTGTGTTTTGTAAAAGAAACACAATGAAAGTGAGTTTATTTCAGTGTTAAAACGCTCATTCTTGTGTTTTTGCATGACCTAGAGTGAATTCATGTTCCTGGCTTTGCTGCATCATTATTACCTTTTTTTGAAAACCGAGAAATTCCCCCGGGCTTGTATGGATGGTTTGGAGCTCTATGAATAATGTTCTTGCTCTTCTACTCTTCTCCACTTAAATACCAGCCTTTTTCTTATGAATGGGTTCAAACCTGTGACGTGCGCTTAAACCCCACCTCAAGTGTTGCACTCTTGCCTCTAGCTAGAGACCCCAGGCAATATTATTTCCATTTTGTAACTGTAGGGGAATTGTGGTACTATTCAGTTTACTATAGTGGGTCCTGAGGTAGATTTCAATGCTAGAAACAATCTACCATTTTGCATCTTCTTTGATTGTTTGCTCTAAGAGCGGAATCCTAGGCTGCACACCACGCATACCATGATATGTTTTGGAGGTTTAGATGAAACAGTCGCTTTTTTCATGCTTATGAGTTTACTTCTATTGCAAATATTTCAAAATGGGACTATTAAGAAAAGTTGAAGCTGAATTTCTTCAGTGACTTCAAGTCTCATCCTGTTCCTTTGCTGATATACATTATTTTATTATATTAGATAAGATATTTGGATTATTATGCAGAAGTTTATAGTATTGGCAGTTTTTCTTATAAGAACTCCCATTTTTTACGCTTTCTCAGACTTGTCATAAGTGCAGAATCATATTTCCTTAAGTATGAATTAACCATTATCATACATGGTTCAATTGTCCGGTGCTTGCAGGCCTCAGGTAACAATTGCCACGGCAATTATATTTTGTCATCGTTTCTTTCTCCGGCAATCTCATTCAAGGAATGATAGGAGGGTAAGTAGCTTTCTGTTTCAGTTTTACCATCTATTGCATCTATAGTTGCTTGACCTTTTTTTATATATTTGTTAAATGAAAGAGTGACTGCATAACATACATTCTAATATTGCATAGTGAATAATGGTGCCGTACTCCATGTACTACAAATCAATGCTTCTTCTGCCTGCCTCTACCTCACCTGAAACCATCCATAGCAGACCCCTCACACCTCCACACTGGTGCATCCGTGCATCTCTTCACACGCCTGAACAATCTCTACCTCGCCTCCCGTATCTTGCTCTCCTCAAAGGCTACTCCCACCTGTACCGGATATCTTCATTTTAATCTTATCTCTCCTAGTATGCTCACACATCCATCTCAGCATTCTCATTCCACTGGATATGCGATTTTTCAATGAACTAGTTTGTTGAGCTTCTATTCAGCAACCATTAAGCATTCAGCATGAAGTAGTGTTCAACATAGAGGAGCACCGACTTCTGATCTCCAAGATAGAAACCTTTCATTTGACTAGATCAAATTTGCAATACCTACTAAAAATATAGTCGGACCCTTGATCACCATACCTATAAGCATTTTCTCATGAGTATTAAGCGCAAGATTCCAATTATGCCCTAGGGAGAAGCAGTTCAAAATGATAAATTACTTTCAAATTTGTGAAGTCTGTGAAGAACAATTTAAGTTAGATGTCTTGGTTCTATATGATACTAAGAGAACTTTAATATCGCACCTTAATTGAAAGATCATAGAATGATAGGCAACAGTTCAAGAAATTTTCGCAGCAATAAGAAACTTGGAAGGCGAAGGGAAGGAAGAGTGGAGGAAAATATATTTCTCATCTTACCTCTGTAGCTGGTTGCATCGTCTTAGTTGGTTCGTCTCTTGTCTATGGTTGTTTCTGATGAAAAATGGAAGTCTGATTCACTGTTGGTGAAATTCCTTGGACTTTCTGTTCTATTTTATAATGTGTTTTTTTTCTCTAGTGAAATCCCATAAGATTTTACTGTGCTTGGGTTGGTTAGTTTTTCTATGTCGCTTTCTCAAGCTCCCTTACCGTGAGGAATCCCTGGATTGTTTACTGCCTCAACTGGTAGTGCCAAGATGTGGCAAGAATTCTTCGTCTTGTTCAACCTAAAATAATGGTGTAGTTGCAGTGCCTGGATAATTTGTGTCTAGTATTCCATTGGACAAGAAAAAATCATAGTCCCATCTAATCATACAGTCTAGTATGACACTGGACAATTTTTCGTTCCTCTGGAAGGAGTTTGCCTGTCATTTATAGTGCATTTTCATGAATATTTGTTGTTTGACTGGTATTGTGAAGTAATAATCTTGTACTAGCTGGGGAAGGAAAATTTGTATTACTAGTATATAATGGACTTCCACTTGTCAGTTACAAGAAAAGGATAATAATGGACATCTTCATGGGTAATTGTACTAACTAGCTAAAGTTTGTGGTATTGTTAGAACTCACTAATTTTCTGCCCAACTTCCATACCTTTTGCAGACCGTTGCCACAGTATGCATGTTCCTAGCAGGAAAGGTTGAAGAAACTCCTCGTCCCCTGAAAGATGTTATACTTGTTTCTTATGAGATCATTCATAAAAAGGATTCTGAAGCTATTCAGAGGATCAAGCAAAAGGTATTTGCTCATTGCCCTGGTGGTTGTGCTCTGTATATACCTATTAGTTCCATGTTCTAATTTTAGGTTCTCTTGGATTTTTTTGCCCTAATAATTTGCTTCATCATGCTTATACGTGAAAGATTTTGCTTGTATGGCCGTCAGTTGACGGTTGTTCAGTTTGGAGTTAATATGGTTCCCCTGGTACCTTGAATCATTTCCAGGGTCTTAGTATTACATAGTAAAATAATTTGAAAATTTTGCAACTTATGCAGGAAGTATATGAACAACAAAAAGAATTAATTTTGTCCGGAGAGAGGGTTGTTCTTGCAACTCTTGCTTTTGATCTTAATGTACATCATCCATATAAACCCCTTGTTGAGGCAATAAAGAAATTCAAGGTTGCTCAAAATGCCCTAGCTCAAGTTGCATGGAACTTTGTGAATGATGGGTAATGTATTTTTCTTCTATATAATTTTTGTATGGTACCAATTGATGGTCACACTTATCTCTAGTTGACGTGGGAGAGCCGCATGCAGGCTTCGGACATCCTTATGCTTGCAATTTAAGCCCCATCACATTGCAGCAGGGGCCATTTTCCTCGCAGCCAAGTTTCTCAAAGTAAAGCTCCCATCTGATGGCGAGAAGGTTTGGTGGCAGGAGTTTGATGTTACCCCACGCCAACTGGAGGGTTGGTGTCTTGCCTTGGATATGTATACTTTATGAAATTTGTGGTATTGGATAAACCCAGTCTGGTTTACTTTCAAGGATTGCCACATCAGTACATGGAAATGTTCTGAAATGAGCCTTTTGATTATTATTTTTCTAATTGAGGACTAAATTTTGATTGGGCGGGAAGGGAGTGTTGAGTACAAACAGTAATGCAATAGATCTTCTCTATCTTACTTGTATTATTTACCCTTGCAGAGGTGAGCAATCAAATGCTAGAATTGTATGAGCAAAATAGAGTACCACCTCAGGCTAGTGAAGCAGAAGGAAGTGCTGGTGGAAATCAAAGGCCTTCTGGAAAATCTTCAGCTGCACAAGAAGAGCATGGTGCAAATAACAGCAACTCCCTGGGTGGAGGTGCTAATACAAATGCAGGAAGCTCCAATCCTGCATCCTCTAGGGAAACTCCTGATCAACCGTACGCTGATAATCACAGTGGCCTTACAAGGACAGCTCAAAATAGCAATAATGACTATGGAAGTACTGAACATAACTTTTCAGATGGTATTGGGGATGGTGAGATGAATGATAGACAGACCCATGAAAGAGAGCAGGTGTCTTATCAGGGTAGTACAGCAGAGGTACAAAGTAGATCAAGGTATGGTTCTGAGAGCAACACTGAAGATGATCAGGAAGGGAACACTAGGATATCTGAACCAAGGCATAAAGGGGAATCAAAGGAAAAGTACCATGGTAGAGCCCTGGAGAACATGGATGATGCAGTTGGCCAGTCACCACAAGAAGTTAGGAAGATTGATAAAGACAAGGTCAAAGCAGCTGTCGAGAACAAGGTCAAGGCAGCATTGGAGAAACGTAGGAAGGCTCAAGGGGATATAACCAAGAAAACTGATGTTATGGATGACGATGATCTCATTGAGAGAGAATTGGAGGATGGAATAGAACTGTCAGCTGGGAACGAGAAAAACAAGCGGGAAAGAAAGGAAAGCTGGTCCAAGCCTTCAAACAGGCCAGAGCATGAGAACACATATCACACAAAGCTTCAAGATGAGGCTGGGGATGGACATCACCAAGGGTCAAAGTGGAAGTCTTCACGTCGAGAAGAGCTCGACTACGTCGAAGAAGGGGAACTGGAACCATATGATGATGCTGACAAGGGTTATCGGTCGCCAAAGTCAAACAGTAGGAAGAGAAAGGCAGGTAGCCCCTCGGACAAACCGATGGAGGGAAAGCGACATGAGTATTTTCCAGATGATAGAAACAGGCCTGTGAGGCTTGATTATTCTGAGAGGGACCACAAAAGGCACATGCAGGAAAATCATGCTTGAGATGTCTTTTATGCTTGCAGCAGCAGCAGGCTAGTTAGTTCTGTTGAATATGCTGGACATTCCAATCTGAGGAGTGAGTTTATTTAAGGCTGGCACAGCTATATGCTAAAAATTTTGCCACAACTTCAATTGGTAAACGAGCAACTATTTATAGAACGAAACTGTATAACTATTCTCCGGATGAATTTGAACTGCTACCATATTCAGCTCTCATCATATTTCTGTTTTTGATTACTCAAATATGTTTGTGCAATTTGTAAGAACGGATTCTTTGTAACTGTCCAAGTTGTTAGTGGCCTCCAAATTGTTGTCCATTTTTTTCTTGTACATTTAATGGGTGAGTTGTCCCTTTTGGCAGTTGCCACTACTGACTTTGCTGTGTGCCTGAATTGTATTTCTGCCTACTTGGTGAATCATTTAGGTCCTCGATTTTTCTCCCTTGTATTAACGATTTCCCATTTCTTTATGATCATTGAATATGTATACATGATATATTCAGTCTAGGTATAGTAATTCCTTAGATCATCTCAAGAGTTATTCTGCTCTCTTATGGAGATCATAACTCACTCTAAAATGTATTTATACAAGTGTAGATGCTCTTGTTTAAACAATATGTGACCCTGAAACACTAAAATAAACTACGTTAGTCATTTCAAACATGGCAAACCACTTCAGATGAAACTAGTAAATTTCAGGCAAATTGAAGCCGTCAACAAAAGCTTAGAATATACTAATAGTACACGCAAAAAGTCATCAAACTTGATGAACCTGAAACGACATAATAAATTATGTTACTCATGCCAAACATGGTGGTCATCCAAACTGGCTGCCGACAAACCCACCAAATTCTATGCGAATCGGAGTCGTCAACCAAATTCAGAAAACATGTACTAATATACACAAAAGTAATCAGATTCATGAGTTCAAATTTCATGACCCTGAAGCACCAAAATAAATGAGGCAAGTCTTGTGATTTCATAATTACTGTGAAAAAGATTGAAAGAGGATGAGGCCATTGACCCTAGAGCAATTAAGCTTGTATAATAGACAGGATGAAGTGATATATACTTATATATTCTTTAGAAACCTGGTTCTGAAAAAACTGAACCAGAAACAATAACATTACTTCATCAACCACCAAAATTTCACCAGTTTCATAATTGCAATTAGTATCTAGTTTGATTTCACCCTAACCTTAAGCCTTGGCAAGGTTAATAAAAAGGAATAGGATATCTAAATAAGAGAGAGTATCAACTATGTCTAGACATTATGGACTTGACATCATCCAATATCCGAACATAATCAAAAAACAGAGAAGACTCTTTGCCTTCAAGCCCATCCCTGCTCACCCTGTTACTGCCTGCAAGGTTGTTACATGGGCTTCCACCAATCACTAAATCAAAACCTCCAACTGATTCTATTAATTTCTTCAACCGATCTCTGCTCAGCAGCTGCACATCGTCAAAATGTATGAGATTCCCCCTCTGATTTGTTTGCTCCCACCAGCTTCTCACAATATTCCTGTTCACTTCAGACTTTTCAACTGAAACAACATTATTGAGTGGAACACCGAGACGGTAGAGAGCAACTTCAGCACCACCAATGCCAGAGAAGAGTGATAAGACATTGATTCCATTTGGAAACAAGTCTCTCAACACTGATAAGTGGTACGCCACTGTGTCAACCTAATACACATATTGATACAAGCATCATATTTAAAATTACTCCAACGAAAAAAGAGATTGTGTCAATCAACAAAATCATTTCACTATATTCTGCAAACCTAAGATTATGGGAAAAAGGTTAAGGGAGAAGAAAATAAGACTTGAATTTATGCAGTGAACATCAAAGAAAGATGGTTTAGGCTAACCTGGAAAGAGTTACCAAGTGACTTGTATCTGTCCGTCCTACTTATACCTCCTCCCCTTGTGTGATTCTTTGGGAACCCCAATAGCATTTCAACTTCATCAGGTTCTAAAGGGGCAACTTTGTTTCTTCCTACCCAGACCAAATTCCACTTCTTGCAATGATAAAGTACATACTTCTGTATTTCCATAGGTGGCTCACCATCATACTTCTCGACAGCTTTCCTGATCTTATCCGTCAACCTTGCACTCCCAATGGCTGTTTGTAAGCAGTTCAACTTTGATCTAGTATCCCAAGATGGCCACCATCTCTTCGAAAGGGGAAGTGCCTCATGAATGGTCCTTGGGGGAAGTGGAAACAAAGGAAATCTGTTTTCAATCGGCAGATTATGAAGATACCCTCTTTTTCTTGCAGTTGCGGAAAAGTACTTCGAGTCAACAAACTCGGGCTCAATCTCATACAAATGCCTCTTAATGGTGTCCCACACACCCTTTGGAGCCAGGGCGACATTTTCATAATAGAAATAAGGCGGGCCAATAGTTTTCTGGGGAAGAATTCTTTGAACCATTCTTGGAACTGATTCGGTAGGAATTCCAAAGCCAATCATCGGTTTGGGCAATCGAATTGGCTCTTCAATGGAAATCTCCCTTTGCCTTTTCCGTTTGCACAATTCATTGTACATTTTCCTCTTTTTGTATCCACCACAATCATTCAATATATCCTTCAGGTTTGGCTGTCAAAATGAGAAGGAGGCATCAATTCTATGAATAATGGTATTGCTAATTTGCAATTATAAATGCAAAGAAATTTGAATAAATTGTTAGCTTACTTAATTCCATTTCAAAATACTGTGAGGGGAAAGTTTACCTTCACATCTTCTAGCAGATAGGGATCTTCCGCTCTTGACATTTGAGCAGCACAAATAAAATCTACCAACTCAGGGAGTGATGCTTTTGGACCTAGAAAGTTGTGAAGAGGATATTAATTACCTGGAAATGAAATTAAAAAGCAATTCTAAAAAGATGTTCAGAAATGCTGCAGCAGGAATAAGCAGATTTTGTTTGAAATACAACAATATTGGCAGAAAGTTAACCAAGACTTCCAATTGGTAGCATCAAACAGAACTTGCATGAACAAGATTTCTTCGGTCAGTGATAAAACCTTAGCATGATTAATATATATAAAAGCCAAACTAAGGGAGTATTCGGATTAGCTTTTTGTAAGTAGCTTATAAGCTAAATGCTAAAAGCTAAAAGTTATAAGTTGGTCCTATCCAACTTTTGACATTTAGCTTTTTTTGGTACTTTATTAGCCTTAAAAGTAAGCACTTTTAGTCTTTCCCAAAGACATCCAAAAATAAAAGAGCTTAAAATTCAAAAAGCCAAACACCCTCTAAATGTCAAATCAACTAAAAGATTTAGATAACATTAGCAATGTAGAGGACAAATAATATACTTACCACATCTATCCATTGCTATGGAGGCCTCTTCCGCTGGATATCCCATATTTGCCAGGAATAATAACATCTTTTCTTTTTCAGACAAAGAACTTCCCTCGTCATTCAAGTAGCACTGCTTAACAGTATTCTACCACACATTTTAAAAGGAAAATGTCAGAAAAACCTTACATAGTTGTGCCCAGAAAACTAATAACAGGATTCAGGACCAACAATATCTTAAATGCTAAAAAGAAGTATTAGTTGATGCATAAATATATGGAGAAAAATGTCCTTTATGCCCCAAAAAATAGTGAGCAGCTAAGAATAATTTTGAATCACTCGTCCAACTTTCAGCACTACCTCTTCATTTTTAGAGATTATATCCAAACAAACCACTTGGAGGAAATATCACGTGGGTCCCCAAGAGGAAGAGCATGACGACTATCAAATATAACTTTGAAAATCACAGATACCCTTAATTTTGTTGGTACTTCTCCACAAATTTGTAAAACTAAACCACCTCATATTAGTCATAAAATCTAGTATGAGAAGAATCCAGGGGTGTTCAAAAATACCATATCACCACATCGAATAACATAAATAATGTGTTGCAGAGATTAAAAGAAGTGCTTGACCAGAAAAATGAATAAATGTATTTTTTGAACAAAGAGAAACCAGATTCACAAACTTCTATGTCACAGTTAAGACAGAGAAAAGAAATGGAGAATAGTGTATGGCTGAGGATAACATACTATATAGTTGTCTGAGTCAGAAGACCAAATATCTTCCTCATAAACATTATCCAACACGTTCTCCTTATATTCAGAAGCGCTGTCATCAGAACTAATGGAGGGTTCCAGCGGAGGGCTAACACTGGGCTGTTCTTCAGGAGAGTCATCAAGGGCCTGCAAAAACAAAGATTATTTTTCTTTTTTTTGGAGATAGAGGGGTTTGCTAGTATTTGAGGGCCATTACATGAGAAAAAAAATGAAAGGACAGAAGAAAATCTTAATTATAATGGAGAGAGATAAATTCATGCATATTCTTAACACAATTCAAGCTGCTATCAAAACTGTGCAGACCAGATAAAGAACAATTGGCATCAATGATCGCACAGTCAACACCTAGGAATCCAGCATTCACATATCACAATCTCTTACCGAGTCCTAATATGTGTCATCATCTCCATTTAAAACCTTGATTGATCTAGATTTTACTCTAAATAAGTAAACATGTGTCGCTAGACCATCTTAGACAAGTGGTGGCATATATAGGCACCAATTAGAAGAGTAAGTGGTTGCCAAAGGAAGGGTGGATTGAACAAGAATTTCTTCATTCTCTCAAACATCCTGTTACAAAGTCTAAAATGAGCAGTTTGCAAAACAATGAGGCAAACATTACGCACCTTAAAAGTCAAAAGAGAATCCAGTACCAAATCTGAATTTTCTCCTGCGTCTCAAGTCAAATAACATAAATACCATAGTTGAAAAATCAAAATTTTAGTTGTATAAAGACTTGGAAAATTCAAATACCGTTTTGCTCTATTGCTTTTGCAATAGATTCTTCAGGAAATCCCATCACTATAAACTGCTGAATGAACTTGGACCGGAAGGGTACTGACGACGAGCTCGCCTTCAGGTAAGAGAAGACCAAAACAGACCACGTTGAGATGCAATACTATGAGCTATCTTCTTATTTTCTTTTTGGTTCCAAAAAAGATGTCCTTGACAAGAAATATCGTTAAGTATTAATATAGAATTGAAGCATTTACCTCCCCATCGCAACAAACAACATGCTGCCCAGTAGTTCTTAAATCCGTGCATGAGGAAAACACTGTGTCCTGTATTTCTTGTATTTCAAGTTCATCTTCAGTATCCCAGTCAATGTCATCATTATCTTCTCCAGAGAGATTTTTGTCCTGCACAGTATAGGAACAAGACATACAGACAAAGTATAGATGCTTTTCCTCCATTTATGAAAACTATGATTAAGACCAAATACTTTCTTTTCTGATATATAAGAACAAATGCAGACTATTAGAGAATCGAGAAACAAGATAAATTTACCATTTCTCAAGGTAAGCCTGAAAAGGAACTCAAATTGTTCAGCAAGAAGAATAAATCAGCACCCTACATAACACAAGAAGGGAAACATGAAATACTGCCATTAAAGCTCCGCATAGGACGGAGCAATCATCAAAGCAAAAGTTGGCCCATCAAATCTCACACTGAAAACTCAAAAACAAAAGTTTTAATAAATGGCACTTCTTCAGGTTTCTTCCATGTGCAAAGAGATTTAAGACAGGGTGACCCGCTTTCGCCTTTCCTTTTTATTTTGGTGATGGAGGTAGAAAAATGTTGAATAAGGCTATTTCCTACAGGTGGATAACAGTTCTACAGTGGGCAACTCAGAATTGACACCTACTCAAATCTCACATGTACAATTTTCATGTGTGAGGCTGAGAAACAACAATTAAGGTACCTGAGGGTGATTCTACTGGTTTTTAGGATGGTATCAAAACTAGGTATTAACTTGATAAAGAGCTGCATCTATGCAGTGAATGTACAGAATCTACAGGAGTTAGTCAAAAATCTGAGGTGTCAAGTTAGTACTCCTACGACCAAGAATTTGGGAATGCCCCTAGTTAGTAGTTGCACGTTGCAAATGATTTGGTAGGGGGTAATTCAAAAAAGTGCAAGAAGAGAAATAGGTGATCAAGAAGTTGTATCAAACTAAAAAAAACTTTTTCTTGGAGAGATAACAATGAGAAGATCCAACTAATCAAGTGGGAAACAGTTATGCTTAATAAACAACAAGGTGGAATACAACAACATCAACAACAACATACCCGTTGTAATCCCACAAGTGGGGTCTAGCGAGGATGGAGTAAGAAGCTCCATAATCAGAGTTTAACTATGAAATGGTAATGGAGACACTTAAAAAAAGAAAAGGCTTTGGTGAAAGTAGATTCAAATAAAGAATAGGTTTTTCTAGTTGTGTTTTAACATATATCATTTTCTGAAAGTATATTAGCAAAACAGCTCAAGAAATGCAGCACTAGGTGCCTTCCCCTTCTCCCTTCATTGCAGAAAGGTACTTTTGTCATTTTCCCAAACCAATACTGGAAATATGCAATTCATACAAAAAAAGTCTAAATCAAATGGAAGACAAAACATTCAACAAGAACTTTAGTGCATATTTTCTCTCTGGAGTCAACTTTTGCAACTGGAGACTAGCTAGGTCATGTTTTTCGCCTATCAATTTTGAAATAAAAACTTCAATTGCACCCTATAAACTCCATGCAAATAAAAATGAGTTCTTTGCGATTTTCATAACTTATTACATGTAAGAAAACACCATAAAAATACAAAACCATAAAACTTACCAGAAATTTTTCGGTGATCAATGCAACAATCAATTTTGATCTATATCAGATATCCTACATTACCCAAAAAACCAGATACAACGAAAAGTTAACAATTTGGGGCAAAATTCCACCATTTCAGCTAATTCAAAAACCAAAAATTAAGTTTTTTCTCTGTTTACAAAGTGAAAAATGAAAGTAGAAGATACACGTACCAGAGATTTTAGAGAAAATTGATGAAGAAGAGATTTATGAGAGATTCTTGTTTGGTTTTAAAGCCTAAGAGAGATTCCCATATTTGGAGTTTTACGCTTCAACACTGGACGAGAAGCCCCCTCTGTTTTTTGCTTTAACAGAGGAAACTTTTTCGCCACAGTTTTTTGGTCCCTCAATTATTGATATATTTTATTCTGATCCTTTTGATAAAATATCTATATCGACAGTCCTTAAATTTGTTTGTAAATTTCATGTTAAACCCTCAAACTAAAATTTATTGTCATTAAACATCAGCTATATGCTAAAATACTTTTTTTAAAATTATGCGTGTATCTACAAGCATCTAGTAACTTCTTGAAATATGTTATATTCTTTAATTATACCTATCAATCTCAATTCTAACAAAATTTGAATATAATGTCTATGAAATTGCATTGAATATCTTGTTATCGATAGTGCACATCTAAAGATATAAACAAAATGCTTTTAAAAATTTTAAATTAAAAATTTTTAACTAATAAAAATAACTTTTTAACATGTATTTGAATGTTTAATTGAATCAAATCATAAGTTTGAGATTCAAATAAAATAAAATAAAAGTTGAAGGGTCTATCAGTGTATTGTGTGAAAGATATTTAATGTTCTATTAATTGAATCTAAGTCGAAGGAATAATCAATGTATCCTATCAAGGGTATTTAATGTTTAATTGATTATATCTTTAGTTTTTTTTATGTAAAAAGTATGTCATAAATATATAATGTATATTTTAATAAATATATAACAAATTAAAATATATATATTCTCATTAATCAAAAGGCTGCACATAATTAATCATCATATATTATATTAACCAAGATTAATTAATTAATTTACTGGTCAAACACTATTGCAATTCCCGAGAGAGACTGTCTAGTCAATGTATAATAATTAATTAAATGGAAAAGTTATAATGAGTAAATTTAGGAAGATTTTTTGAGTTACTGGTAACTCTATGTTTCATGTGATTAAATTAATTTAATAAGTGAAAAAGCTACTCCACTACAGAATATTGATTAATGGTGGTATAAATTTAAAGATATATGAGTAATTTTTTTAATTTGATGAAAAATGAATACTTAAATTTTAAATAATTATTTCATAATTACTCAATAAAGTGGTTGAGAAATGTGTGTCGACATATGTAGATGTGTTTAATGCGTTACAAAGACACATGTCATACATGCATGAATGATATTTGCATGACCAACAAGTATCTCACATGCATGAATAAGGTTTGCATGTGTGACACTTGTTGTGTCAATCGTCATTCTTTCGTAAATAGTTTATTATGACGTCATTGTTATTCATCAAGGAGAGAGTATCTCACATATTTCGATTCATTAAATAACGTAAAAAGAAAGAACATAGGGCAAATGATAAATAACAAATAGTTTTATCAACTAATTGTGTAACGATCCTTTTTTTTTTTTTTCGCCTCTTCATTCAAAGATTTTCTTACATTCTATTACTATCTTGTAAAAAAAATAAAATCGGAAATATATATATATATTGAGTAATAAAGTATGATTTTAAGTTCTATGTACTTTTTTCATTCACTTTTACTTGTCAATTATTCATAAAATAAATTTTCACTTTTACTTGTCACTTTTAGCATATCAAGAAAATAAAATAACTTTTTTTCATGTTTTACCTTTAGTATTAATAATTATTTTTCTTAATAATAGATGTGCATATAAACTTGTGGCAAGTAAAAATGAAAGGGAGGGTAATTGTTAATGAAAAAAACATGTGTACAAGAGCATCATTTATATGTGAGATAATTACAAAATAATATAAGATATTTTTCTTCCTTTTTATTGTATGATACACATTTTAGCAATAGGGTATTCATATTTAATTTATATCGAAAAATTCTATTTTGAATAATAAATAACTCCATGAGAAGAGTGATTTATTTTCACGTCACACTTGGAACTTGGGAGCATAAATTACTTGAGTGACTTCATTACCAAGAATTAATGATTCTGTAACGCTTTTTGGAGGATATCATGCTCCCTAGATTATGTGTATGTAATAAGGTTATATTTTTAAAAATATATATATTTAAATATAAAGGTGTGAATTCTCATTTAAAGTTGCAGGGAAAATTATATATAATAGAAAATTATTAATTCAAATTACATGCTATAATTATAGTTTGATTTAATTGTATCACATAGCAAATTGTTGTTATTTCGCCTCTCTACTGGTGAATCTAGCTCGCCATTCTCGTTCTCTCCCTTGCATCTCTCGCTGTTTATACAAACACAAATGTATAAAATGTGTTTGTATTTGTATAAAGCGAGAGAAAATTGTATATGTACATATATTTTCGTTCCCCTCTCCCGGATCTCCCAGATCTCGCTCGCCATCATCGCCTGTTTCGCTCATACAAACAGAAAAGAAATGTATAAATTGTATTTATGTTTGTATAAAATGAGAGAAAATTGTATATAGACATGCAAATACATATATCTTCGTCCTATACACTTATAATAATACAATACAAATTAAAATATTCCCCTGCTCGATTTTCTTTCGTCTCTCTCTTTCTCGTTTTATACAAATACATATTATACAATTAATGATCTTTTGTATATGTATACCGAAACAGAAATGGTTTATATACAATTTTTTTCTTTTGTATATGTATAGCGAAATATACATATTATGTTTGCCATGAAGAGCAATTATGCAAACTATAGCTATAACATACAAATATGTGATTTTTGTATTTGATATATGTGAAAGTTGTTCTTTAAAGTATCATATAATGATATGATAATAGAATTTGGTGCACCTTTCTAAGTAAATATAAAAATTAAACCAAATATGTAAAAAAATAGTATGGTAAAATGTTTATATAATTAAACCAAATAAGTATATTAAAATTTAAAAATTGTAGGATTATATATTTTTAAAATATAATGGTTCAAGGTTGTGTTCCATTATTTCAAATTCTAAATTTGGTTTTTCTTTATTAGTGTGAAGTTTCAGAACTTATGGAGTTTGTATCAAAGATTTGAAAGGTTAAAGTTGAATCCAAAGGATTAGTCATAGAATTTTATAGTTTATTTTATTATACTCTTATTCTTATCCTTAATTTTGCAGAATGCAGTTGAAACAACACAATGCAATCTCAGGCACCATTCTACTGGTAAGATATTATATTTTATAATTAAAATGATTAGGCACCAAACAAAAAGTTTTATATTATTATCATTATATAAAAGTTAAACTCTGTTAAAGTACGTACGTACCCAAAAGAGGCTAATAATAGTGTCATCACTAAGATCATACTCCTTTTGAAGGGTAACTAAAGCATCAACAAAGTGATGTTTGGTTTCCCCAGTTATTTTCCTTGCAATTGTGTGTTCTTTCATTATAATTCTTGTGAATTCATCCAAATGTTTATCTTGTGCCTCAAGAGCTTCATTGTCATCTTTAAATACCCAACGTAACCATGGTACAAATTCACCCAAATTAGGTTTTCCTGAAATTTTTATCCCATTGGTTACAATGGCTTTCATCTCTTTACCTTGTTTATCAACTTCACCTTCTGAGTTCACAAATCTTTTTCCAAATGTTAGCCTTGTTATATTGTTGAATGATACTGATCCCAAGTACCCCATTAGCTTCATACTTTTACTAACATTGCCTGAATACGACAAATTCAATATTTAAACTTTAGAAGAATAAGTCAAAATACTTGCTCCCTTAAATTAAAATAACCATATAATATATAACATCTTAATGAGTTTACATTTTGTGTATTGACAACAATATCTACTATAGTATCATAAAATACGTTGACTATTATATTCATTATATTGTATTGCTTATTGATACAATGAAAGTACTTGAGTCACGAAATATTTGATTTAACGATATGATAACTTTTTTCGGCTAATGTTGACTCTTAATAATTAATTTCACATTTCAAAATTTTATCGAATCTAACTTGAAGTTGTCCTGAAGCGGATAGACGTAGTAAAAAAAATATCGTAAAATCAAAAGGAAACATACAATGCGTATTAGAATCTCTGAAAATGTTGTGAATCATGGCAGTAACTTCATCTTCTCTAATGGGCCTAAGAGATTCAAGTCTTTTAGGAGTAAAAGTTCAAGATTACAAACTTTTCTTACTTTCACATAATGAGGTCCATAATCAGCCCATATTAAAGTCCTACTTTAATAGTATATTCAATATTAGTTTGAGATATAGATATATACACGCTTTGTGTAAAAACAAAAATCTATCAAATCATTAGTCATATGGCGTAGAGTTAGAATTTTTATTTATACAAATAAAAGAGTAAATAGATGAAAAAGTAAAAAAAGATTCCAATAATGAATCTATATATATTATTTTAATATTATATACACAATATAAATTTTTCAAAAAAAAGTTTAAATGAACCCTTTGTCAACAACAACAACAACAACATATCCAGTGTCATCAGTGAAATCTCACAGTGAAAGTAGAGTAAGGATAGAATTCATGCAAACCTTATTATTATATTAGATAAGTTGTTTCTGAAAAATCTTTTACTCAGATATATCAAATTGAAGTAATAAAAATAAGAAAAAAACATAGCACGATGACACAAAATAGTGGAACCCTTTGCGGTCTAACTCATTAATTGTGACCAACTTGTAAAGAGTGAAATAGTAGTTGAGAAAAGTGTGTTTATTATTCCATATTTTACCATATCGCCTTATTTAGTTGATTCATAAATTGAGTTGACAAATTATACGTAGTAAATTATAATTTGCGGCATCACCAACTTGATTCTTTAATGATTTGACACTTACATATATAAATAATCATATATTAATTATGCATGTCTATCTATATTAAATAAATTAATCTACCTTGCTCCCACTTCCATGCAGATCCAATAAGCTCAGAAGAAAAACACATTCTCATTTTATACTTATATTCTATCTTATGCTATTCATTTTTTCCAATGCAATTCTCAAAATATATATTGTATTTAGTATATCCAAAATAGAGTTGGAACTTTTATTTAAAGAATTTGAAAGATAAAAAGTAAATACACAAAGACGTTAAAGAGAGTTCATGAACATTTGTATGTAAAAAAATCAATTTTAATATATAGTATATAAACGTGTAACTTTCCGTCGAAGGAGTTTGGATCTTCAATGGATAATATAGTAAACGAGTTATCATTTTATTAATTACTTTTAAAGAGGTGTATCAATTTAAATATGGATAAGTAAAAATAAACTAGAGATAATAATGTTAAAATATGATAAATAATAAATGATATATTGTAGATAAATTAGAATATATTTAAATTCTAGTCATACGCACTCTTATTTTGAACGACTTGTTAATTGGGTGAAGCAAATTAAGGCTTACCAATTAATGCAAATTATTTTTCTTTTGAAAGTCAAGAAAGAAACATTCAACTCAATTTGACGTGAATTTGCATTAATATTTTAGTGGAAATATTCAACTAAAATTTACGTGAATTTGCAATAATTTTTTAGTCGAAATAATATTAAAGAGAGTTGCAGTATATTGATCATTATTATTTACCACCATTAAACTAATCGTTATGTAATGAAATTTAAAGCAATGTAATTACTCGAGCGATCCAAACAACGTATAATGTTTTTGGATTGTTATGAGCCTAAATAGAGCGATACATATCACAATATGACTCATTTATCAAATTATATATAATGTAACTGATTTTGAATTGAAGCACAATTATTATCGCAATACTCATATTAATACTAAGATCTTTGAATTTTTTTTTGGAAGTATAATAAACTTTCAAACTAGATATGTCACCTTTAAATAAGCATAACATAACAAAATTATGGTTTTGTATGAAAAGAAGAAAAAAAAGAGTCAACTTTTGAATGGTCAATATATATACCTTCTAATTTGAGTAATATGAACAAGGCTATCTTATTTATGGCGTCACCGTCCTTACTATTAATAGTTGAAAAATAAAGTCATACTACTAGATCTCTAAATGAATATATTTAAACTTCACCAATAAAATTCATCTTATAATTTTCATATATTTCAACTTTTCTTTTCTCACGTGGACTTTAAAATTCACTAAATCTTACTAATTCACATGACACTAAATTTTATAAGGATTAAACACTCATATTTTGGGACCATACAAGTTTGTAATGCACCAAAATCAAAGCAAGCCACTCTAAGAGAAATAAATGAATTATGATCGAAAGATCTTAGACAAATTCAAAAGGGACCATCATCACAATTAAAATATCATTTCTATCGCAATAATAGTGTTTTCTAGTGAAATATTTTTTTATTTATAGGACTCGAATACTATTATTTTTAGTTATATTATCACTCTTTCGTGGTGCTTCTTTCAATTTATATTACAGTTAGTAAAAAACTTTGTGTGATACGTTCAAGTCTTTTTTGGTTCTTGTCAGTAAAAAGATTTGTGTAAAATAGTAGTAAACGGGTTTAAAAGTGACAATGTTTTTTGAATTATCAAGATGTAGTACTATCTAATTATTAATAATAAATACTCATATTTAGGGATTGTATACTATCTTTCTAATTAATATGTATGTAGTACTATTTCTTGCAATTTTTTCCTTATGTGGGACACCAAAACATGTTAAAACACTCAAAGTTACATTATTGTCTACAATAAACATTACAGACATGCATTTCGAAATTTCTTTAGTACTTCAAAATAAAAATAATACATAGATTTTATTCCAGAAAAATGTTACAACTTCATCAAACATGAAAGTAAAGTAAGTACTATTGGCTTAAAATACAAGATATAATAAGTAATACAAAAATAAAAGACGTACGTTACATACTATATATCGATAGAAGTTTAGGGTGATTCGACACGTTGAATAAAATGATTTTACTCAACATGTGTGTATAGGTTTAAAGGTAACCTAGGAGTAGGAACAACATGTAATGGAGTTTGCATATATGTTACTGTGCCAGGACTCTCCATCATATCAACATCTTCAACCTTAACACCATTAGGAAGTGACCAAACAAAATGGTGCAACAAATGAGCTAACATAGATGTCACCAAATTGATTGCAAGGTTCATTCCTGGACATATACGTCTACCAGAACCAAATGGTAATAACCTATAATCATGTCCCTTCATGTCAACATCCTCTTCTATAAATCTTTCTGGCCTAAATTGCAATGGCTCTTTCCAAATTTTTGGATCGCGGCCTAACGCCCACACATTAACATGTACAATTGAATCTTTAGGAATGTTGTAACCACCCACTTTGACATTGTTACCAGCCATGTGAGGCAACATTAGTGGAGTTGGAGGGTGCAACCTTAGTGATTCTTTGACAACATGTTGTAGATAGGAGAGGTTAGAGATATCTGTTTCATTTATGATTCGATCCGATCCAATAACTCCATCTAGCTCCTCTTGAACCTTTTGTTGAACTCTTGGATTCCTTACAAGTTCTGCCATAGCCCATTCAACTGTTATAGCTATTGTGTCAGTCCCTGCTTGTACCATATCCTACAAATGATAATATAATAAATAATTAATATAAAAATCGCGATGGATGATAGTGTATAAAAGTTAAAACTAGTATACATATACTTACCCAAAAGAGGCTAATAATAGAGTCATCACTAAGATCATACTCCTTTTGAAGGGTAAGTAAAGCATCAACAAAATGATGTTTGGTTTCTCCAGATTTTTGTCTAGCAATTGTGTGTTCTTCCATTATAAGTCTTGTAAATTTATTCAAACGTCTATCTTGTGACTCAAGAGCTTCATTGTCATCTTTAAATACCCAACGTAACCATGGTAACAATTCACCCAAATTAGGTTTTCCTGAAATTTTTATCCCATCTGTTACAATGGATTTGAGCTCTTCACCTTGTTCATCAACTTCACCTTGTGAGTTTATAAATCTCTTCCCAAATGTTAGCCTTGTTATGTTGTTGAATGACACTAATCCCAAGTAGCCCCTTAGCGTCATAGTTTTACTATCATTACCTGGACAGTCACCAAGACAAATTTAGAATTTAATTAAACACTATGAGTCGAATATGTATTTCAATATCATACTAATACTTCAACTTTCTAAACCCTAGTATAGTAGTATAATAAAATGTTAACGAAAGTATGATGATCAAATAATTAATAGCACTTTGACTATTGTATTTAATATTATATTATTGTATTGTTTAATAAGAAAATATAATTTTTAAAAAGGTATGGTATGGTTCAATTCTATCTCCTATTGACTGGAATATTAAAGAAAAGACTTTCCCGTTGAACAATATTTAATTTAATAACGAAATTCCAATTTATCATTATTTATATAATTAAAGACCGTTCATCAAGGTTTTGAATATTATTTGATCAAATAAATCATGACAATGATTTATCTATACTCCCATCATTTTCGTCTACAGTCAGAGTTTTTATTCTTAACCAAGAAAAGAAAAGAAGATAATAATCTAAAAGTGGACCATATTTTAATGACCAAATTAAACTACACAAATATCCGATGTGTATCGTCTAAAGTTCAAGCAATACGACTAAAATTAAGTAATTTTTACTTTTAACTTTAGGCACATATATATGATTAAAGTTGGGGCACAAAATTCACTTAATTAAAGTTCATGCGCATATGCCAAATATATTGTTTAAACTTGTACACCTTTTTATCACTTATTCTGAAGTAATTAAATATTATTTTTAAAAAAAAAAATGGATAGACATTAAGTAAATACTAAATATGTATCCATGTTAAATAAAATTGACATACCAGGCTTAGTGGTGTCCTTGAAAATATTTTCAATCATGGCAGTAACTTCAACTTCTCTAATTGGCCTAAGAGCTTCAAGTCTCTTTTGAGTAAAAAGTTCAAGATTACAAAGCTTTCTTACTTTCACATAATGAGGCCCATAATCAGCCCATATCAAATCCATCCCATTTTTACTCACACTATCAAGAGGTTTTGTTCTAAACCTATTAGCCAAATTTTGATCATTATCTTTAAGAACTTCTTTAGCAAGTTTCGCATTATTTACTACCACGTTAAGCTGTGATCCAAGGTAAAAAGAAAAAATCGGCCCATAAATTTGGGCCCATTCAGCAAAGCATCGGAACCTCATTGGCGTTATGCTAAAGAGGTTTCCAATGACCGGCCACGGCCAAGGACCCGGAGGTAGCTTGGCCGTAAGCCGGTTGTAGAGTTTGTAACATAAAAAGATGATAAGTATAGATAGAGAGAGTACTAAAGGAAAAGCCATTTTATGGGAAATAAATGAATATAATTGTGTGTGATGAAATAAGGCAAGCTAAGCCCCCTTTAAATACTAATTTTTCAATTCCCTCATAGAAGAAAAAGTCATATACTTTAACATATTTATATTAGTTTGAGATTTAGATATATACACGGTAGGTGGGGAAGAAAATTATTCTGTCTATGAAGATAATGTAAGTCCTATTTTTAAGACTATAATCTCAAGTTTTAAAAAAGTACCGCTAATATTATTTTTTTGATAAAAAAATAAATAAATTATCATCGTGGGTAACTTAAATCCAATTCTTTGTAAATTTTACTTTTAGGAATTTGATGATTTTTAACAAAGAGACCTTAATGATATCATATTTAATTTACATGATCAAATCACCTCCTTACGGATGTGAACATAAAGAAGTAAATAAATGAAGAAACTAATTAAAGAGATTCAAGATTTATTATATATATAAAAATAAATTTAATTATATATATAGTGTAGTATTTTAACGAACAGAATCTGAATAAACCTCTTATATATCCGCGTGGTGATTGTGAATTTGTGATCAAACTTGCAGCAAAGATTGAAAAAACTGTTTGTTGATTACTATTCCATATTGACCTTTGCTTCGTTGATTAGTAAATTCAGTTGACAATTAATACGTAGTTACTTATTGCTAGTGGCATGACTATCTTGATTTTTCAAATCATGCATGTCTAATTCTCTATCCACATTAATGAGAACTCTTTTTTCTCAAAAGTTCCATAAGATTTTTTTTAAGATATTGGGTAATTTTTATATTATAACTCATGGAGTAGTTAAAAACATTTAACATCAGTGCATAATATTTAGGAGCTAGTTTTTTATCTATCAAATAATCACGTTAATTTTACAAAAAAAAATATCCTTGCCACTTTCTTGTAGGTGCAAATATTCAATATGCATAAGCTGAGAAAAAACACTTATTATAAACTATTTTTTATAATATAAATAGTGTTAAAATTAACATCATAAATAGTAAATGATATTACCAATAGGTTAAAATTCTAGTCATACGCACTTGTTTGAACGATTGAGTATTTTTTGAATATTCTGGAGCTAATTAATGCAAAATTTCTTTGTTGAATTCAAGGAAGAAACATTCAACTTATAAAACTCTACATGAATTTGCATTTAAATTTTGTAGATATATACAAATGAGTTTAGGGTGAATTTGCATCAAAATATTGGTTGAAAGAATCCCTCCATTTTATATCAGTTGATTATTTTTCTTTTTACACGTATATTAAGATATCATAAATAAGAAACTTTACTCTTTAAAAAACTTCTTCGAAATTTTACAAACTTTGTGAACATTTTCAAAAAAATAATTATTGCAAAGGTAATATAGAAAAATTTTAATTAATGCTTTCTTGATTTAGTAAGGTGTCGCAACGAATATGAAAACACTATTTTTAATAAAACAATCAACTAATATGGAATAGAAAAAGTATTCAACTGAAGTTTACGTGAATTTGCAACAAATTTCTGATCGGAATATTCTAGAGAGTTGCAATAGATTGATTACCATCGTAAAACCAATCGACGTGTGATTAAAATTTAGGGTAGCCATTGAATTAAGAGTCGTAAATCGATCGATCGGGTGAAAAATTAAAGGAATTGGTCATTTTTAGATGAAGTTAAACAATTTTCTCCTTGTGAACTAATTTTAGAATAACAATAATATGAAAGATGATGTATATAATTTATGTATCAAATTATTACGTAATTGACATTATTTTAAAAAAAAAAAAACGTATTTTTTTTTAATGTTTCAAACTAGATATATGTCACCTTGAAACAAGCATGACATAACAAAATTCTGGCTTTGTATGAAGAGAAAAAAGTTTAAACTTTAGAATGCTATCTAATTTGAGTTATGTGTTATAAATATTGCTCATTAGTACTATTGAGGCCTAAAAATAAAAAAATATTTTCATAGGAAGCATTTACTTGGATCTTTTATTGCGATATATATATGTATATTAATAATAAGGTTGGTGAATTTTAAAACCATCTTTTTCCTCATTCACACAATTATGTTGTACTTGATTGTACTTTTTCATCCATCTTCAGTTCATTTTAAAAAATGAATTACTTTCTTTTTTAAATTTGGTTATAAAAAATAATCCCTTTCCTTTCTTTATTTATATTCTTGATAATTTTAAAACCGATTAAATGGATTTGATTTTGATTTTGATCAATAACCGACCCAAACCAACCCATGGCCACCCCTAATTGGAGACCTACATATTGAAATTTCTCTAGTACTTCAAAATAAAAATAATGGATAAATTTTATTTCAGAAAGATGTTACAAGGTGAAAGTAAAATAACATAAGACATAACCAATATAATACAAGAATAAAAGATGTTACATACTAAATGTAATCATGTGTGTGTAGTAGTTTAAAAATAAAATGATTTTACATGTTCATTGAACATGTGTTGTATAAGTGCATAGGTAACCTAGGAGTAGGAACAACATGTAATGGAGTTTGCATAAATGTCACTGTGCCAGGACTCTCCATCATATCAACATCTTCAACCTTAACACCATTAGGAAGTGACCAAACAAAATGGTGCAACAAATGAGCTAACATAGATGTCACCAAATTAATTGCAAGGTTCATTCCTGGACATATACGTCTACCAGAACCAAATGGTAATAACTTATAATCATGTCCCTTCATGTCAACATCCTCTTCTATAAATCTTTCTGGCCTAAATTTCAATGGCTCTTTCCAAATTTTTGGATCGCGACCTAACGCCCACACATTAACATGTACTATTGAACCTTTAGGAATATTGTAACCACCCACTTTGACATTGTTACTTGCCATATGAGGTAACATTAGTGGAGTTGGAGGGTGCATCCTTAGTGATTCTTTGACAACATGTTGTAGATAAGAGAGATTGGATATATCTGTTTCGTTTACGATTCGATCCGATCCAATAACTCCATCTAGCTCCTCTTGAACCTTTTGTTGAACTCTTGGATTCCTTACAAGTTCAGCCATAGCCCATTCAACTGTTATAGCTACTGTATCCATCCCTGCTGCTATCATATCCTATACAATTGATAATAAGTTATATTAATACAAAAAGTTTTATATTATCATCAGTATATAAAAGTTAATTAACACGTACGTACGTACCCAAAAAAGGCTTATAATAGTGTCATCACTAAGATCATACTCCTTTTGAAGGGTAAGCAAAGCATCAACAAAATGATGTTTGGTTTCCCCAGTTATTTTCCTTGCAATTGTGTGTTCTTTCATTATAATTCTTGTGAATTCATCCAAATGTTTATCTTGTGCCTCAAGGGCTTCATTGTCATCTTTAAATACCCAACGTAACCATGGTACAAATTCTCCCAAATTAGGTTTTCCTGAAATTCTTATTCCATTTGTTACAATGGCTTTCATCTCTTTACCTTGTTCATCAACTTCACCTTGTGAGTTTATGAATCTTTTTCCAAATGTTAGCCTTGTTATGTTGTTGAATGACACTGATCCCAAGTACCCCCTTAGCATCATACTTTTACTAACATTGCCTGCACGCGATATAAAAACTTTTGACGTTCAACATCTAACGTATATATAAGAAATTCATATTTGTCACCTTTTGTTATGATCCATTTAATTAAAATATTCAGTCTACCAACTATACATGTACTTTTTTTATGGTTGTGAAAGCTATATGTATACTTAATTTAATATCATTTGGAAATTCTACTTTCTAAACATAGTATAATAAAATATTAACCAAGGTATGATAATGATCAAATTCTATTATATTCGATTAAGTAAATTATTTGACTATGAGTTACCTAAAAAGTATTATTTATTATTTTATAAAGCGTGTGCTATGGGATTACTTAAGTCTATCTCCTATATATTTTGACTGGAATAATAAAAAAATAGACTTACCTTTGGAAAGTAGTACTTATACGCAACAACGTAACGTTAAATAAAAAATTGTTAATAAAATTCCATCTAATGATTATTGATGTAATTAATGTACTTTAATATTAGTATTTGACTAACGCAATGATAATGATGCTCCTATCGTTTTCAGCTAATGTTGACTCAGTCGAGTTTTCACTCTTAACCCATTATTAACTACGTACATCAAAAAAGAAAAAAATAATCATTCGACTCATAAATAACCTTCGAGCGACATGTGTATAGCTAAAGTTTGAGTATATACGATTGAGATTTAGTTATTTTTACTTAAACTTTAGACATACGTATGACTGAAATTAAATAGCGATGTCAGTGTTATAAGTAAAATAATTGACATACCAGGCTTAGTACAGTCCTTGAATATACTTCCAACCATGGCATTAACTTCATCTTCTCTAATGGGCCTAAGAGCTTCAAGTCTTTTAGGAGTAAAAAGTTCAAGATTACAAACTTTTCTTACTTTCACATAATGAGGCCCATAATCGGCCCATATCAAACCCTTCCCATTTTTACTAACATTTTCAAGAGGTTTTGTTCTAAACCTATTTGCTAAATTTTGATCATTATCTTTAAGTACTTCTTTAGCAAGTTCTGCGTTACTCACCACCACGTTTAGTTGTGATCCGAGGTAGAAAGAAAAGATGGGTCCATAAATTTGAGCCCATTCAGCAAAACATCGGAACCTCACAGACGTTATGCCAAAGAGGTTTCCAACCACTGGCCACGGCCAAGGTCCTGGCGGGAGCTTGGCCGTGAGACGATGGTAGAGTTTGTAACATAAAAAGATGATAAATATTGATAGGGAGAGCACTAAAGGAAAAGCCATTATAGGAAATTAATGTTGTTTGTTTGATGAAATAAAGACAAGCTATTTTCCTTTAAATACTATTTTTTTCATTCCCTCAAAGATGAAAAAAGTCTTTGTACTTTAATATATTTAGAGTTCTTTTGAGATTTAGATAATATTACACGGTTTCGTGTAAAAAAAAAAAAAAAAAAGACCCGTCAAATTACATTTATTTATTATTATTAGATAACTTATCTTATTTTTAAGATTTTAGAATTTCATTTTGTATGAAATATGAAAAAGAAATTACTTATACTAACTGCATATGTGTATATAACTTATATATGCTTACTTTTAAATTTTTTATGAAAGAGGCAATAATGATATATATTATAATTTACATAGATCAATTCATAGTGATCATATAAGGTCGTAGCAAAGTTAAAATTCTATAAAGATAATTTAAAATATAAAAAAGTAAACACACGACGAACTTAAAAGGATGCAATATTTATTAACTTTAAATTTTTATATACAAATGTTTTTTTTTTGGGGGGGCAAAAAAAACTAATTTATAATTCATTATTCCATGTCCTTATCTAAGGATTGCTTATTTGTTTGATTCATAATCGTGTATATTTGACAAATTAATACTATAACTATGCTGTTCTTATCTGCAATAAAGCCAACACATTTTTTGGTAATGGGGGACATTTTGTTTATAATAGATATTTATAATTGCTAAATTTCACAAGTTTTGTTAAATTATTACAAATTAAAATATATATACTCATTTTTATTTTAAAATTTTATGTCCTTAATTATCTACTTGAAGACTTTGCAGAAACAATCAGCCACTTTGTTGTTATCCCTAAAGCCAAGGCCTACTTATTAATGCAAATGATTTTAATTTAATTTATCGAAACTCAGAGAAAGAAATATTCAACTAAACAGACTAGTTTATTTCAATTTTCAGCTACCACTATAGCTAGCTTGCTTCTGCATTAAATGACGACATCGAAAACTTTCTGGTAGAAAGCGATTTTATTAGCGGCGGCTCAACACAATCAAAGGTCTAAAGTGAAATTTCAACTAGAGGGCTAAAATCTAATAGATTTTATATGTATTATTTTTTTAAAAAAAAAAAAACTTGTATTTTTAGATGCAAGGTATATTTGATATTTTTTTTATAAATGATTTATTCAATTTTCTTTTCAATTATTAGCTTTAGATAAGATTTTATCAATTTCACGTTGAAAAACATTTGCTTACTCGGGCAATTATAACATAATTTGATTCAAGTAGTTAATAATTTTGTATACCCCACATTTTACTATGCTTGTTGAAATGCTTGGAAATCTAAGAAGAAATAGAAAAAAAAATTACAATTGACTTGCTCAACACTTTTTGACTGTTGATTCATATTTTTGATAGAATATGACTCTAACTTATTAGAAATTTAAAAAAGAGAGTGTCAAAGGAGTTAAAAAAATAAAATAATGTGAATATTAGCATAGAGACTGTGATAAAATAAAATAATTCTTCGTGATTTCTTTTATTTAAATTAGATTAAAGGAAATATATATATATATATATATATATATATATATTATCATAAAGAATTAATATTTTTTTAAAAAACTAACACAAAATTTATTATTGGTAAAAAATTGAGGCCCTCTAAAATTGGGGGCCTAAGGCCAATGCCTAATTCAAAAAGGCATAGAGCCCGGCCCCGGATCTTATATGAAAAATAATTAAAGTTAAATATCGAATATCGAATAAGAAATTGGGAAATAAGAAAATAGTTATTATAATACTTATATTAAGACTAAAATCGATGAACTAAGATATTATATTTTTTGAAAGTATATTTAGATTTCAAACAAGATAGACATGGATTTATATGAAGAAACTTTCAACCTTTGAATGGTCAAACCTATCTAATTTGAGTAAGGATATATAGTGTGATCAAGGCTTACTTAGCTCATATGGGGTCCTTACTATTTATAGTAAAAACAAAGTTCTCATGTATACTAAAGAAAAGTAATTTCTTTTCATATGTTTAAAACAAATCCTGATCCCATCTTACCAAATAAAGATTAAATTATATCAGAGTAGATTATAATTTACTTTTCTAGAATCCTTACAACTACAACATTAAATGTTGTTGATTTTTTAAAAGAAATTGCATTATTGAGAAGGAAAAACTTGAAATAAAACAAGATTTAAGAATTGATATAGTAGTTAATAAAGTGATTGACAATCGTGAAGCTCAAGTTCAAATTTCAGTAAAGTCAAATTATTTTAGCTCATATATATCATCTAAACCTAAATGATTGTATTAATACAAAGTAGAAAATATCACACGGAATGGGTAATGCAAAATGACCAGGAAATTTGACCAGAATTTGGTCAGAAAATTAAAAAATCTAGAATATTTTTTCAATTTAAAAATTACTAATCTTTTTTTCATTTTTTAGTTAAAAAATATTAATTAAAATTAAAATGGTAAAAATATTCAAAAAGGTAAAATAATATAAATAAAATGTTATTCTGACCATATTTTCTGGCCAAACGGAATATACTTGAGGTTCGTCAAATTAATTAGAGTTATCATTAACCTAAAATAAAATTAGAGGATATCATAATCTACTTTTCTAGAATCTTAATTAGTAGTATTACAACATTAAATGAAGCAAAGAAACTCGGGTAGAATGGTTAAATTTACAAATTGGGCCAAATGAAGTTACAGGCCTAATTTTATGGGTCATTAAATGCTGCGGACCCTTACGTCTCTTCATGACATAATTTTGACCATTTCAAATGTTGACATTATAATAAATGTTGAATAAATTTGCTAACTTCAAGATCATGACCATCTAGTTCAAAAATCTAGAATATAAATTTTACTTGGTACTAGGGATAAATATAATGATTTTAAAATAAATTACAAGACAATTTTATTTTGTATTTGATTACAAGTATTATTAATTGTGTGATTTTTTTATAATCTCCATTCGTTAATACATAGAATCCAATAAATATATCTTACATTGATATGAAAACGCAATTCGATCCTCAGTAGAATATCTCAATTCATAAGATAACTTTATTAGTTACATCTCCCTACCAAACGACCCCTGCATGTGATATAGTACTACTTTTTATTGTTATTCCGATCTTTAATTTTATTTATATGATATCAAATCAAGATGAATTTAAATAAACTACATAACCAGTGTATGTTCATAAGCTTATTTATGCGAATGTTTTTTTCTTAAAAAAAAACTTTGTATCTAGATATTTACGAAATCTTAGATCGTAATCTAAAGATTTTTCACGTTTGTTGGAAAAAGTCATTTATGAGAATCAACTGACAAAAAAGTTTCGATTACTTGTATTTTTACGCATCAAATTACGATTTCAAGTTTGTCAATATAAGTGTACGATATAATTTTCTTGTATAAGACTATTGGTGTTGATGTTGGAAAAATGTAACTTCAATGTTTGCATGTATCTCTTTTAATTGGAAATTAGAAAAAATTAGAAGTCTATAATATTGAAATTAGGGTGGCATGTTAGTCAGACTATGTAGGATTAGTGCACGAGTCACGACTATAGTTTTAATCGACTCATTCAAACCTTAAACTTGATCAAATATTAAAATTTGAATTTAATATAATATCTTCCAACATTTATAAGTTGTTTATGTAATATTTATGCCATAAGGTAACATCATATTTAATAGGGTTCAAATCCAAAATATTAAGTTAAAGAATAAAAAAAATATTTTATCACTCTATCACAGTCTTAATTGAATGTAAAATTTATTTGAAAAATATTTTTACATCAACGTCTAAAATAACGCGTTGGTAGAAAAAAATTATGTAATTAATTGGTGAGGTATAATTATAATCAAACTAGAATAGTCATTTTTGTTAGGCTATTGACTAGACCAAAATTCACATTAGAAATCTAGAAAAGTAGAAATATTTCAAACTTGAATATGCATACTAATCAAACTGACCTAAATGAAGTTAGTCAGATCAAATAAGCCCATGACTTAATGGACATAAATAGTAATGGGCCTATGGGTCTGAACTAAGTCCATTCTTTCTTTTTTGGGTTTGGACCCATTGGGCCTATCACTTGACTAAAATATCAAGATTGCAAACACCAACGTGATAGATAACTAATCTAATACAGTAAACTTATATTGAGCAATAACGCAAATAAGATCAGACTGAATTAACCTATCTATTTGTGATGATTTGCACAAATAGACGAGCAATAGTGCAAATAAGGTCAGACTGAAATAACTTATCTATCTAGCATTATTTCCACCTTTATATTTTATTTTTTGCCCGTGTATACATATGAAATAACTTTAGTATATTAATCTTGACAAAGTTTAACTTCCGACCTATCTTGTTAACTTGTTCACAAGTCCTGCCGGATTAGCAAAACTTGAATGCGTTGGGTATATATTTGCACAAATTCTTTGAAATATAAATGTAATAGCATCTTAAACAAGAACACCCCATAATTTTTTTTGGGTCAATAAATATCATTATTTTTGGTAATATATTTGCTTATTATGAGATTACACTTTTACTTGCTTAGTCTTTGTTGAAACAAGCTACAAAAATGTTATGTATAAGAGGCGCGACGCAAAATATGAAGGAATAAACGGAAAAAAAGACAAAGATGATACAACATTTGAACAATTTTCACGGCGATATTTGTCTTTAATACAACACCATTTAATTGTCTTCTAATCATTGCAAGATAATCTATAAAGTTTCTGATATGAATTTAAAACAAACATTAAATACCCAAAATGCCCCCAACAAACTCATCAAGTACCTAAAAATTCAAGACTCGAAACAAAAAGAAGTAAACAAGATTGTTACATATCCATTGGCACACGTTTATACAAGTGTGCAGGCAATCTTGGAGTAGGAATAGCTTGTATTGGATTTTTCATGTAAGTAACTGTTCCGGGGTTCTCCGTCAAGTCGATATCCTCCGGGCTAACACCCGGGGGCGGAGACCACGTAAAATGATGCAACAAGTGACCCAACATAGAAGTGACCAAGTTGATAGCAAGTTGTGCACCAGGGCAAACACGCCTTCCTGCACCAAATGGTAGTAGCCGATAGTCGTGTCCCTTCATGTCAACATCTTCCTCAAGGAAGCGTTCTGGTCTGAACTCCAACGGGTCCTTCCACACTGCTGGATCACGAGCCACAGCCCAAACATTAACGTGCACAATGGCTCCCTTAGGAATGTCATAACCGCCGATTTTGACACTGGCACTGGCCTTGTGTGGAAGCATTAGGGGAGTTGGAGGGTGCAACCTTAGAGCCTCTTTGGCAACACATTGAAGGTAAGGAAGTCTAGAGAAATCGGTTTCTGACATGATTCGGTCCGATCCAATAACCCTGTCAAGTTCCTCCTGAGCCTTTTGTTGCACCCTTGGGTTCCTAACTAACTCTGCCATTGCCCATTCTACTGTTATGGTGGTTGTGTCCATTCCTGCTGTAATCATATCCTGCACAATTTCATGTACAAACATTTAATATGAATGAGAATGATTGACACAATTTGTATGATTATGCAAAACTAAATGCTAGAAAGTTCATTGAGTCCTATATTCTCAGCATTGATTTGCTGCACTTGAGCCAAAGGTCCTTCGGAAACAACCTCTCTACCTTCATGAGGTAAGGGGGGGTATGATCTGCATGCACTCTACTACCATTCCCAAACCCCACTGGGAATGTTGATGTTGAAACCACATCAACATAAATATCAATCATCATACCCCAAATCCTAACCTTTTCAAATCCTTGGGCTAACACAATATACAATATCCTTCCAAAGTTCTTGTTCTAATGTCAAAATATTGTTCGTTCTTACTCATATCATAGACACATCAATGTACTTGTATTCTCGGTATACATATATACATTTTCAAATTGTTCATTCTAAGACATATCATGGACACATTTTCCAAAAGATGGTTCATTCTTTATCATGTCATAGACAAATTATCATTGCATTCTCTGCAAGTCTGCATACATATAGACATTTTCATATTGTTAGTTGTTGATCATGTCATAGACATACTTTCAAATATGGATCCTTCTTCATCATGTCACAGACACATCATTGTACTTGCATACTCAATATACATATAGCATTTTCATATTGTTAGTTCTCTATCATGTCAGAGATTCATTTTCAAAAGATGGTTCGTTCTTTATCGCATAAATGTACTTGCATAGTCTCTATCTGAAACTAAAGTTATAGCCCCAATTATAGTTATTTAACCAATTGAAGCTAACCTCATGACTTATCTTATACCAGATAAACACACTGACATGCACATGTAGAAGATACAACTTGTACTTACCCAGAGGAGGCCGATAACAGTGTCATCACTAAGATCATACTGCTTCTGAAGAGTAAGCAAGGCATCAACGAAATGCTGCTTAGTATCACCAGTTTGTTTGCGAGCCAAAGTGTGTTCGTCCATGATAATTCTTGTTAACCGGTCTCTACGTTCAGAGTGTTTGACAAGTGCCTCGTTTTCCATTGAGAAAAACCAACGGAGCCATGGAACATACTCTGCCAAGGGAAGTTTTCCACCGATTTTGATGCCATTAGATACAATTCCCTTAAATTCTTGGCCTTGTTCATCAATCTCACCTGCTGCATTCATGAATCTTTTACCAAAAGTTAGCCTTGTAATGTTGTTGAATGCTACTGATCCTAAGTACTCTCTCATCAACAGGCTTTTACCCCTATTATCTGCAGAGTATTAAGCATTATAGTTAGCACATGAATAGATTCAATAAATTGAACATAACTTTGCATATAAAAGTCCAAACGACGAACTGTTTGAATCATTGAAAACTAGACTCAAAGAGAGCTTTAATTTGGTACAAAATGCATATAACTAAAATAACAGATCATATAAATCTGGCTTCAATAAGCAGTAAAATACTAAAATTAACATACCAGGCTTAGTACAGTCATTGAAAATACTTTCCACCATGGCAGTAACTTCATCTTCTCTAATAGGCCTAAGAGATTCAAGTCTTTTAGGAGTAAAAAGTTCGAGATTACAAAGCTTTCTTACTTTCACATAATGAGGCCCGTAATCAGCCCAAATCAAATCCATCCCATTTCTACTCAAATTATTAGCAGGTCTAGTTCTAAATCGATCTGCTAAATTCTGATCATTCTCTTTCAATACTTGTTTAGCTAATTCAGCTGTACTTACGACAACGTTCAGCTGTGAACCGAAGTAAACTGAGAAAATTGGGCCGTATGTTTGGGCCCAATCGGCGAAGCATCGGAATCTCACTGGTTTAATGTCGTAGAGGTTTCCGACCACCGGTAACGGCCGTGGACCTGGTGGTAATTTGAATCGGAGACGGTGGTAGAGTTTATGAGCTAGGAAAATTAGGGCTATTGAAGTTAGAATAATTAAAAATAAAGCCATTGATGAGATTTGTTTCTTTGAGAGTGTTTTTTAGTTATTTATACAACAATGGTTTGCGTTTGGAGTTTTGGTAGGTGAAAGTTCAAAGAAGAGGTAGTTGGGACTGAAAATGACTCCAATTTGGTAAATTTCTCAATCACGGGGCTGGTTTTAGACCATCGACATTGTTACATATCAAAAATAATAAATAATAACTAAATAATATAATGCGATATCTAAAAACAATAAAGAATCGATGAAGATGATGGAATCTCAAACAAAACATGAGGGGCGGAGGGCTTCATTCGAACTCCTTTCTGGCAGAAGATTATATTATTTATAAATGGTTAAAATAAATTTATATGTATATATAATAGATGTTAAACCCCCTTTAGCTATCTATTTCTACATATTATGAACTTCCTTATTAAAAATTCTGATTTCGCCTCGACAAAACACTATAAGAAAAACTATTATCTTTTTACCTAATACACCACCTTGATAATTTGAAGCCGTCTTATATTCTACTCCCTCCGTCCATAATTGTTTGTCATTTTAAGGTCATGCACACCCCTCAAGGAAAATTTAATACAATGTGTAATTTGACTAATATAACCCTATCAAAAATATCAAAAGTTTATCTAACTTTCCCATTGAACTACACTATCTTTAAGACAAATTTGGAAAAAAGTGACTAATTGTTTTTTAATTATTTAAATTGATAATTAATCTTGAATATCTATTTTTAGTATATCTGTCAAACAATTATGGACGGATAGAGTATCTAATTACCTATTTTTATTTTTCTTGGTACTTGTGATATTCAATCTCTCGTGTCTCTTCAGTGTGACATTTGCATATTTTCTCTTTTATATGTCCAAACTCTAAACATTTTAATCTAGTTTTTTTCATTTTGTCCTCTACGGAATTTACTTTCACTTATAGATTGAGATTAAAAAAAAATAATATTTTTTAATTAAAGGGAAGACATGAGGTCAAAAGGAACTAGATCTAAGGAATCTAAACACAAAAATGTGAAGAAGACTATAATTGAAATTGGATACTTTTATCATTGACTTACATGATTAGATTAGAGTCTCCCCCTTATAACGAGACATAATTTATATACTCCATGTAAAGTTTTACAAGTTCAATGTAACTTTTGTTCATTTCATAATTTGTTGTACCACACTTTTTTTTATGAAAAACAATCGTTTCATTTTAATTATTCTTAATTATAGTACTAAAAATAAATATCTTATTCCTATATCAAAAATAAATATTTTATTTTACATATTCACCAACCAAACAAGCTACACATAATTATTGCTATAATAATAAGGATGATGGATGCTGCCAAATAAATGTTTGCAGTATTATTTATTATTAAAATGCTTTTATAATAAATGAGATATCTCGTACAGTATTTTCTGGACACCCTCCTTCGACGTAGCTTCTTCTCTATTATCAATCAAAACTAATTGTGAAACAGATTAGACACGAATATGAATATTTGCCATATACATCCATATTAACTTATTTATAATGTTATGCGTTTTTAAAATGATTTAGGAAATGAATAATTAATACCATAAAAAATATAATTTTTTTAATATGCTAAAAGTGACAATACAGGAAAAGTGAGAGTTTTTTAAATAATGAGACAAAAATGACAAGCAAAAATAAAAATAAACGGAACACTCAGTATAAATGCACAATAAATTGTGAATTGTGATATTCCAAATTCACGCGGAAGAATTAATTGAACGTCTAATTAAATTAACTCACGAACAATAGGTTGTTGAATTACTCACTCAATGTTTTTATAATAAATATTCAATGTTATAAGTTGAAAATATTACATCGTGGTTTATAAAACTTTTGGCTAAAGAATTGTCTTCAATTTTGATAACATGGTGCTAAATATTTCAACTTCTTGTTGTGCATATTGCTTCTGCTTATTCTTCAATTCATTGTACATCACCTTCACATCTCTGGAAAATCAAATGTTAAACTTTTGAGGGGATAATGAAGAAAAACATAGCACCAAATCAAATAAATAACATATGTAGACTATGTTGCTTAGACACAAAATATGTTGCATGTGTATCAGATTTTTCAAAATGCAATTCTTTCGGAAGATTCACTGGCATTTACGAAGAGTTCGAGCAATAAATACCTATTGTTTGGATCAACTTCAAGAGCTTTGTTAATATCAATTTCAGCCTTTTCCAATTCATTAATTCTTAGATATGCTTGAGCCCTTCTGAATAGAGCTTTGACATTACAAGGATCATACTCTAAAACCTGTTTCAACATTATATAACGAGAGATTTATTAGATCAAAAATACTTTCAATAGTTAAAGCTTTCAATATGGGCTTGACAATGCTAAACAGACCCAATTCAAATCATGATTTGATTGAGCTAGACTAAAACTTTTGGAGCCCATATAAAAGCGAGACATTTTTTAGCCCGGCCCAAATACACCACTAATCCATAGTGAACCTTAATCATAAGTGTGACTTAAAAGTGAAGAGGAAACAGGGTAAGTAATAAACCTTGCTACATAGTTTTGAGGCTTCTTGATGCTCTCCCATCTTCAACTTGCAAGCAGCATTGTTCAAATAACACGATAATCGCAAAGTATTTGCTCGACACTTCTCATCATTATTGAACGAGTGATCGAATTGGATGAATTTCGAGGCCTGGAATTCACAATACATACACTTCAGCTTACAGAAATAACATTAGTCGTTTCTAAATTTGTTTGAGACTGAGACGTATAGTTATTTATTGATATATGCAAATCTAAACAAAAAAACAAGAATGAAAAGCTATTACATTCCTTCTCATACTTCCTTGAGGCACATTGAAACTTCCCATCTTTGAATAGTACATTTCCCTCATTCTTGATTTTATCACATGCTTCAATTTTCTCTTTTGTGTCCATTTTCCAAAATAGTTTCTCCTGTATGAATAGAAAAAAATAGTTTTATTTTTTTAAAAGAAAAACATTAATTTGATAATTCTGAAACTAGAATTAATTCCTTGTTTAAAGAAAAAAAGACCTTGCTGAAATCAACCAATTTGATCTCATAAAACATAGAGTTTGAGTTGATAGTCACTATTGCTTCTTCTCCTTTTTTCATAGTCATGATAGCTCTATCTAAACTTTCATTTAATTGACCTGCATTGATCAACATAACAGTAACGAAGTCAGGATTTTCATTAAAAAAATTCAGATGAACGAACCCCTTAACTTTGACACTATCCGCATGCAAGCTGACCCAAACAACATCGTTATAATTTTTGTTTAAATGAAACAAGACAAAGGAGAAAAGTTTACCTTCTAAACATACATATTCAAAAGGTTCTTCATGTGATCCTTTTCTTTCAAATATAGTCCCATCTTGTAGCTTTCCAATATAGACCACTTCAAGAACACACAAATTATTCCAAATTTAATCTTCATAATTTTATACATGTATTAAATAAACAAATTTAATTTGTAAAAATTATTTACCTTTTGCAAGGGATCCTTCATTAGGATGATCATAACCTTCACCAACCTTAATTAACTTCTTAAGAACTTTGTTATCTCCAATAACATCAACAACACTTTTCCATGAAATCAACTCAAGATGAATAATTATCAAATTGGAATTGGATGATTGCAATATTCCAATTCCATCACCATCAAAACTTGAATTTCCAAAATAATCTTCAAAATGATTGGACAAATACTAATCAAATATTTATTTTTTTGGCTTATGAATAATATTTATTGTTGTATTTATCAAACTTACAAGCTGGCTTCACAGTTAACTCAACTATTTCTCCTTTTCTCATTGTCTTTAAAGATTTCTTCATGGCTGGACATAAATGACCTAATAAAAGTGAAAATTGTATTAGTAATATTGCTCGGACCTTTAAAAAATATTGTCCAGCCATGTCAGGTCCAAAAATTCATAACTTTTTGAAGATCCGACACAAACAAATAATATTTTTAAAGAGACTGAGCAACATATAAGTTTTAGAATGTAAAAAGTAGTTCTCACATGTATTTACCTTCCATTAAAGAAAACTCAACAGCATCATCATATTGTGATAGAATTTTTCCATCTGCAGAGCTTGCTACATACTTCACTGTCCAATAAAAAAGAGGTAATAGAATTATTTTTCTAAAAGAAAACATAAAGAAAACTGAAATTTGTCCTTTTATAACGACACTTGTAATTAGGTGCACTAAAAAGTTCATGTCAATAGGTGAAATTAAATCTAGTTACAAGTGCAAGATAATATTGAGTTGTATGATAATTTTTCAAATTTTCGTGTTATAGAAGTCTTGAATCACCTTAAGGTTTTGGATTGGATGCTTAGACAACGATAATTTAAATTATATAGAAATGAAATTTAAGCTGACACGAATAAAAGTGAAATAAGACAAGATGTGTTACCAAGTACTTCATCTACATCTTTAGGTGTAGCCCATCCTTGACCTTCTTTGATTATTTTCTTCAATATTCCTCCATCTCCACTAATATCTCTAATTGAATTCCAAGAAACTAATTCTATTTCAAAAATGAGTATTGAATTTGGAGGAATTAAAGGGGGTGAACCAATTTCTCCATAAGCCAAATTTGGTGGAATTGTGAATATTGCTCTTTCACTCTTTTTCATTGTTGCAATTCCTTCATCCCATCCTTTAATAACTTCACCTGAAAATTGAAATGAACAATGCCTTTTATATCATAACATAAGTAATTTTTTTCGGATACGAAAGAAAGAAATTGTGATATTCTGAGTGAATAACATAAGATAAAGTGATTTTTTATTCGCCTATTTTCAATATTTCAGTGACCTTTTAAAAAAAATACAAGTATTTGAATAATTAATGTAAAAGAAAGTAGAATAATACCTTGTCCTAGCTTGAATGTAAAAGGCTTTCCTCTATCATAGCTTGAATCAAAAAATTCCCCATCTTGAAGTTTCACTCTGTAATGAACTAAATAACCCAAAAATGATAAAATAAAAACACAAGAAAAAAAGAGAGTAAAGAATTAAACAAAGAAAAAAAATCATACTTAAAAACAATAAGAGGATAGAATAGGAAGTACGCAAATCTTATCCCTATTTTTAGAGAGCGTTTTCAATAGCTTCTCGACTCAAATAAAAATTAATAATCCAAAGCAATCAAGAAAAAAAAGTAACAAAAGTAAAAGCATGACGTGACATTTTGAATTATAATAATCAAAGTACATAAAAACATATAATAACAAAAATCGAAAGACAAGAAAAGTAGTGAAGCAATACTAGGACTAAGGTACCTTGGATTTCATCACCATGAAATGGTGTCTTCCAAGAATTACCCTTTTGCAAAATCTTTTTTCTCAAGCCTTCTTTCCCAATTACTATCTCTTGTAAATCTTGAATTTTAGTTTCAAAATTCACTTTGTTACTTCTCTTAGAATTAAAATCCCCCATTTCCCCCCCTTTTTTTTTTCTCTTTAGTGAAAAAGAAGATAAGTTTTTTTTGTAGTAGACAAACAAGGAGAGCTCCAAATTGAAGATAAGCCGTTAGCTTCCCACACTTCCAAAAAGTTCTTTTAGTTAGGATTTCTTTTCCAAAATTATCCCTGCTTAAATAACTTTGTACAAAAATATCCTTATCGTTACAATAAAGATATGAAAATAAAAATTGCACTACATTTGTCACATCTGTCATAGCTTATAGGTTTTCGAATATTATGAGGAGACCACTAATTTTAGAACAATATCTCAATAAACCTAGGTATGTGAAACTCTAAACACAAATAAGGTATATCAATTCGATATGAGAATAAAGATTGTATTAAATATATATACGATCATAATTTGTTACAAGTGCAAATGTTAACTCTTCTGAGGTCATGTTTGCACAAATTCTTTAAAGGGGAACACGAGTTAAATGGCCATATTCTGCAAATCATCCCATTGGTACTAGATGCCTGAGCTCGACCCAATATATGTTATTTGGGCTTTGGCCCAACAGTACTAGACCCAATGAACATATATAAGCAGATTCTTAGGAAAAATTACCTACATACATATTTTATTTTACCATAATCTCTAAAATTTCCTACCATTCTTCGTTGATGCATCCTGGATACATCCCTCCCGTGATGTATCCGGATGTCCTATTCTCTCTGTTACATATATCCCTCATATATGTATCCGGATGTCAGCTGATGTTATATCCTGAAGTCTAGTAATGTATTCGAAATTCATAAATTTTTAAGAAAATTTATAATTTGGAAAAGAATAAAAAAATAATATAATTAACTCCTTTTTAACGCAAAGAGATTTATGTAAATCTGATGTTATGGCTTGCATACCCAAAAAATTGGTCTGAGCAAGCCCAAGAAAGTAGCCAAGCTAGTCCAGCAAAAAGGGCCACAATAGTGTTCTACTTATATTTGTCAAGACATGGAGAAAAACAAGTATAATGTTTACAATATAATGACAAGTCACAATAGTACTTACCACTAATACATGTAAAACAAGGCTTATTATTAGTAGGTAATATGTTGTTTTGTTATTCGTCCATACTAGTAGAATAAGTAGTTGTAGTATCCTTCGAATTTTATTACTATATGTTATTTCTTGTATGCTTCAATGATCGTAACATTTTGTTTTAGTTAATGTTTAAAATACTTTGTAATGCTTTCACTTTCAATACTGTTTTTTCTTGATTTGAGGGGTCTTATCAAATCAATCTCTCTACCTAGATTTAAGTTGAGATTAAGAAAATCCTCATAAAACTACATTAAATATGGTATTATTATTATTATGAAACACTAATATAACCCAAGTGGTAGGTAATCTAATGATATGATTTTGAGGTGGGGTGATTAAGTATAGTAGGCAAAAATGGATACGTCCTGACAAAGCAAATATATATATGTCGAAAATAGATGTTGCATGATGTCCACCAAACTCATCCTAGTGACTGACTTCCACTAGATTAACCAATATAGGTATTATTGATATTATGAAATCAAAGTCGGATATTTATATCAAATTATTTTATGTTATGAGTATAAGGTATATATGCATACATGTGCAGTTTTATATATTAGTTTAAATTATTATTAGGCAAAATTTTTATTTTTTAAGTTGTGTGTCTTAAATCAAATTACAATAAATCGTACATTGTGCTAAAAAGTCATATAAAATGGAACTCTATCCAATTTTTATGAACTATATTTTATAGAAGAAAAGAGAGAATATATGCTAGTGCTCCTAAGTATATCTAAACCAATTTACAAGAGATATATAGTGGCAAGGCTTTTCTCTAAGTATATCTATTTTTGCCAAGAATATAATGTACGTGATACATAAGAATTGGCATATTCATCATATAGAATAATATGATCATGTGACAAATTAAAGGCATCAAGTGTTTATAATGGTTGATTTTGTTCGAATCTTGATTATTTCATCGAGTATTTTCACTAACCCCACCAAACTAACATATTATTTGCTAACTCTTCAACACACAACTTGGTTTTCTATTTCTCGAAATATATAAAAAGTTTTTAACAGTAACTTCCCACATATCCAATATAAGCAATTTTAATTTGTTGTATCCATCTTCTTCTTTTTATTCTAATTCTTATTCTTTTTATAACTTAGATAAAGGGGGGGTATTTTCCCTAACTATACTTGAGAGAAAAAATAAAACTACTTTTTGTCCCAAAACACAGATATAATTTTGTTGCTTTTGTCCACTGGATCTGTTCCAGTGGTGCTTTATGAAATAAGTTCTTTTTTTTGTCCAAGTGCAATGAATCTTCTGTGTATATCAGACGAATCAATTAGTTTTATGGGAAAATGGTCTAATACATCCCTCAATTTATTATTTAAAGCTAATATATTTTTCATTAAGAATGTGACTCATATATACTCCTACTGGTATAGAAATAGCTCACATATATCTTTTTTTCTAACGAAAGTGAAAAAAATTAATTTTAGTTTAATTTTTTAATAATATTTTAAACCAAAATATAATCCCGTATGAGTATACTTAATCCTCCTCAAACATATATTTTTTTGACTTCTTTTTTTTGGTTTCAACATCTAATTTAGATTTATTATTTTAATAGTCAAATTTATTTATGTTTAACTAATATTCTTGTAAAATTTATTATAAATGACCTAATTTTTTTCCAAATACAAAAACTAATTACAATATAGCCGAAAAATAATTTTAAATTATAATATAAAAAAAATGTTCTAAATTTTTTTCTTACATTAAGGAATAAATGAAAAAATAAGAATAAGAACGAAATCAAAAAAATAATTTATGCAGGGAAAAAGACTAAACTATACCTTAAACTTTGCTAGAAGGATCATATATACCCCTAAATGATTTATTTTTAAAAAGGTTAAATATATAAATTTAAAACTAATTTTTTCACTCTCGTTAAATGAATGGTGTATGTGAGTTCATTTTGTAACGGTAGGGATATATGTGAGTTGTTTGTGTAACGATAAGGGTATATATGAGTCACTTTCATAACGAGAGGCATATCAGCTCCACATTACAAAGTTAAGGGGTATATCAGACCATTTTCCCTAGTTTTATAGCTCTTTACTTTAATTTTATGTATTTATACACGTGATATTTATTTTTACAGATATATAGTATATATGAAAGTAACAATTATATAGGGCTATGGTCAATATTGAGATATCTCTCTCTCTCTCTCTCTCTCTCTATATATATATATATATATATATAATATAATATAATATAATGAAATAAAGTCATTTCAAAAATTCCTTTTAAACGAGGGATGTAAAGAAGCTATTAGGAAGAATATCTAAGAGTTAAAGAAGGAAGCTTCAACTTCAAATCATGTTCATTGGAGTGAGAACAAGAATATGTTAAAACTTTATTAAAATATTCTCAAGAAATGAAAGTTTATATCCATCAACAATTTGGGGTATATATAGACGGCTTGTTACGAGTTTGTTATAACCAATAACTTTAGCCAAATTTTCATAGTTGTGATATCTATAAATAATTTTCTCAAAATTGAAAAAATTTATATTATATAAAATTTAAAACTCATAAACTTAAAATTTGAATATTTATCGCACAGTACATGCTCTACATCTTATAAGATGTAAAAAGCTTAAAGCTCCATCATATTCCTACCCCCACTAATTCTACCATATTGGCATACAATTGTTTTGAATTACCAAATATAACAAAAGAGACAAATAAAAGAAATTTAATTTGTGTGCAAGTCTATTTTCATTTGCCATTCAATTTGTCCTTTATTAATTTGCAATTTGTTAAACCATTTGATAAAAGAAAAATAGCCATCGCATCTATCTATTGCAAGTAAATGTTTTATGAGAAATAATATATGATACTCTATAATAGATTTGTCAAAATAAAAAAGAGGATATATTAGTCCGAAGTATTATATTCGATAACACCAAAAAAGTACATTATTTCCACCATTACATAAAACAGGAAAAAAACAAAATATCAATAATTGAAAGGGTGAATTAAAATTATCCCTCCTTTCTTTTCCATCTCATCCTTAAATTAAATCAAACTCTCTTTTTATTTTTAACAGATCCTTGTAGTCCGATTTTTCCTTTGAAAGTTTGTATAATAACTTAAGCTTAATGCATTGAACGAGCTTTTTTAAGCTATTGGAACTTCCTTAGCCAAGATGGTAGGTTGTTGTATGGGTACACCAATGACTACTTCACTTGTTTGCATTTCTATGTCATTTGTAACTACTCCCTTCACTGGTCCCTCAATTTCTTTTTCTTGGTACTCCTTGTATTTCCCCCATAAAACTGAGTATAGCCCTGCTACAATTAACACTGCTCCAAGCACACTGAAATCCAAAAAAAGAATAAAAAATAAATACAACGATAATATATCTAGTATAGTCTCACACAAAGTGAAATATATATAAACTCTCAGCTCAAGAAAAATAGTCAAAAAAAAAAAAAGTTAATGAAAGTAAAACCATAAAAAGGCATTCTGAATAGTAACTATAGTAAAATAATACGATAATCAAAGTACAAAGAAGGAAACAACAAATAATAGTAATAGAAGTCAAAAGACAAGAAACAATAGGAGCAATACTAGGAGAAAGAAAAAAAAAAGAAAGTGAAAATTACCCTCCAAGATAGATTTTCTCAGCAAGAATGAAAGAACCCATGATGGCAACAATGATCATCATCAAGGGACTAAAAGCAGTCACAAAAACAGGTCCTCTTTTCTCCATAACAAGACCTTGAACATAATATGCAAGGCTTGATGATACAATCCCCTGAAATTTTATACAATAACATTCATATAATCAGAAGTAAAGCTAGAATTCTGAGTTTATATTGACTTTTGTAGAATCCGTAGGCGTATGAGGAATTAAAAAAATGAAAGAAGAAACATACAGCATAGGCAGCAGCAAGAAGATTCATGTCAAAACCAATAGCCCAAGCAGAAGGTTTATGTTCCATCAGTAAAGTGACAGCAATTGATTGCAAAGTTCCCATGAAGCAAACAAGTGTAGTAAGAGACAAAGGAGCAGTGTACTTCTTCATGGTAATAGCCTATCAACAAAAAAGAAAAAACAAATATTTTTCTTAATACTGAAGACTGTGTACATAACATAAATTTCGTGTCGAGAGAAAATAAGTTTTGATGACAAACCTGAAGTATAAAAAAAGAAGCCCATGCAAATGTAGCACCAATAAGAAGAATTGAACCTTTAAGCCAATCTTTATCACTTGTTTCATTGGATTGAGAAGTAGTATTATTAGTGTGAATATTATTTGACCATACCAAATTAATAACATGTCCTTTGTACAATGTCATTAACATGGCTCCACCCACTGTCACAATTGTACCTATCACCTTTGCTTGGCATCTCAACTTTTTTATATGAACCTTCTCCATCCTATAATATATACATTTATATTCATTATTATTTTGAAAATAATAAAAAGAATAATTTTGGAATATTTTAATATTAATTATATGTATATATATGTACCTGCAAAGGACAGCCATGACAAATGTCATTGCAGGAAGCATGTTACTCATGGCACATGAGAATGTTGGAGATGTAAACTTTAGTCCAGCATAGTAGAAATTTTGATCAATCACTGGCCTGTTTTAATCATCAAATAGATTTAGAATCTCCTATATATATATATATATGTATATTGTACAAAAATTTAGTTTATATACCTTCTTTATATTATCTGTATAGTTTAACTTGTATCATTGATTTTTATAGGATTGTCACCGAGTTTAACCTTTAGTATGATTTTAAGTGACGCAATTATATATATAAATATATTGTGTATTCCATTTGTGTATCGACAAGTCAAATTCTGAGGAAACGTATGTTAGAAATTAGCGATTTTGTGATAGCAAGTGAGAGGGATGCACTCACCCAAGAAGACCTAATATAAATATTTGCAAGAACATCATGAAAGTCATCTTTGGTCTAAGTTTTCTGTTAAAAAAAATAAACAAAGACATAGAATTAGTAATATTTTCATTTTACATAATTATATGTATAACACCAATTAATTAATTATAATATACCTTTCAAGAAGAAGAGCAAAAGGAGCAATAGCAAGAGTAGCAAAGGCATGTCTATAAACAACCAAAACATAATGACTCATTCCTCCATTTAGGCTAACTTTGGTTATAACATTCATTCCAGCATAACCAAATTGTAATGAAATCATTGCTAAGTATGGTTTTCCCCTTTGGTAAAAATTACTTAAACATCCTCCTCCTACTTTGTTATTTTCCATAATTTCTCTTTTCTTTATATATATATATATATATATATATATATAATTGAAGAATTAAGAAGAAGAAGAAGAAGAACTCAAAACACTTGGAGGAATTACTTGTGTTTTTCCTAAGGAAATCAAGTGAGGAACCAATGTATTTATAGACAACTTCTTCTCATGTTATCCATATAGTGGATTTAGATAAAGTAAATTTGCCCTCTCTCTCTTAGGTGTCATGCATTGGCAGTATTTTTTTAAAATAAATACTAAGAATATTTTTTATCACGCGTAACTAAACTAGACAGTAAGGATATGAGCTCCCTCATTGAAAAATTACATTATATATATAAAGTAAATAAAAATTGCCAAATTTTTTTTTTAAAAAAAATAAAGTTTTTTTAAACTTGTGATCTTCCATATGTTATACATGTTATCATATCTCTATGACTATTATTCAAATATAAAGTTATTCTATATAATATTCTTTTTCAAATAGATTAATAAGAGTACATATAAGTAAAAAAAATATACTCCTTCCTTTCTTTTATGTGGTATTTTTTAAGTTTTAAGATTCAAAATAGTTTAACTTTGATCGAAAATTTTATAGGTCTTTTAAATATTTTGAATTATTGTTTATTGTGGCTTATAATACTTTCTATATAGTTTAAAAATATATAAATTTTATTTTAAAAAAGAATTAAATATTCCATGAGTAAATTCTCGATCAAATTTAAACTGTTTAACTCACGAAAAACAAAAAATATCACATAAATTAGACAGAGTGAGTAAATAGTTTGGTATATATAGCCAACTACATTAGATTTATAAAAATATATTCAATATTATTCCACAAATAAAAATTTAAGGGAGGATGAATGTATACAAACTTCTTATTTTACTTTACGTTTATGATAAATAAATCTTCGATTCTGCATAAAGCCGACTACAAAAATAAAATAAATTGAGGTACATTTGATGAAACAGATAAATCGTATATAGAGTGTTCCACTATGGGAATTTTACTAAAGAATTTTTGTTTTTTCCTCCATATATCCTCCTAGTGGTATAAAGTGATTTTGAGAGCTACCAAAATTAATTTTAAAGGTTAAATTTTTAGTGCTATGCTGATGCAAAATTAATCAAATGTGATTTGGTGGTGGGATCCACCAATGCTAATAATTATGCGGCATATCGACAACGCCGGTGATCGGTCGGAACTCCGGTGGCATACATCGGAATTTTAATAGTATGGTTAATTAATTCCCTTAAAAATATGTTTTTTAATATTATGGAATTTGATGATGTAAATTAAAGTAAAAGTACTTTAGTTAGTGTGCCACTAGCTAATCACACATGATTAATGGTGTTTGGTTTTGAATTTCCTATTACACTAAAAAGATACTAGATTCGTTAACTTTTACTTGTCACGTTTTATTTTATAAGAGTCAATTATCTGATTAATTTTTGAAGCGCAATTGAGTTAGATTAATTTAATATTTTAAATTTAGATTGATATTCAAAGACTATACAAAAATAATTAAGTTAAATTTTTTCTCATATTAATATGATGAGAAAATGCATCTCAAAATGTTGGTCAAAATCTATGCAGATTAACTCTTGAAAAGTGAATGGCGACAAGTAAAAATGAGTGGCGAATAAATTTGTAGCTAAATATCAAAGTTTGTGGCTAATATTTACGAGCTATTATTGATTAAGTTTGTAGCTAGCTAATTCCATTTTTTTATAGTGATTAATCATCCAATAAAATAGCTTATTAATTACACGCTAATGGTGTTTGATTTCGAATTTGCCATTGCATCAATCAATTATACAATAATAGGAGACTTGTAAATTAATATCTCTGGTTAACCTTATTTTATGTTTGTAGATAAAAATAGAACATATCCCACAAATAATAATGTGTTAATTAACTTGTGTGGCTTAATTAGACGAATAATTGTTTTGATGACATAGGATGAAAACGATAATACTTATATTCTACACAAAGTAAGATTCTAAATTCCACGAATAGTGACATAATTATAATTTTTTTTTGCACCAAATTAAAGTCATATAACTTTATTTTCCACCTAAATAACAAAACTTTATTTATCACCAAAATTGATCTCTTGCGTTATTATTGCACCATTTTTTTAAAAAAAAAAATATCGTGTAGCAATATTCACAATATTTTTTCTATATATTTTATTCGGAAATCTGGAAAATATTACGGAATGAGAAAGATAAAAGAAAACGGGGAAGAATATGTCATCACTAGCTACCTTGTATACATGCTAGTGGAAGATGATGATTCACATAATTAATTAATGGAATGCAGTTCTGATTCCTAAAATCTTCTAAAATTAATTAATATTGTTTAAGCATAATGATATTGGTAATTAGTGCATGATGATAGTATTAATTAAAATATATTGTGAATGTGACATTTTAATTTTACAAGGGTATAACATGACTCATAATTGTGTTACAGTTTACTACTACAACTATTTTGCTTATTCACTTTCAATCCAAGTTAATGCTCTTCATTTAGATTCCATACTTGGTAAATCTATGATTCAAAATTTCATTACATCATCCAACTTAGTATGTTCTTTTTTCGTAAATTCATAGTCGTTATTTTTTGGATAAGCATCTGAGTAATAATTTATAAATCATATAGGAGATATAAATCGCACTAAACAAGTATAATATGATAAGTTTGATTAAATAGACATTAGCAGGAAGAACTCGATCCCCTAACATCTCTTATGATATACCACATATTGCACCATAAAAAAAGTTATACAATTAGCTACAATATTAACATGAGTCCTATAGTCATATATACACGGCTATGCATATAACATGTATTATATATTTGTCAGCTATTTTTTTTTAGTGAGCAATTATATTAAGTAAAAATCCAAAAAAACAATAGTTTGGACACCTCTATAGCTTTTATTTATTTTGCCTTAGTCACTTCAAAATTTAATTATTTGTTTAATTTCATCTCCTTTTGACTTCCCATCTCTTTGGGGTGTTTAATTATGCCCACATAAATAAAATCAGTATCTAATAGAGGATCTTTTCAAGGATGAGTAATTTAATTAGTGGAATCTATGAAAGAATCCATGATTGATCAGTTCATTGTACTACTTTTATTAATAATACAGTTTTTCTTGCATCAATAATAAAAATGAGTTTGGAGCCTAAAGGGTATAAACTATTAACAAAAATTTTAAAACGGTATATGAATTTTTATTTTAACCAAAACAGCAAAATCGCAATCGCTGCTATAGCAGCGATTTGCGAAATTTCATTTTTTTTTAATTTTTTTTTAAAGGAATCGCTGCCTTGGCATCAATTTGCCCTCTAAATTTTTTTTTATTGTTGTTTTAATAAATCGCTGCCTAGTCAGCGATTTAACTTTGAATTTTTTTTTATTATTTATTTGCCATTTAAAAAAAAAAATTAAAAATCAAATCGCTGCAGTGGCAGCGGTTTTATACTTTTTTTTTAATTTAGTTAAATCGCTAATATGGAAGCGATATATTAAAAAAAAATTTTTTAAGTAAATCGATGTACTGGCAGCGATTTACAATATTTTTTTATTTTATTTTTTGTTTTAAAATCGCTCAAAAAAATAATCCTCCGTATTTTTGTATCGTAAAATTTGTGCAAATTTTTTTTTTCGATTTTCTCCAATTTTTTTAGTCTACTTTAATTTTTTCTCAAAAAACTTTTTACACAAATTTTACTACACAAAAATACTGAAGATTATTTTTTTGAGCGATTTTAAAAAATAAAATAAAAAAACAACAAAAAATATAGTAAATCACTGCCAGTGCAGCGATTTACTTAAAATTATTTTTTTTTAATACATCGCTGCTCTTTCAACGATTTAATTAAACTAAAAAAAATTATAAAATCGCTGCCACTGCAGCGATTTATTAAAAAATTAAAAAAAATCGATTTAAAAAGGCAGCGATTTAACTTTTTTTAAAAAAAATTGAAACAAAATCGCTGCACTTGCAGCGATTTGATTTTTATTTTTTATTTTAAAGAAAATGATGAATAAATAATAAAAATAAAATTCAAAGTTAAATCGCTGCCTAGGCAGCGATTTATTAAATTAACAATAAAAAAAATATTAGAGGGCAAATCGCTGCTTTGGCAGCGATTCCGTTACAAATTTTTTTTTTTAAAAAAAAAAATGAAATTTCGCAAATCGTTGCTATAGCAGCGATTTTGCTTTTTCCGGCGGAAGAAATCACTACTCCGTAAGCGATTTTGCTGTTTTGGTTAAAATAAAAATTCATATATCCTTTTGGAATTTTTGTTAACATTTTATACTCTTTAGGCTCCGGACTCTAATAAAACTAGTTATATAAAATATAGTAGTAATAAGAAAAGTGCAAATAATATATACATATAGAGAATATAGTAAGTCCTCCCCTCAATAAATGTTGTGAAATGAACGAGACTTCTTTACCTAACATATTGAATTTAGATAACCCTAATCAGGTAATATCTAGCTACAATGTAGAGATACAATTTTCGAAATTTATAGTAATCTATTACACTAAGCAAACATAATATGATAGATACAAAAATTTCTTAGGCTGATAATACATATTATTTAAACAGTCTAAAAAACGTTAATAACATGATGAAATCATGAAATTGTTTGCTTACTCCTTTATTTTCTAAGTTTGAATATTGATGGATCTGTTTATGGATGACACATCTCAAATTTTACTTTTTGGTTAGAGATTAATGGGCAATAAAATACTTGGTTCATTATGAGGACACACATCACATATTTCTTGGCTAAAAAAGAACTTATATAAAATTATGATATACTTGGTTCATTATATGGTGACACATCTCTATTGCCAGGTCAATTTACCATTGTTTAGTATTTTTTTTTATTTTTTTTTGGTTTTCTGGACAAATATTTAATTCACATAAAAATAATCAACAATTCAATCATATGAATATATTTTATATTATTAAATCTAGTAAAAGACACAGTACCTATAGGTACGATTTTTAACGAGTGAAATTAGCAACTTTATAAGTAAGATTTGTAACCCAGTATACAAACATGTAGAATATATATTTTCGTGCATATAAGTTAAATTCCTGAGATATAATGATTTCATTTGCTTTGTTACGTATCTTTATTTCAAAAACAAAAACAAAATCCCCTCCTACAACTTGAGAAATCTGCTCAGGTAATATTCAAAGGAGATTAATCTGCTAGCTATGAATTTAGCACCACATCTTTAAGAAACTTCGCCATGCAAATTGCACAGGTAATATTTAAATCGCGTATCTAGTAACTCATCATATTTTGATCTATTCAAATTCAATTCAATCTATCATGTGTGATGCAAATTGTCTTATATTGGCTATGGATTCTAATTATTCATATCAAAATTTGATTAAATTTTAATCTACATGGAAAAAGTCTCTGTTATAATTAAAACTTCGAAATTACTCAATAAAAGTTTTAAATTTCGTAAGTTACCCATTATAATATATTAATGGCAGTGAAATCATATGAATAAACTTTGATATTATTAAATCTAGTAAAAAAAATAACGTAACGATAAGTACAATCTATAACGAATGAAATTTGTAACTTACTAATTAAGATTTGTAACCCAGTACAAAAACATATACGATATTTTATATGATATATTTGTGGAAATAATGGATTTTAGTTTTGTATTGAAAAGTAAAATTGAGGATTATAGCTTATAGCTCAAAGAATTAGAGCACGCAACACAAATCATAATATGAGAAAGTTCAAATTCCTCCTAGTCCATATATGATCCAAAAGGAAAGTACCATTTTTATGGGGTAGGAGAGGGTCGGAAAATCATGATGAAAATAGCTTAGAAAATTAAAATGAAGCATTGGAAGCAGTTCAAGAAGGAAGTTATGGCAGCCATATGTGGAGCAATCTTATATCACACTTGGAGGGCAAGAAATTGAAAGAAGTTCAAAGGAAAGATTGTTCAAAGTGAAGAGGCAGTTAGGCAGATAAAGAAGGAAATTATAGAAAGAATATCTTTTCTAAATAATTCAAAGAAAGCTCATAATTGTAGAGATTTTATTCAGCATTTAATATGTATTTAGTTTTTCTGTTTGTTGGAGGCCTATAACTGTTCAAGGAATAGGTGTTCTTTAAGATGTAAATGTTTTTTTTGTGGTATGGTAATGTTTACCGTTGTTATAAAAAAAAAAAAAGAAAAAAGAATTAGAGCACGCAATACAAATCACAATATCGGAAAGTTTAAATTGCTCCGAGTCCATATATGATCCAAAAGGAAAGTACCCTTTTTAGGGGCGAGAGAATAGAAAAATCATGATGAAAATAGCTTAGAGAATTAGAGCAGGCAATACATATCACAATATCGAAAAGTTTAAATTCCTTCGAGTCCATATATGATCCAAAAGGAAAGTATCATATTTCGAGGGCGGGAGAGGGTAAAATCATGATGAAAATAGCTTAGAGAATTAGAGCAGGCAATACAAATTACAATATCAGAAAGTTTAAATTCCTTCGAGTCCATATATGATCCAAAAGGAAAGTATCATATTTCGAGGGCGGGAGAGGGTAGGAAAATCATAATGAAAATAGCTTAGAGAATTAGAGCAGGCAATACAAATTACAATATCGGAAAGTTTAAATTCCTTCGAGTCCATATATGATCCAAAAGGAAAGTACCATTTTCCGGGAGCGGGAGAAGGTAGAAAAATCATGATGAAAATAGCGAACCAAAACCATGAAGTTTGAGTGTAAAATAAAATGACTTATTTATTAATTGCCTAGTATTAGTAGCTTAATAAAAAATGGGAAAATTACGCGTATAAGCAATTTTATACTATTTAATTACTCATCATAGCTATAGTTTGCTATAATTACCACTCACGACTAACATTATACATTAATTACATGGGCTGCCTTCGAATTTGTATAATTAGTCATGTTTGTATATGTATAATTCGCCAGGATATACAAATAATATGTATAATATACAATTTATTAGCCTATATACATATATAATTCACCTCTCTCCCACTCTTTGCCCTCTCTCGCTCGCCTCTCTCCTCCCTTTATCAATCTCGCTCGCCTCTCTCCTCCCTCTCCCAATCTCGCTTGTCATTTATACAAATTTATATGTATAATATACAGTTATATACAATTCTATACATATACAATTCACCTCTCTCCCACTTCTCTCTCTCGTCTCTCTCCTCCTCTCTCGATCTCGCTCGCCTCTCTCCTCTCTCTCCCAGTCTCGCTCGCCTCTCTGCTCCCTCTCCAATCTCTTTTGTCATATATACAATTACATATGTATAATATACAATTATCTAACCAATATACATATACAATTCACCTTTCTCCCACTCTTTTCCCCCTCTCTCTCGCCTCTCTCCTCTCTCTCCCAATCTCGCTCGCCTCTCTCCTCTAAATAACATGTAGCTACAAATTGTAATTATCAAACTATAACTATGGAGAGTAATTAATTATTTTTAAGTGGCTATATATGAAAGTTCTCCATAAAAAATCTGCCTAATTTTGTAAAATTTTGAAAAAAAATGTAGTATTATTTTAGTGAATTAATTTTAACTTTTAATTATAGCTTACTTAGATAGTCATGATTTCCATTTTTGTTAGCTATTTCGTAGATAGATTTTTTCATATTTTGAGCTTTTCTTAATGAAAATTTAGACTCGCCAAACTTTATCACTCTATCTTATCATTTTCGTCTTCTTCCTCAAACATGGAACTTTTCTCCTTTCCAACACTTATCTTCATTGCGCTCATCTCTCTTTTATTCTTCTTCTACTTTCTCAATAGAAATACCAATAAATCCGGTTTCCGAATCTACCCAATCGTCGGAGCATTGCCGGAGTTTCTCCTTAACCGTCACCGATTTCTCGAATGGACCACCGATGTACTCTCAAATTGCCCTACCAACACCGCCGTCTTCTATCGCCCTGGAAATATTCACGGCGTCATGACGGCCAATCCACTCAACGTTGAACACATGCTCAAAGCCAATTTTGAAAATTTCCCAAAAGGATTTCGATTCTATACTCGGCTTCAAGATTTCCTCGGTGACGGAATTTTTAACGTTGATGGTGAAATTTGGAAAATTCAAAGGAAATCTGCTAGCTATGAATTTAACACCAGATCACTAAGAAATTTCGTCATGCAAACTGCACAGGTAATATGAAATCACGCATTTATTAATTCAATTTATTTTGATTAATCGATTGTAAATAGTTATATATATACTGATAGTGTAGTTTAACACAGTTTTATGTTAGTCAATCATTCTTATTAAGTTATTATTAATGAAGAAGATATACTTGCAAGTTGCAATTATTTTATATGTAACTAGAATCGAAATCGTCTTAGTTGAGTAACCTTTACCTGTTAAGTGAAATTTTTCGATACAAATTCAAATTATAAAAAAAATATATATAATTAAAGTGACTCCACTACAGTCTACAGGAAAAAAGTACTCCATATCTATCTTTTTATCATTTTCGTCTTCTTTTACCAAATTCTCAACCATGGAATTTTTCTCCCTTATCTTCACTGTCCTCGTCTCTCTGTTTTTCTTCTACTATTTCAATAAAAATCTCCAAAAATCGGGTTTCAAAGTCTATCCACTAGTCGGAGCATTGCCGGATTTTCTCCTTAACCGTCACCGTTTTTACGATTGGATGACCGATGTACTCTCTAATTGCCCTACTAACACCGCCGTCTTCCACCGCCCTGTAAATGTTCACGGCATCATGACGGCGAATCCACTCAACGTTGAACACATGCTCAAAACCAATTTTGAAAATTTCCCAAAAGGATTTCAATTCTATACTCGGCTACAAGATCTATTCGGCGATGGCCTTTTCAATGTGGATGGTGAAAGTTGGAGAAATCAACGGAAATCTGCTAGCTATGAATTTAGCACCAAATCTCTGAGGAATTTCGTTATGGAAACTGCACAGGTAATATATACTAACAGTGTCCACTTGTAGTTAAACAGAGGTCGTGAAACCAAAAATAGTAAAAAAATTACGAAAACACAAAGAAAACTTAGTAGTTGAACTGTTAATTCTTTTGTGTTAAGTACTCGGGACATACTTTATTTACTTAATTATGTTATAACAGGTTGAGATTCATACGCGATTGATTCCAATACTTGAAGAAGCATCCAAAAGGGGTAGAATTATTGACATTCAAGACATCTTAGAAAGATTTGCATTTGATAATATCATCAAGCTTGCGTTTAATGTGGATGCAAATTGTTTAGGAGGAGCTGAAAGTGAATTCATGCAAGCTTTTGATATTGCAACAACTCTAAGTTCAGGTAGATTCATGTATGCAATTCCCTTCCTTTACAAAATCAAGAAAATTTTGAACATTGGTTCTGAGAAAAAGCTACAAAAATCAATCAAGGTGGTGCATGAATTTGCGGATAATATAATAAATTCAAGAATGGAAGAGCGCGATGAGAAGAAAGATGAAGACTTGTTATCAAGATTCATGGGAGATAGTAATGAAGTTTCAGCTAAGTTCCTGAGGGACATTGTCATTAGTTTCATCCTAGCTGGTCGAGACACGACATCATCAGCTCTAACTTGGTTTTTTTGGATATTGTCTACAAGGAAAGATATAGAGCAAAAGATATTAGAAGAATTAGTTCAAATTCGTGGAAGAAATGGGAAAAAGATTGGTGAAGCTTATAATTTCGATGAGTTAAGAGAAATGCAGTATCTCCATGCAGCTATTTCAGAATCCATGAGGTTATATCCACCAGTACCCATTGATACAAGGAGTTGTTTGAAAGATGAAATTTTACCAGATGGGACTTTTATTGGTAAAGATTGGTTTATAAGTTATCAAACTTATAGCATGGGAAGAATGGAGAATATTTGGGGTAAAGATTGTTGTGAGTATAAACCAGAAAGATGGTTCGACGAAAATGGTGTTTATAAGCAAGAAAGTCCATTTAAATTTCCAGTGTTTCATGCTGGACCAAGAATGTGTCTTGGAAAAGACATGGCTTATATTCAGATGAAGTCAATTGCAGCTTCTGTGTTAGAAATGTTTGAATTTGATGTTCAGTTGGAGAATGGCAAATGTCCTGAATATGTGTTATCTTTGACTCTAAGAATGAAAGGAGGTTTGCTTGTGAAGGTGAAAGAAAGATGTAACTTGTAAGTAAGACCATTTCACGAGTCGATCTATATCGATGTAATGAAGGTGAAAGACTCACATCATTGTGAATAATGGTCACGAGTTCAATGTCAAATGTAATGTACTAAGAAGATCTGGTTGTTAGTTTCATGGTGTATATATATATATATCTTGTCTTCTTTATTTGAAATAAAGGAAAAATTTTGGTGATTTTTTATACTTCTTGTCCATATACAAATGTTACAATAAAGTACTAACATGTTTCATTAATAATGAAGATACAGTGATACACAAATCAACAAGTTTCAGAACTTACAAGAAGTTTCAAGAATCAATTTTATATCATATGTGGTCCAAATGAATACCAATCAAGTATTTGCTAGGAATTAAAACAAAACGTTAGGCGCTAACTACTTTTAAGAAAGTTGGCTTTCATAATTTGGTGGGTCTTTCAGATCCTTTCGATTAATTATGTTGAAGGGATATCTACTTAATTTGTGTAACAACGGAACTTGAAAAGTACACAGAAAATATAGAGAGCACAGGTATAATACATTATAACTTGAAGGAGAGTTCAGTTTCATTTTTTCGATAATTAAGAAGCAATCATACACATATTACACATAAAAAGACAATCATCACCCTCCATAAGTTAAAAGTTAATGATATCTGTTTAAAGTAATAGTATTACATATCAAAATACGAAGCGATGTGAGCAGTGAGGACTACGAGTAGATCTTATGCTATCTACAAAATTGTTTATCAGTGATGCTACTGCTACACAAACACTCCATATTCAGGTAGTCACCAGAGGAGCAGCTCCTTTAAATGGAAGCATACAAGAGTAAGTGACATACTTGACACTGTCGATCAGCACAACAACAAATATCCGAGAAAGGGACTTCGGACCCATTATGCCATCACCATCAGCATCACCTGCCTCTCTTGGATCAACCAAAACAGACACTACCATGGATGATAGTGACTTGTTCCCAGTGAAGTTCTCTTGCTTTCCAGTGGTTCCACTTTGTTCTTCAGAAAAGTTATGAGAGGGTCTAGAAAGGGAAACAGGAGTACCATTGAGGATCCTTCTATTTCTGTGGATGCGTGTGGCATTCTGCCTTTGTTCCATAGATATATTTCTACCATTGGTAGCACGAACTATGGCCCCTGGAGCAGATGATAAAACATCAAACTGGAACACTTCTGTACACATGCCTGAACTCATCAAAGGTCCTGTTGGAATGAACACAAACAATGAATTAGAAGACTGGAAATCAGAAGGCTTCTCCAAACAATAAATTTGTTAGAACATGAACTATGAAGAGGATAGAGTGAGGTCAGATATAAAATTAAGGGACTCTACAAGCTAAAAGCCATTCCTAGCAACTCAAAATGCCTAATTCTCAAAGCAAACATGTGAAAGAGAAGCAACTCATAAACAGATTTGCTTTCGCAGAAATTTGATTAGGGTGTAAAAGCCAGAGGAATACATTTCTATTAAAAATAACAGGTTTTTTTAAAAAAAAAAAGCAGAACATGAGTTAAATGATAGGGAAGTCCTTAAACCGCTCACTCATATCACAAAGATAAGAATTGATAGAGTCTAGATTGCTACAGTACTTACCGGCGACGCCTTCAAGGTACCACTGCTGCATAGTTGACTGTGCGTTCTCCTTTTCTACAGTCCCAAGAGCCCTTTGTCCCACTGCAGAACTTCGATAAAGGCGAGGATGGCTTCCGGGGATAGCAGGGGCTAAGTCTCCAGGAACTGCGAGGCCTGTCTCTCTATTGTTCTTATCAGAACCTCCATGAGATGCCATGGCTTTCTCACTTGCTAATACAGACTGAATAATCAGGTTCCCATCAATCTTAACAAGTTTATCATTCCTCGGGACATACAAAGAGGCTGCTAGAGGATTACTACCATTGCCCATGTGAACGAACTCATCTGCAGCCTTGTAGGTGTTTTGCTGAGTACTTTCACTGCCGTTGCTCCGGCCACAATGTGAGCTGTAATCTTTTTCACCGTACCTCCCAGAATACCCAGTCCCGTTCACTGGCCCGTCCACAACCAAAACTCTTCCATGATGTTTCTCATAGAATCCACTCCCAACAGAAAATCCACCCAAAAATGGTTCCCTCGTACCTCCATATCTCACATTCAGTAAAGGAACCAACCCGCCAAAGAGCAGCATGAAGAAAAGCACGCCAAGTAAGCTAATACTAGCAACCTTTTTAGTTTTTACCTCACTCTTCTTTTTCTCCCCTTTCTTGCTACTCTTTGGTGCAGGCGCTGCTGCCTGTGGTTTCAACTTGGGAATAGGAACCAATGGCACTTGTGACCCTTGTGGCTTCATCATATAAGGTGGGGGATATGACATCCATGGATACACCATAGAAGGATGGGGATACATCCCAGGGGGTGGCTGCACTTGAGGAGGTACACCAGTACCCCCAAGCTGCGTCTTAAGAGTTACATTTTCCGCCATTACATAGGATATCTTAGCATTCAAATCTTGAATTGTTGAATGCATTATTCTAACTTTATCCTCTAATTCCTCAACGTAATGCTTCTTCCTTTGCCTTGACAAGTGAGCACTTTCCCTATTCCTAATAAGTCTAGCCATCTTCTTTTCGTCCTCATCATTATTAACATTATCACTAAGGGAAAACATACTGGATTTCTGATGTTTACTTGCGTTATTCAAATCTTCACCTCCCTTTTTCCTTTTCAATAAAGAGCTACTACAGTTACTTATATTAGCACTGACACCCTCTAATTTAAATTTATGTTCTACAGTTCCAACTTTTACTGAATTACTTCCTAAATTGGGAGAAGAATGTACCGATTTGTTCGAATCCGACAGATAATTCAGCCCTCCGCAATTGCCAGAACCCTGCGACTCCGGTGAATGACAATTCAAAACCTTTGCATCGCTCAAACCTTTCTTGTCATTGCTAGACTCCCGAGAAACATCATGGTTGGATCCATTGGACTCCGGAGATGGCACATTCAAATACCCGAAGACATCAGTAGAAATCTGGTGCAACGACGGCGACACTTCATTCGAAAGTCTCGAGCTGCTGGAACTCTGACCAATCTCCGTCGATGACGTGTCCATAACCATCACACCTCCTGCTGCTTGATTACCAGAAATATCGATCATTTCCTCTGACTTCAACTTGACATTAGTAGAAGAATCGACAGAATTCCCAATCAATTGACTTCCAGATTGACCAAAGCAATTAGGGTCCATCTGGACCGAATTGGAACCCGGAGCTTCCTCGAGAGAATCTCCCGAGGTCGACTTGAATATTCCAGAAACATCGTCAAAACTCCCGATCAGTTGACTCCCATGTTGACCAAAGTCCATCTGACCCGGCTCCGACCCGATACAATCAGTCAAGCAATTAGGTTTTTGAAACGCATCTCCATCCATAGGATTAGGGAAGAGCTCATCGAATGATACCACAAAATCGAGGTCATCAATCGAGAAATCTACGCTCCGAAATTCCATCGGGAAATCATCACCGATCCCCTCATCTGCTTCGGAGATATGTTGGGCAAAAAACGTATGGTCAAGCGGTGGAACTGCAAGACCATCGAATTCCCCGGTGAGGTTCTCATCCACCGGCGGCGGTTGATCGGACATATCTAGAATTTCCGGCAATTTGATCAGAGATTTAGAGAGAGAGAGAGAGAAAGTGAGATTTTCTTATACAATATAGTTTTATTTATTATATTAAATAGAATGAAAGAATGGATTACACGCTTTTAGATTGCTTTTCATTTAAGGGAAAAAATTATTTAAAAAATTGAATTTGGATTTTGGATTATTATATGATGTATTAGAGTCCAAAACAGAAAACTTTTCTTTTTTTCAACTTCCCAAAATACAAGACCAAGTCCATAGTTTTACTTGGACTCTACCACGTCAATTCGGATTCAATATATATTATTATTTTTTATTTTAATTTATATAAAATAAATTAAATTTTAAATATTTAAATTTGATAATTGTGATAATTTATAATATTTTTTACGTATTTTTGAAAGAGAAAAAAGATAAATATATTTTCGAACTATCGTAAATGATATCAGATATTTTATTCGTCGTACTTTTGGAACATTGATTGCCTCGTTCGTCTAAAAACTAGAACATGTATATATTTTATACTGACGAACATATACGTATCATAATCTTATCCACAGATTTGATATTATTAAATATTAGATCGACGGATAAGATTGTATCACGTGTTCCTATTTAATTTTTTTTATTAAAGTAAAAGACATATATACTCTAGTTTTATCATTTGTGCTTATACTAAGTCATGTACTTTAATAATGACAATATACATCATGTAATTTTATAGATCAAAACTGAAAATGTTAGAATCTACACCGACTTTATTACAATTTTTATTGAATAGAGAAACTGTTTTTAATAGATCAATTGCTCAAAAATGACGTGACCAAAGCAATATTATAAGAAAAACAAAACAACAAAATAACAGATACAAAACAACATAATTATAGAAATTGAAAATAAGAAACCACACAATAACTAAATAAAGTTTCTAAATGATAAAGAGGGGACAAGAAGGCTAGCTCGTACCTCTCTCATACAAAATGAGACAACGCTCATACGAGTTTTTGGCCAAAAATAATTTTTAATTATAACAAAAACTTAAACTATATTCTTAAAGTATCATTTATAGCAGAAAACATCATTTAACTATACCCTAAATTTAAACTACATCCTTAAAGTATTATTTTTAGCAAAAAACATCCTTTAAATATTTATAAATGAACAACTTTCATCCTTTTGTTAGATATTGTCAAAAAAACTAATATATCTCACGAAAACATGAACAGTTAACGTAACTATCAACAAAAGTTATTCTGCATAATTTCATTACTTGCTACAAGAAGTTCTTGGAAAATATAAAAAATCTTAGACATTGTTGCTTATGGAAACTACAAATGATGGGGAGATGTGCGCATACATAATTTGCCTTTTTCGTAATCGAATGAAGTTGGAGATTAATTATTTTTATCTTTTTCTTAACCAAATAATTCAATAGATTTTTAGGTCAATCTAATATTGAAGACCAAAACATTGATTATGTCTCGTATTTGAGTTTCATTCTACATTATTAGAAGCGGAAGTCTCCAACAAATGTCGCTTCTAGCATAAACATATTTAAACTAATAATATTTTTAATTAAAATTACATTAAAAGTGAATTAAAAAAACGGTCAAATTAAATTTTTTACATAATTCTTAACTCAATTACGAAAAAGTTCACGATAATATTCTTGGCATATCTAAGAATAATAATTAGGAAGGAACGACTTAATTTTGTGGGATATATCGGATAATTTTACGAGATATTGAAGGATGTTTTATGGTAAGAATGATACTTAAGGATGTAGTTTAAGTTTGGGGTATAGTTAAAGAATGTTTTCTGCTAGAAATGATACTTTAAGGATGTAATTTAAATTTGGGATATAGTTAAAAAATGTTTTTAGCTAAAAACTCCTCATATACCTACCACTCTTACCATTATATTCGACTTGCATAATTTATTTATTTTACCTAAAATCATGTTTTAAATCACCTGAATTTATCTCATGTTTAATTTAATCATTTCTTCAGTACTTTTCTTTTTACTTCTCGATTTACCTATATTATTTTTAATTTCTACCAAATCAAATCTCTCATATCTCCTTATTACTAACGGATTTTTTTCATTAATATTTTTTTAAAGAATGTAAAATATCTCAATGCTTAAGTTATTATGGAATGGAGAGAATGAGATTTTTATGTGTTGCAAATTAAATTGAATAGAAAAAAATAGTACCACTAATATATGGTATTTGCGAACTCGTTTTCCACGTTCTTGTATAGTCATTTTTTCATATCTTTTATAAATCTTAGCCAACGTGTAACTAATTTTGGCCAGAATTATATGCAATTTGAATGTATTTATCCATTTTATTCACAAACTCATGAGGGCGGTGAGGCATGAAAAATGAAAAGATTCTCGTATTGTTATTTGTCCGTTGATATTAAATTAATTTATTATTGATAAAATAAAATTATTAAGTGATTAAAAGATATTTTTTTCGAGAGAAAATTTATTTACACAAATAATCTCTTAAATATGTCACGATATTTCATTAACACGCCTTAGTGACTATGAAATTTAAAAGATCCCTTAATGCGATGGTGGAACAACTGAGAATCAGATATTTTTTTAACAAGGTATAATATATAAACATGACCCTTGTTTGACGTTAATTGATAACTATGACTTTTAATTTTGGGTATGCACAAGATAACACTTAAACTTGTATAAAATTGAGCAAATGGATACATTCGTCCTACATGGTACCTCACACGGCAATTTAATATCCTATGTGGCATCCTACGTGTATTATGTCATGTAGGAAACTTATGTCCACTTGTTCAATTTTGTATAAGTTTAAGTGTCTACTTGTGCACATTCAAAATTGAAGGACGTAGTTGTTCGCTGAAGCTAAGTTAAGGGTCATATTTATGTATTATACTTTTTAACAAAATATATGTGATGTTCGATAAAAGACGTGTTAATCAAGACAACTCAAAACAAATGATTGATAAGTTTTAGTGTTGGCAAAATTCTTAAGAAAAGGCCCATAAATCTAACGTTTTAGGTAAATTTCATTTCGAAGTGAGAGAAAAAAGTAACTTTTATAGTATATATATATTTGTTAGTTAGATGACAACATATACATTAAAGACAAATTCAAAATTTAAATTCTATAAATTTTTATATTGAACACATTATATTTATAAAATCACGCGGTTCAAACTTATTATTTGTTGCAAATTCAATAACTTCTTTTTAACAATCCACATGAACCCAATATCTCTATACATTTAGAATACAATAAACTTTTAGTTTAACAACCCAATAATTGATATTGACTACAGGTTAAGAGTATTGAGAGGGCAAAGTAGACATAACTTTACGAATAAAAGAACTATTACAACTCAGTTTAGCATTAAATGATAGAGTACTTCACTTATAACACAAAATTAAGAATTAAAAGATTGTATTATCATTTTTCTAAAACTTTTAAAGTTGTAAAATATGTCTGAATGCACAATTAAAATAAATAAGTTTAATTTTTGAAATTCTATAATATAAATTAAAAATATAGGAAGACAGGATGTAATATTCTTCTTCTATGATTCATTTGCGATGGAGTTGATTTTACATATGATGTTCCAATTGAATTGGATTGTGAATTTACCTACAAAGTAGCAACATTTAACAAAACATAATTTTATAAATGAATTTAATATATGATCAAATATAGTATACACACTATTTTGAAATTGGTCCACAATACTTAGATGGTTGTGTCTTTTCGATTTTGAAAATATTTAGTAGGTGTTTAGATATATAATTTTATTTTGTGATTTGAAATTATGAGATGAAAAATGTTTATAATAGATGAAATTTCATTTTATGAGATAAAATTTCAAATTCTCCAGAAAATATGATTTGAGAATTTCATATCAAGATTTAATATTTTATCAAATATAAAAATTGATTCAAAAGTTTATATTTTATAAAATATGACAGAAAATATTGGTTTCTAGTATCAAAATTCAAATATGTCAAGGTATGCATTTTGATCTTACGATAGAAGAAGGACAGTTGTCAATATTTACGTGGGGAATTAAGTGTTTAAAAATTGATTTAAGGAATCAAGAAATTATAATTACTCTAAATAAATCTCCATAACTGTTGTCATTTCCAAAGTTATTCAAAATATATTTCTTTCTTCCCCAACTGTCTTATAAAAATTGGATATTTTTACTTTAATTTTTTTGACTTATTAGTAATTTATATTTACAAAAAGAATATTAAAGGATGATAACGTCCTTTAATTAATTAGATTGTTATTATTAAAAAACAACATAAGAAAAATATAAATTGAGAAACCTTTCGCGAAGATTTTATTTTTTTTTATATACAAAAGAACTTTGTTAATAGAAAAAGATTCTTTAAATTGATAACAAAGTAGAAGACCACTCATATTTATACTTAGTTATTGATGATTCTAAAATTATTCAAAATATAACTAACTATGAGAAGTTTTTTGTAAGCTTTTATAAAAATTATATGACTATTGTCTAATAATTCTCTACACTATGATATTAAAAAAAAAATTGTATCGAACTTTTTCACACTCCATCTTAATATAATATTATGAAAATTATCTGAGTCTTATACGAAAGAACTTAATTGAAACTTTAGAAAATGACTTGGTGAAGATATCAAAAAATATTCTCTTAACTTGATACTTTTAATGTATTCACAATTTCCTTCAAGAGCTTTTACATGAATGAAACGATGATCCACCTTAATGTGCTTAGTTTATATTATTAATTATTTGTTATGTTTTTAAACTTAAATAGAATATCGATCAACCAAATCACATGGTGTGGTTACCAATTTTTTGATACTGATTTTAGCTGGAAACCTGCATTTGTATAACACAAATCAATACCACATGATACATACAATTTGACTTATTATTTTAAAAAATGAAAGGGAAAATACATAAAATCCCTCCTGAACTTGGCACGAAAACTCGCTTTAGTACTTAAACTACACGGGTAATTATTTACCCCCCTAATCTCTTTTCAAGTGAATTAAAATACACCCTAATATAGTAATACCAGTCTCACAATGGCAAGTGCATTTCACACGCGCCATGTCATCGATACGTCAGCGCCACATCAGCGTCACGTCATTGCCACATCAGCATCCCATTTCACATATTTAAATTTAGATTTTTAATTCTTTTTTTGTTTCTTTTTATTTACTCACAATTTTAAAAAGTAAAAAAAAAAACTCAAAAAGAAGAATTAATATAAAAAAAAATCAATTGAAAGAGATTCAAAATCTCAAAACCAATCTCACAAGAACACTTAATTTTTAAAAAACAAAATTAAAACAAATAATAATAATTACTAAAAATTTAATTTGAAATGAAAATTTGTAGAGTTTCATTGAAAATAGCTTCAAGTTCATCACATTCAAACTTTGCCATAAATGCTAATATTAATTTGAAGCAAGAACAAATTGATGACTTTCTAATTTTTTCTTGTTCATCACATTTTTTGAATTTATTGATAGAAATTAAAGAAAATGAGGGTGGATGGATCTGTCTTGAAGGAGAAAAAATATGAAAAGTATAACAAAGAAAAAGAAGAAGAAGAAAAGTGTGAAACATCGAGATTGGAAGACAAATAAAGAGGGTAGGAGTGGAGGTTCGTTGGGGGTGGGGGTGTCGAAGAAGAAGAAAGGGTAGTGCAAGTGGTGGATGAGGGCAGGAGGGGTGAATTGAGTGTGAGGAAGATGAAAGGACGGGAGGTGGGGGGTGGGGTTGGTGATACTAAAGGTTGGGGGTGGTAGGGTAAGAAGAAGATGAAGAAAAAAAAGATTATTGGATAAAATGAAAAGAATTGGGGTTCACTCATTATTTTTTTCCTTTTTTTTTACTCTTTACGCGCCTCAATTTTTTTTATTTGCCATGTCAGCGATTTGGGTGTATTTTAATTCACTTGAAAAGAGATTAGGGGGGTAAATAATTACCCGTATAGTTTAAGTACTAAAGCGAGTTTTCGTGCTAAGTTCAGGGGGGATTTTATGTATTTTCCCAAAAATGAAACTTAGAAGATGCATGGCATGATGGTCTCCAATAATATCCAGATTTGAGCATTGCATAATCCATTTTCGAAGGCAATACTGCTAATAAGATTATTTTTTTTGTTCTCAGGACTCAAGTTTAAACTATTTGATTTGTTCTTCTTCTTTCGACTTCAAACATATGCAAATCCACTTAGTATCATAACATGTCCCATTTTTCTTCTTCATTTGGTTCCAACTAATTTTAATACATAATAGGCCCAGAACGCTAAAAGGTGGGAAACAAGAATTGTCACGATAGGAAAGAGAAAAAAAGAAATGACTATAAGGAACCAACGACTCTCTCTTATTAAATAACCTATATCAACTTCCACACTTAATCAACATTTGACAGATTATTCAACCCCGAGCAATCTTAGTTATTGGTGAGGGTTCGGTTCATTAGCGGGTATATGTTTAGTCATTCAGATAGTGACTGGCGTTTTTTTAACTATGCATTACACACTTCATGTGGATCTAGCCTATTAAGTAAGTTAGTTAGAGATCGAAACTGGGCATAGTTAGAGATCGAAACTGGACTTCTAGTAATAGTAGGTGCGCCTTAAGTTGAGGAGAGTTGTTCATAAGCAGTGGTTTAGAAGAGGCTGCACACCTCCAGTTGCACTACTGGTTTGAATAACCTTTTTTTTAAGTGCCAACAAAGGATCAAGGACTCTAGCCTCTCGCATAAAGTCTTACGCTCTTATCGTCAACCTTCGTGGCTTTTTGCTCCATAAGGTGGTCTATCACCTTGGTTGGGGAGAAAAACTTTTTTGTTGTCGGATAATCCCTCTCTGCTAATCACTATATGAAATCTACTAGTCGAACTAATTTTAGTCCGCTCCATCAAAAACTTACTATTAAGTTTGACTCATTTTAACATTTCGTATAAAAGAGAGGTTCAAAATCTATCTATCACCTCAACATATATCATCATAAAAATTAGCTTACTATGGCATTTTATCGTTCTCTATCAAAACGATTCATATCTCAAAATTTTTAAATTAATCAACTCAACTAATCTAAAAAATTCACCCCGAAACTTCTACCTCTCTTTATCGACAAAACGTTTCATATTCAAAAATCGAACTCAAAATCTCTTATTAAACTAATATATTTTATTTATAGCAAATCGTACAAACAAAAAAAAGCGTATTCAGTACAGAAGTTTCACCTATCTCCATCGACAAAACTTTTCATATTCAGAAATTAAACTCAAAACGTCTTATTAAATTGGAAAAAATTATGCGGATAAGCAATTTTATACTATTTAATTACTTATCATAGCCATAGTTTGCTCTAATTACCACTCGCGACTAACATTATACATTAATTACGTGAGCTGACTTCGAGTTTGTATAATTAGTCATATTTGTATATGAATAATTCGTCAAGATATACAAATAAATATGTATAATATATAATTTTTTAGCCTATATACATATACAATTCACCTCTCTCCCACTCTCTGCTCTCTCTCGCTCGCCTCTCTCGATCTCACTCGCCTCTCTCCTCCCTCTCTCGATCTCGCTCGCCTCTCTCCTTTCTCTCCCAGTCTCACTCGCCTCTCTCCTCCTCTCCCTATCTCTCTTGCCATATATACAATTACATATGTATAATATATAATTATCTAATCAATATACATATACAATTCACTTTTTCTTTTCTGCCTCTCTCTCCCAGTCTCGCTCACCTCTCTTTTCTATATAACATGTAAGTTATAAATTGCAATTATCAAACTATAGCTATGGATAGTAATTAATTATTTTTAATAGCTATATGTGAAAGTTTCCTTATTAAATTCCATACTCTATTTATAGCAATTTTACAAATAAAAAGGAAGCTTTTAATTGTCTAATTTTTTTTTCCCCAAAAGAGATATTTTAGCTAAATTGGCTTTTCATATTCCATAATATGTTAATTTTGTTTTTCTTTTTTCAAAAGGAGTCGAAAAAAAAAGACAAAACCCAATCCCTATTGAATACAATGAGACCCTTTTCTTCTTCTTCTTCTTCTTGTTGGGGGATAAGAAGCCAATAAGGGTTTTCTCTTTCTCAATTTCTCTCTTCTTTTTCTTCTCTAAAGAGAAAGAGAGAGTTCTTCATACAAAATCTCTTCTTCTTCTTCATATCCCTTTTGGGGTTGAAGAAAAAAGAAGGAAAAAAAAGAGAGAGCCAAAAAAACCCTTTTGTATTCCAATTTTTGGATACATATATACCCATCCTTCTATACATATATCTTTTCTAGGGAGTTTTTTACTTTTTAACAATGGATTCGGGTTCTTCTGCTTATTTGTCAATGGTGGATCCCTTCTTGGTTGAAGCCCTTCAAAACCCACGTCATCGTCTCACCAGTAAGTGCAACTTTCGAACGAATTTCATGTAATTGAGTTGTGGATGTTTCGTATTTGTTAGGGTTAGGTTTTGGGGTTTCGTTTATTTTAATTGTGTAGAATTGGGTTTGTTTTTGGTTTTGCTGATCTGGGTTTGTTGTGTATGTTGAGAATTATGGGTATAGCTGTAGATCTGAATCTGATGATCAATTGAGCTTGTTTATGTGTACGCTGTGTAATTGATATCTCTGTTAGTAATTTTGTTGGGTTTTAGAAGTTGAATTTAGTTGCAGATAAGCTAAGTATCCTGTTGGGAGAATGGGTGATCAGTTTCGTTAAGTTTTTGTTAGCTGAGGTCTATGGAAGCAGCCTCTATACCTCCTAAGGTAGGGGTAAGGTCTTTATGATCCACAAACCCCACTACGCTGGGTAGTTGTTGTTGTTGGGTATGTTGTTGTATGTTGACTTACTATTATGGGTGGAGATGTATGTTGTCTAAGAATTGGCGTTTGGGTTTTATGTGCCTTAGGTTTGCTCCCTGCTTGACTGATAGCATGAATTTTTCATATTGATTTAGTGTTATAGTACTAGAAAAAGCTGTATGATGTATGCTGGTTATGTCTGGGCGAGTATTACAATGGTATTTAGCATAGAAGTTGAAGATTTAATGCTTTGCTGACAATTTGTTCTGTTGATTTAGAGATACGTTTATTTAGTTTATCGTTTATCTTTAGTGCCGGTACTTGTTATTTCATATCAGTTCCTATTTATTTGTTTGTGTGCAGAGCTCTTCTTTTGGCAGGTGTTAAATTAGATTATTGTGCACCAACATGCTCATTGTTTGATATTTGTGTGCCTTTTTCAATAGAATAATTGTTCTATCAACAGAAGTAGTTATGTCTGATTTTTCGTTGCTGTTTGGCCAGTTCTAAGAATGGAACTCGACATTCAGAAATTCTTGCAAAGTTCCGACGTGCAACAGTTTGAGTTCCCACATTTTCCAACTTCCTACCTTCGTCTTGCTGCGCACCGTGTTGCTCAACACTATGGTTTGCAGACTATGGTTCAGGATAATGTTGTGGATGGTCAGGGAGCCAAAATCCTGGTGACAAGAAAACCTGAAAGCAAATACCCTGCTGTGCGTTTATCGGACGTCCCACCTAAACAATCTGACAGTGACAAATATGAGAAGATGAAAATAGTAATACAACCAAGGCCGAGTAACACCTCTTCGAAAGATAGTGAATTGGGTGCAAAACGCAGTCAAGTAAGAACTGTGGAAGAGAGAAAAGAGGAGTATGACAGGGCACGTGCACGCATTTTTAATAGTCCTATTAACTCTGAGACTAGAGACAATTTGGTTCGTGTTGCTTCTGACCTCAAGAACAGCATAGATGAGAATGAATGTTCAAACAGGTTACTCTTGGATATGGAGAAAAGCATCGGCAACAGAGAAGGTGGTACTTCTTCCCGAGTTGCCATCTTTAGGGACAGGGAGAAAGAGCTGAGTGACCCTGATTATGACCGGAATTATGTTAGGTAAGTTATTGGCCTTCTGCAACCAGTTGTTCATTTATTTATATTCTGCAACGCCTCATCTCAGTTACTTCACTATATATCAAAACAAGGATATGTCTTTTGACTAAATTTCTTAAACTTTCCATTCTCCTCTCTGTTCTGCGATAATTTAAAACATGAAATAGTGTCTGAAGATGGTACAATTGTCTTTCAAACTGATGCAGATATGTTAAGAGTGTCCCATCTGGTCAGTGCTTTAGCGTGGCACCTTTTGATGTGCAGAAGTTTCAGCCTCCGTATGTGCATTACGATGCTGTTTTTCCTCAGATGAGTCAGCTGTCCAGTGCTCAAGCTTCACCAAACTACAGGAACCCTGTTCTTAGCCCGTACCATGCCATGGGATTCAATCAGACCCCCAATGATGGAGTATTCATGCAGTGGCCAACCCAGAGCATGATTTATGCACATTCATATGATCAAGTTAGACATGCCTTCTTTCAGGTACTAATCAGCTTCATGTCCCTTGGATATTATTTTCCTTCTTGAGTTGAATCGACAATCATTATGACTCAAATATACCTGGGGCCTTGCTCTATAAAGCACCAACTATTTTGTTGTACGACTCTATTTCAACAGTCCACCAACTATGGCCAAGTAATATTTCATCAGCCCACCAAAGGATCCACTTATATCAAATTATATAATTTTGTGTTTTGGCATATATGAGAACTCTGGTTTGGAAGCCAAGGTGAATGGAATAATCAATCTTATGTTTTTCATAATTAAGATGTTGCATACAAACTGAGTGCCACGTATAGAAGTGTTCCGCTAGGGTCTCTTTCCTATTTCGTGGCATTAATAATGTCATCTATAAATTGGCAGTTATCCATATTTGTCTCACCATAAGCTCTATGTTGGGGTGCTGGTCTTTTACATATAATAACATGTTCTGGTGTGGCTAGTCTCTTTTTTTTTTAGCTCCTAGTATATTGGCAGATGCTAATATATCATTAGAATCTTGCAATTTTGTATTCTTTTCCTGGATTTGCATTTTGACCAACTATATTCCAATGAATATACCTATTAGGAGAAATAACCAATGCCATCTTTCTTGGCAAATATTATCAGGGTATGCATATTAGTATGAGATTTCCTTTTTGAGTCTCAACTACAGCAGCAATTGTCATTAGTTTGTCCGAAAATGGGACAATTATTTTAGCAAGTGACCCTTTTTTTATTTCTTTGCCAACTGATGGAGACCTCAAGACTATGGAGGTTCCTTTTTGAGCAAACTGAAAAATCTTATGAGAAAGCTAGACCAACAACAACATACCCAGAGTTATCCCACAAATGATGTCTGGAGAGGTAGCGTCTGCAGCCTTACCCCTACCTTATGAAGGTAAAGAGGCTGTTTCCGAAAGACCCTCAGCTAAAGTAAATGGGAAAACTAGACCACAATGTAAAGATTCTGTGAGTCATTGCAAATGTTAGATGATGGTGTATGTTTTGTCTGTGTGTAAGGTTTGAGTAAACATTCGGGTCGAGTCCAGTGTTATCCGAAAGGGTAATTTCTTAGGTATACTTAACAACTTTCAGAAATGGGGACCTAAAAAGGGGGGCATTTGCATAAATCAGCCCTCTGTTGGTGGTGCACGCCTGCCAATCTGTTCATGTTGTTGTTGATCTCTGTTTTATTTATCAAGTTCTATTTATACTTATTTGAGAATTTGTGTGATATCTCTTTACTACATGCAACTAAAAGGTCAATACTTATTCGCACCAAGTGGTACACCAAACCAATTCAAGTTACCATGGTAAAGTGGTTTAATGAAGTGGATATATATATCAACTATGGTCATGATTAAAACATAGTTGTGTATATTCAAACACTTTGGTGTAAACACCCGGTGGCAGATATGTGTCTACCTAACTCAAGTTACTAATGCAATCCATGTTTTGTCTTGTTTTGTTTGTTGCAGCCTGCTTTCTGTCAGCAACCGCTAAGCTTTGGATACTCCCAGAACCACAGTTGATGTTGAAGAAATTGGTGAATGTAATTTTTGTTCTCTGTTAGTGCGCTATCCTGGTGTAGGTTTAAAAATGTAATACTCTATTAAACTTGGTGCTCTGCATTATTAGTACCTTTTGCTTTCATTTTTTGGAACTCAGTTCGAGTGGAAGAATTAAGTACTGACTTCCTATTAACTACTATATGCATTTGCTATTATTACTCCCTTACTATTTCTGTCTTGTAAAACTTTACATTGTCATACTCAATTCATTAGCTAATATAGAGAGAGACTTGCGGATAGTAGTAAAACCGAATCGGGGAACCACTTGGGATGGAAGGGCTACTGTGTCAAAGTTGGCTAGTTCGATGGACTTTTTTGACACGGCCAAAAAGGAAAATGTTTTTAAACTAGTCTCCTATCCCCACCAACAGTATAAAACCAAAAAAAGGTGTAGAAAAAATGGATCGTTTGAGCTAATATTCAAACCCTTCATATTTAGTTTTTTTTTTCCCCTGTAGTAACTGTGGTGCACCTTGACTATTCTATCGAATTAATATATATGGTTGTTTATTGACATTATGGTATTAATATGCAATTTTGTTAGTATAGATCTGTTCGCTTGATTTGCAAACCACCATGCAAAGTCTTAGATTCTTCTTCATTATAATATAATAATTCCACATATGAAGGAGCAATTTTGCATGATGAGGACAAAGAGTTCAATAACGTGAAGTCAATTTGTATATAATTTTTACAAAGACCTTAATGGATCAGATCTGTTTGGAAGAACATGTGATTTAGATTTAAGTTATATACACACATTCAAAAGCGGACTTAAAATTTAAAGACAAGTAGAACACTATCAAAAGCAAATATATGTCAGTGAAAGGGATGTCACGCAACACCGTCTCATTTAGGGGTTGTGAAACAAGAATTTTGGATTTTCTCAATTTTTTCTCGTGTATTAATAAATTAATTTTTGATGGTATGACTCATTTACTATATCTGGCCCAAATTATTTAGGATAATCAGCAATGACCTAGTAAATCATTCTCGTAGCCTTGCATGATTTTCTTTTTTAGCATTTAGAGGATTTTCTCACTTTTTGACTCATAATTTTGTATGACCAGCTGTAATTACCTATTCATAGCTTATATAGGATCCACACTACTTTTTCCTAGCAGAAAAAAAGAATACATATATTACTCAATCAAGCCCAACAAATATGACTCTTATGTTTAATTCAAAAGATGCCTTCTATAAACTACAAAAGAGAGAGAGAGAGAGAGAGAGAGCATCTTCTTCTATAGGTTTTCAAATGATTTTTTTGGCATTACACTGAATGATAGTGACAAGATATTAATGTATGACAAAATTTGAGTTGGCAACACCAAACAATGTTGAACAGAGCTTTAGGATTAATCCCAATCCAAATTATAATGTAAACTGTAGCATCACATCACCATTGTGAAAATACTTTTAAAATTACATAAGAGGAAAGAACAAGGAATACTATTAGTCCCCACCATCATTCTATCAGCTAACACTACAAACAATCAATTTACTCATATCAGTACAACAAATCTATGTTCTCTCCAAAAAAAAATGTTGCCACAACTCGTGTCGGAGGACCCAACATGCAACTGTTGTCATTTTTTTCAAGAGTCCGAGCAACATAGCAACAAATAAGAGGAACAAAGTAACATTAATGAGGAGGTCCACAAAGGAAAATATGTGTTAACGAGGGAAATAAATAAAAGTTATATAATACATAGCCAGAAAGTTTACATTTCTCTTTGTGATACAAGCAAACGTAGTAGAAAAATTCATGGTACTTATTTAGAAGATTGATTCACATATGATTTTAGTGCTGGAGTCATTCAATAGAATGAATCTTAGCAGAGTAAATCCGTTAATGTGAGGATGAACATCCAGAGTAAAGATCAGGAAGAAAAAGGAGCAAGGATGGATTTTGACAAAACACAAACGATGGGAAAAGCAAGAGGCAGTGAGATGATAGCTAGGAGCTAATAGAATATAAGAAAAAATCTTGGCATAATGTAAACCATTCAAACCAGACGTTTACAAGGCTTGTGCACTTGACGAGTTTACTACTTCAAGCGAGAAAACTGAGAGATTTTTAGAAGGGGGATGAGCTCATTCTCCCTAAACCAGCAGAGAAACACACCTCAGCATGGCAATTAAAAATGGAAGGGACAGTTACCGAGACCAAAAAAGAACTTCACAGAAAGTTGGAAGAATATTGACCTATTTGCAATTTGCAAATAATTATAACATTTAATCTAGATTTAGTTGTCTTGAAAGACTGAACAGATATTATAGTAAAACTAAAATACAGCCAGAACCACACATGGCCAGTGAGGAATACTTCAATTTTTTATTTTTAAAAAGAAAAGAAATCACACACAGATGATGAATTTCCTCAGATCAGTATAACAAAGAGCAGGAACAAATTAATAGCAATGACACTCAACAAGTTAATCAAGTAGAATAAAGGTTTCATACGATCCTTCTTTCTCTATCTCAGATGAGGAAGTCCAATAGGGCAAGTATGTTTTAAGAGGCAAAGAAATACAAGTCATGCATGGTTGCATACATAATTCTTTTGTGGTTCTAGCCACTGAAGTAGAGAAATCAATGGTACTCGTAGATTGACTTGAGATTGATTTTAGTGAAACGATTTCTTGAGCCAAGCATCTATTGGAAACAACCTCTCTACCCCACTTGTCTGACTATACTGGATATGTTATAGTTGTTGTTGTAGTAGTTGTCATTCAATAGAATTGATCTTCCTAGGGCAAACCTCTTATTGTGAGGGTGAACTTCCATCCCATTTTCAGAGTAAAGAACAGTTAGAAAAAGGAATGAGGATTTGGACAAACACGAGCAACGGAGAAAACAAGAGAAGGTGAAGTTTTCAACACAGAAGGAAAAACAGATGGTAAGGAGCTAATACCATATAAGAAAAAGTCCTTCAACATATAGCAAACCATTAAAAACAAACTTCACAAGGCGCGTGCTCTTGACGAGTTTACTACTACGAGTAGCAAGAAAGTGAGGACAGAGATTCATAGCAGGTTTTACTTATTTTGGCATTTCAGGTTCTCCTCAAACCGACAGCGACAAAAATACTTCATTGTTTCAGTGTGGCATATGTAAATGTAAAGGACAATTAAACAAGTCAAAGTCGTCACAGCGTAATTACAATAGTAGAATTCATCTAACTGAACAGTTTCAGGACTGACATTAAATCCAAATTCTTATAAAAGGGGATTCACAGTTCCATTAAGAGTTGAAGACCCTATCAACAAATCCCTATAGATATTAACACTAAAGCATCATTAGTCCAATAAAGGGTACTAACACAAAGCGCAAATGTTATTCAACTCAAATTCTAGAATACATAGAAGTCAAATTAACAGGATTTATAGAAGGCTAAAAATCAACAGTTACCATGATATCAATCTTCCCCTGTTGGAAACAGAGTAAGGACCTTCCTCCCATTGACGGCGGTGGCTGAATCCACATCCTCCACATAAGATGACACCACAGGACTACCATTATGCACTGATGTCCCCATCCTCTGAACCTGCTGCTGTGATTGCCTAGACAGAAAAGGATGCTCAAAATGTCCATTTGCCGGAGACCCAAATTGCCTATACTGTTGTTGAACTTGTGGATGGTGTCCAACCACCACTCCCATGTGATGGTGATGCGGCATCGGTGTCACTGGCACAAACGGCATGAAATGGTCAGAATTACCTCTCCCCGGATGTAGAAAATGTGCTGGAACAGGTGAACTAGCAAACAAATTATCCATTGCTGGATCAACACCTGCCCCTGATAAAGACTGAGCATTACTCCCACCACTCCCACTGTTAGAAAGACCTTGCATACGTTTCAAATAAAGCCTATACTTTTGCAAATGACTCGCAACATTTTCGCGTGTTAATCCATCTACACTCATCAGTTGCATTATAGTCTTAGGGACAGCATTCTTGATCCCCAAATGAGCAACTGCATCCACAAACCTCTTATGTAGCTGTGGTGTCCACACAAGGCGTGGCCTTTTCAATGTCCTAGCTGGTTCATCTCCACCTCCTCCCCCATTCAGCTCAGTAGACTCAAATTCAGCTGATGAATTTGGCTGAGAAGATTGAACATGAGGAGTCTGCTGCTGTTTGCTCTGAGGATTTGGGCTTGTGGGGTTTGGAATATCAAAAGCTATCGCAAGATCCGGAGTTATAAGGGTTTGAGATAAAGGCATTAAATCTTCTGGTTTAGGCAATTCTTCTTCCCACTTAGCAAACCAATTTGAATCTTCTTCCCTCATCCTTCCTTATTTGGGGATTACAACCTCAGGAATCAAACCCTTTTAAGCCAACCAACTAAGCTACTAAAATCCTCCGATCCTCATCTTCCTTAAAACCCAAAATCACAGATTTTTTCCCACCAAGATCTAACCTTTATGACTCCAACTCCAACTTGGTTAACAGATTAAACCTGAATCATAACAAGTTACCACTTGGATTACTACTTAGAACTAATAAAAACTAAACTTAAACCATCAACAAGGAAGGAAAGAAAAACAAAAAGATCTCTCCTTTTTATGGGAACTTAAAGATTGACAAAAGAATCTAAACAAACCAGGTGATAAACAGATATAAACAAGATATGGGGTTGGAAAAAGACAAGTGTACAAATTGAAAGATGAGATTTTTTTTTGAGATGGGTGTTTGTCTTTATCACCCAACTCCCTCTTAGTGAAGAATCTTGATTTCTGGGTAAGAGGGAGAAAATGAAGTTTTACTTTTGTTTTTGCAATTTTATGGATAGTGGAGGGAGGGTGAGGAAGAGTTTTGTGGAGGGGTGTTCGAGGTGGATCCTCTTTCTTTTTCAGCTTTTTATTAAGGCACAAAAACATATTACAATTATGGGGAAATTATTAGTTATATATCTTTTTCTATGTTTGAAGTCTTATAATTTTTCAAACTATTTTTAAGTGGAATAAATATCGATCTTAAAATTAGATATTGATATGGAATATTATTTACACGCCGCCATGTATATATATATATTTTGTATTTTTTTCCTTTTATTTTTTAAAAATTATATCATACTTATTTCTAGTTTTTCATTCTTTCTTTTGTAATTTTCAGTCGAAACATATTTGAATTTAATTAATGAAAAAATTCGAAATAAAATCACCAATAACATTTATTTTTTTGGTTAAATATTATAAAGTAAGATTTAATTTGAGTATGAATATGATAACGATGAAATAATGATGATATTGTGGTGAGAAATAAGAAGACAAAAAAGGAAAATATATTCATGGCATAAAAAATTGCCAACTAAAAGATAGTAAAGAAACCAAAAAATGATATAACATTTAAAAAATTCTTTTTAAAAATATTTAAAGTTTTAAGTTTTAACTAGTTAAAGGATTATAGAAGCAAAGAAAATGTGTGTAACTGATAGATTCACCAAAATTGAGGTGTGTTTTTACTCCTTTTGTCTTTATAATATTATGTTACTGTTAAAGATGCTTTTTCTTAAGATTTTTTATGGAGTTTTATTAGGAGCCATGTGGATGTGAAGCTAGGTGGGGTCATAAACTCATAGGCTAGCTAGTAGAGTTGGGGGGTTATGTGATGGGAAAAATTATAAATTATACACTCACAATAGTGTTTTAACCAAACTTATGATAACATAATTTGTGTTAATCACTTACTTATGATAAGTTAATTAACATTAATACTATTTAGTTAAGTACTACTCTTCAGTGTTTTGTTTTTTAAGTTATCATTTTATCTGATGACAACTTTATAATGCTTGTGACACCAATGAAATTTGATGAGGTGGCTATGGAAAGGTGCATTTACAGCTCTAAGTCAAAGGTCACAAAGATTCTCTTTTAGAAAAAATAGTATTTGGTACATTTTTTGTCATAGAAACATTAGATGAGGTTGTACACATATTATGATTGGATAGAGGAAATTAAAAAAAATTATCAAATGGAAAGAGAGAAACACTTTCCCAAATATAAATTAATATTAAAAGGGAAAGGAGAGAGAAGAAGAAGATGAAGCCCAATGAAAGAAAAGGAAAGTGGACAGGTGACCCCATTTGAAGTTTATAATATGCTCTATTGCATATTGAGTGTGTTATAATTTCTATATAAAGATAAAAATATGATTGATGCATAGTTTATATCACACTTTACCTTAAGAGAATGTTTCCGATAGACTCTCAAACTAATCCAATAAATAAAGTGTAAGAAACAACGCGATAATCCAATAAAGAAACAACGCGATCACCAATCAACAATTGCTAATATGTGGTTTGGTATACATATAGAGGATGTCAAAGGTTGTATTCAATCAGAAAGATGATGTATACCTGCTATTGTTCTATATAGTTTACAAGTTATGTTTATGCATAATACACAAAATACCATGTACTTATAACACATAATCAAAATCCATAGAGTGCTATCTTCTGTTTAACACCAGAAGTATCCATACTGGAGCTACCTTGCTATCTTCTTAATATCACCATCATAAATAAGCATTTCATGTGATTGAAAACAACTCGTCGAAGGATCAGAATAAGAAAGTTTCAGTTTGTGAAACATTACTCCACTGAATAGCTGTTACTCAGCTCATTGATGAAATCAAATAGTTGACATTAACCAATAGAAACACTCATTCTGGCCCTGCTGATGAAAGCTTCCATGAGAAGTACTTGCTCTCACTATATGGAATGGACTTTCCCATGATGCATCTTAAATAATTAGTTTGTGTGAGATCTACTGCATATATGTTTTTGCAGTAGATTTCTGGAATCAACATGGAAGATGTGTAAATTATGGCAACAACATCCATTTGTGCAAAGAAGACTCGAATGTTGAACCTGATAGCAGTAATCAAACAAACACCTCAATTCATCAAAATCATGCTTCAAGGGTGAAAAGTTTATGTTCATGATTACTTATGTATAAAGACACATGAATCTCCTAGACACGGAACTCGTTAGTAAAACTTAAAAACAGCCCTTGATTCGAAGAATGATTTCAAACTGATAAAAGTCTTCTGCTTCTATTTGTGCTAGCTATAAACAGTGATTTTGTATGATAAGAATGTTTACTGAACTACATAATGCGTACATACCATAAGCATATCCGTTAAATATCTTTTTATCAATATCTGTATCCTGAATTTAAGATTAGTAAACGCTCATTGTGACATCAAAATGTTCCCAACATTCAAGAAAAGCTATAAAATATTGATGACAAACAAAAAGAAGAGTCTAGTCGTCTGCTAATTGAAGAACTTTGAACAAACTAGCTTTTGGAAATCAATCTATCACCATCTAATACTTAGATGACAAATAGAAACTAGCTTTTGGAAATCAATCTTTTACCATCTGATACTTAGATGACAAATAGAAACTTAGTAGATTTAGTAAAGATTTCGTATCTAAAATCAAAAGAGTTAGTTAATCAGGTCATATTTATCCCTAGGATTTTGCGTCACTAAATTATGCATGAATCAGATAGGATTTGTTCTTCATATATGGACTCTTTCTTAAATTATAAGAACTCAATTAAATATTCTGACAGATCTAGATTAGAGGTTTTCTGCCCCCAGTCCCCCACTGATCTTTCTCCATTGGATGTCAGAGATCTAAATTAGAATACATCCAAGTGTGGAAGCCCTCCTTGAATTAAGTAGCAGCTTTTTATATCATCTCTTCTACGAAGAAATAAAAAGCTACTAAAGCCTCATAAGAACTTTATAGTATACTTATATAGATAGATTTACCTCCTGCGCCAAAAGCCATTAATTCTAATGTTCCATTGATGACACTAATCATCTTTCACAGGGTCTGAGTGCACAAGCCTCTGAAACCTATTTGATAACTCCTGGTATGAATGCACTTCAGATGGAGGCACTTGCCTAATGGCGGCCTTCAGATGTTCCATTTTTATTTCAGATGCATCAAGGCTTTCCTGATACCAAAAAGATTAGGACAAAGAATTATATGCATACACAGGAAGAGGGGAGGGGTTAGGGGTGGAGAGATGTATAGATTCACAGCTACATTAAAGAGTGAATTTACTTCAATAGCTGCAATAGCTGCTTCACGACATATCAGCGATATGTCAGCACCAGTACAGCCACTGGTTAGCCGAGCTAGCTCCTCAATGCATATGTCAGAACTGCATGGCATCTTCTTCAAATGTATGTGGAATATTGCCTCCCTGTCTTTTTCATCTGGAGGTCCAACGTACAGCAATCTATCAAAACGTCCTAACAAAAATAGCACTATCTTTAAGTAGCTCTAGCAGATTTTAAGCATGGAATAGGTAGCAGCAGCCAGCAAGGCAACATAAAAGGAGGAATAACGGATTTCACCTGGTCTTAGAAGAGCAGGATCAATCTTGTCTGGCCGATTTGTTGCAGCAATAACAGTGACATTAACTCTCTGATGTAAACCTTTAACCAAAAAAAATTTGTAAAATTACAGCTTAAGCCAATCAGAAACTTTGACAATCAAGAGGTTCCTCATACATAACAAAACTGAGACAATTTTGAACTGCTTTGCAACGTTAGGACCCTAGTTCAACAAATTAAAATAAGCCATAGACTACGGGTAGTCCCAGGCATTTTATTAAAGAACTCACAATCTTCAGTCAAGTAAAAGGAAACCACATAATGAGATATCATTACCTTTCCCTTCACCAAGCTACCTCTGTAGTGTCTCAGATTGTTTTTAAAATTCAAATTTCCAGGATTGCGATCCTGGCGATGTATATATAAATCATGTAGAAGCACAACAAAGGGGGGGGGGGGGATACTTTGCCTTAGCCCCAAATATACATCAGCGATCATCAAGAAATCCTCGCAATAAGGGAAATGCTTAAGCATGTCACTGCTTTATATTCCCACATATCTAGAAACTATACAGATTAGCTTACAAAAAAATTGGCTTTGTATACCTTGTATCGTAGCTTACACTAGTATACAGATTAGTGTCTCACATTCAATGTGGAGATAAGCATCTCATGTTCTGTTCCTTTAGGATTGATTTTAAACACAAAAAGTTCAAGAAACTATATCTCTAGACAGCAATATCACTCTACAACCAAATCACTCTTGTAGTCCTCTGCACTACATCATTCCTCCGGTTATTAACAAGACATCCTTAAGTACCAGCTTCTGACATGAATAATCACTGATCAAAAAGACTTAAATACTATGTTGTACACCCTTTTTGCATTGTTGTAGCCATGTTGAATGTGTATAATTGGTGTAGTTACATAATGAGAACCCTCCTTTAAAAATCAATAAAAAGCCTTCTAAAAACTGAATGTTTGCATCTTGAATACATACCCACGTGTGATACTTGTACTTAATCTAACTTTGGATTCAACCCTGCTGAAACTCACCATCCTAAACAGGTCGTTTATACCTAACACAAAACATACCCGTTTTTTTTAACATCAAAACTAGAGCAGCATATGGAGAAAGATGGTATCACAAGAAGGGAGGCAGTGCCTAGTATACGGCATTGTTCTTGATTAATTAGATTTAGAAGTTCTTTCCAGACCCATGAAAAACGTAGAGAGTTCAGTATATGATGTTCTTGATTCATTTATCTTAGAAATTTCTTCCTGACCCCATGAAAAAAATAACTTTGTATCCCTTTAAATTTTGCAGTGGAGCTTGACAGAACGGTCATTGGGTTTCATGACAAGAATATGCTTAGTCAAATGGCCACGACCTAAACTTACTTACCTAAGACAAACAACATTGTAGTATAATGACCACTAATGTTCTTCAATAGACTTCAAATGTAGAAACAGCTGAGAAGTCCTTTTAAGTGTGGAACACTCACCATCTAATTCAATAAGAAGTTGACTCATGACCCGATCTGACACAGAAATCCCATCACTTTCTTTGCCACGTACAACAGCAAGGCCATCTATTTCATCAAAAAATATAATTGAAGGAGAATTCGCTCTAGCCTTTGCAAATAGTGTCCTGACAGCTTTTTCTGATTCACCCACCCATTTGCTGTAAAGCTCAGGTCCCTTCACCGCAAGAAAGTTCAACCCTGCTTCAGAAGCAACTGCACGAGCTAACAATGTTTTGCTGCACCCTGGAGGACCAAACATCAAAACTCCAGTAGGAGGACGAGTGCCAATGCGGTTGAAAGCCTCCTGGTGTTTTTGAGGCCATTCAACAGCTTCTATGAGTTGCATCTTAACCTCCCTCTGCCCTCCGACATCATCCCAGTTCACCTTTGGAACCTCAAGTATAACCTGATATTAAGAAGAGATATTTCAGTTCAGTGCAGACTGCAATTCCAGATGTCTACATATGGTCCTTATGCAACTCGGTTGAAACAACAGGTACTGGGAACTTCAAATGAAAAATAAAGCACAAATGTACGCTTCCATGATCAACCTTACCCAGCTGCACTAGATCAGTCAAAGGCATGTTAAAAACTTGATTCGTTACAAAAAATGACTCAACAATGCAATTTGGTTAGGGTAAATCCCAAAACTACAAGCATGATGGTCAAACACCATATAAGAAATAGCCCGTTCTGAAACTTGTTATCATACAAATATCTGAATGTGACCAGCAAATCAATATTAGATGACATCACCGACCTTAAGTTTCCAACAATGTTTAGCAACAAAAAAACTATAAACAAGGTAAAATATACCTCTCTCATGGCACTTGGCCTTATTTTCATTCTAGCCCTTTCAAAATCTTTATAAGTGATCCTAAGGGTGTCTGTTTGTGCCATGCGAGTGAAGTTTCTTGGGATATCTGATGAAATACATGCTTCTGAAATAGATGAAGATGCACCCTCAAAATCACCATTAGAAGAAAGGTCTTCATTGTCTTGTAAGCAATGGTTACCATTCCTGCCAAGGCATGCATCATATGTTGGCATTGAAGGTTTATATTGAGTATTTCCAAAGCATGTTTTTGACTCGACATGTTCACGAAGACAATTCAAAGCCGCTTCATTGCACAAAGCAGCTAGGTCAGCGCCCACGAAACCATGTGTAGCTGTTGCAAGGTCGTGAACATCCTTGTCCAAAAGAGCATGTTCCATTTCACCAAGTAGTGTCTGTAGTATTTCAAACCGTTGTCTGGCAGATGGTACGCCTAAACATGTTTTTCCATGAAATGAGAAAGGTTCACATATCACATCAAAGATCTCAAGATGACTCTATGCTCAGTTAACTCACAACAAGAATATGAAGAGTAACAGCAGTAATGATAAATCCTGAGAAATATTGAATTATTGTATGAGCGTCCAGTCATTTGCAGTAGATATCCAAGTCATTTGTTGTTATAATGAAATCTGATAACAAAAAGTGATAGGATTCTGTAGTGACCTATTTCAATTTCCCTGTCAAGTCTTCCAGGTCGTCTAAGAGCTGGTTCAACACTGTCAGGTCGATTGGTTGCAGCAATAACAAGTACACCATCAGCTCTTCTTATTCCATCCATCAAGTTTAACAATGTAGCTACCATTCTTTGAGAAAGCTCTTCACCTGCATCTTTACGAGCAGGCGCGATGGCGTCCAACTCATCAATGAAGACCTACAATGAAAAAGGCTCTGGGTCATTAAAAACTTAATTAGTTGACATTTGAAATTAGAAAGCCTATATATTGCAGCAACCGTGACCTGACACAAGCAAGTTTATTTCTAAAACAGAAGATATCTAAACTGGATTAAAAAGTGAGGAAGCAAACCACGGCAGGAGCTGCTTGACTCGCTGAATCAAACACCTCGTTCAATGCTCGTTCACTTTCGCCATAATATTGACTAATTACTTCAGGCCCATTGACAGAGAATAGGTTTACACCAGCTTTATGAGCACATAATCGTGCCAAAGCAGTCTTTCCAGTCCCAGGTGGTCCATGAAGAAGTACTCCCTTTGTAGGTCGTAAACCCATGCTGAAATATTGACAACTGAACATTAACATATGATACAGAAAGTAGACATTTTCTACATTGACTGATTTTACTATATTGGTGTTATAGGCAGCTCATTAGCAGTGCGAAACAGACAACATCCCCAGAAAGCAAAAGCTGATTTCCTGAATAAGAGATATACATTTGCCTTCAAAAATTCCAATGAATATCCTAGGGACCAAGCTACTCCTAACCCAAAAAAAGAAAAAGGGCAAAGCTTCTTAATAAAATTCTGGCAGGAGTAGTAAAAATATATAAATGCTATTAACAATGTGCTGCAACAAAGGTAAATCTCACAGTAACGATATCAAGCGTTAAGAAATTTAACCATTTTTTAAAGGAAAAATTGCATATACATAAGTTCATACTCCATATGGCATTATAGCAGGAGAAGGAGTAGTGGACCAAGGTGGTTGAGAGGAAATTAAGATCGACCGAACTAAAATAGGCTAATTTATTATTTGGCCCATTGAAACAACCTAGAAAAAATTGTAAGCCTACATAACCAACTTTTCATACCAAGAAAGCAAGCAGATCCCTATATTTCTAAAGATAATTTTGCCATAGTAACAAAAGTCATATGCTTTTAGAGAAAAACTGACATTTACATTAGAAAGAGAGTGTACCTAGCCATTGTACCCTTCACAGCCGACGATATTATTATGTCCATTAGAACTGCAAATTCTTCAGAAAGACCACCCAATTTTGCGTAGTCAACTCCATCCTTATTATTGATACTTCTATGTTCAAGGTCTGATGGTGATAAGCTTGTTATTGGAGTTCCCACTTCAGTGTCCTGGGGTAAATGTAGAACTACTTTTGTTTTGTGATCTACAGAGAAAGCAACATTACCATAGTCCCCGAAACTTTGGGGAGGAGAAGCACCTGTAACCTGGAAAAAACACAGCCTTGAAAGTAGTGGGACAATCACAACATTCCCAGATAGTAAAATGCGAGAACACAACCACGAAGCTGTACAGGTTTGTATAAGTTTTTTTGAATGGTCATTCACCAAAACTTCTCTTATGTTGAATATTTCACTAGTTGTGCCACCAACATCAGAAGAGATCGACACTGACTCTTGATCCTTGGGTGTATTGAACTCCCTAGTGCTAGGAGAATTAAGTCTAGAACGAGAGTGTAATGGAGTCCGAGGAGATGAACCTTCCATAGTCTCACCTCGACCATTTCTTGTTTCAGTTGTTGAATATTGAGAGGATATGAAGCTGTTCATCGGTGGTATTCCATTACGAGATACCAGCAACAAAGATAGCTCCTCACAGTTACTAACCAAAAGGGAACTAACTTTACCATTGGACGATTGATTGCTTCCACTTGCAATACTCCTTATGGTATGATCACGAATAGGGTGAACAAAAACAATCCTACCCGAAGAAGGATAACCCATACTCCATGAGAGGCTTGAAGATAATCGTGCTCCATTTTTTAAAACCTGCAAAGAGATGAATGTCAAGTCAATGCAAAATTCTACCGTCTGGTAAGAATACAACAACACTTCTCTTCAAAATTGATAATAAGCCAACATCAGCACCAGTAATAACAAATTTCATAACTTCTAAGAAAAATTTTTAGATTATAAAAAAAAATAAAAAATCAACATTTAAAGCAATTTCCAGCTTTATATGCTTATTTGTCAAAATTAAGTCACAGGAATTGGACAGCGAGGAAAAGCCGAAAAGGAAAAACAAAACATATATTTGCATCCAAACCTTACAAGATGGGAAAACAGACGCAAGAGCAAAGAAATTTCCTGCTTCATGATCCACATTTTCTGTACAATCAAGCCCAAAATGCCTTTTACACTCATCTACTAATGAGCTAAGAGGGAAGTTACTTTCATATTTCTTCAAAGAAGCAAGGGATACCTGTTAGCATTAAAAAGTGACATAAGATCAAAGTCTGACACCAATAAATGTTTAACTTCAAGTAAGATTGAAAATTGATAAGGAAGCAATGGCATATGGGCAATTACATACTATAGCTTATGTTGCACATGTGTATAGCCTGAGAAAGTACATTGCATTAGAAAACACCCCCTTCCCAAATCAAAAACCAGCTAAAAAGATTTCAAACACTTTCTTAAGTAATACATTGTATGATTTTTTACGATCTCCTTTTTCCCTTATTCAAAATCTATCTGGAAGAAAGACAATATTATCTTCACAATAGGACAATTTCTTTAGTAGACGTGAAAGAGAAATTAAAAGCAGCTCTTTTTTAATGGTTGTCATGAATATATTCTTTAGTTGAAAGAGGCTCATCTTAAATTCTAATTCGAGCTCAAGTCATAATTGAAGAAAAAATATAAACACAAATTAAGTTTATTAACTAAATTCAAGCACAAGCAGAATTCATCTCACATTAAGGATGCAGTTAGCGAGACACACATGTAATTTTGTACATAAAATTCATACATCAACTGATCAAAGAGAAAAGAGAACAACTTGATGTAAATCAAACGTAAAGGAGAAAAGAACAAACAATATTCTCAATGTTCAAAAGAGACTAAAGAAAATTCTAACACACACACACACACACACATATATATGTGTGTGTGTGTGTTTGTATTACATCTAATATGCACAACCACCACACACACACACACACACATACAGAGCTATAATCTTTTCCATTAGAACCACATCAAACCCCTAAAATACCTACAATAAACAGCAAAAACACACACACACACATAGCTATAATTTTTTCCATCAGAACCACATCAAACCCCTGAAATACCTACAATAAACAGCAAACACACGCACACAGATATAATTTAATGTATGTTTAAGTCATAACAATCACAGCAACCCCTAATAAGCAACTAGTAAACAGTGGCAGAGCCACCCCTTCATCAGGAAACTACACTATATAGCTATGTAAGAAAATTTTCTTTAATGTATATATACTACCTCTTGTCCCAATTGAGTATCCTACTTACCTTTTTGATCTGTCTCAGAAAGATTGCATCTTTCATATTTAGTAAGTGTTTCAATTCCAATATGCTTCATGGCAAATTCAAGACCACACAATTTAAGAACTACACACATTAAACTTTGTGCTCTGTCAAACTAAGACACTTAAATTGGGACAGAGGGAGTATTATCTATTGACCCCCTTGACTTCTTCGTCAGTTTACTCCTTAATATGTTGATACACTTGGCTCCGCCTCTGCTAGCAAATAACACATACGTATAAAAATCGGATTTTTTTAAATTGCAACTACAGAGATGAATAGAAAAAACAACAAATTTACCGATACAATGGAGCCAGGAGAAATAGAGGAAGCAAGCATGGAAGATTCCGAAAGCCAAATTTTACAGCCTTTGGTATCCAGAGACTCCACAGCATCTTCTGATATTCGACCAATAAAATCTGTTTTAGAAATCAAAGACGGGAACTTTATCGAAGCTTCTTCAAGACAACAGCTAAGCTCCCCTTCAGTAAATTCCACATCTGATGAACTCAAAACTGATGAAGTATCACTAAGTTCTGACTGTGAAAGCCTTGATGCTGACTTCTGATTCTTCTTCTTTGAAGGCATTTTTCTAAAATTGAAAGATTACTAACCAAAAAAATGAGATTATTAATCAAACTAATAGTGAATTGAATGGAGTTTTTCTCCTTCTGCTGCTGCTGCTATGGCTGTTAAAACCCTTTACACAGAGAGGTTTAGCACAAAAATAAAATGCTATTTTCGTCCCCAGCTTTTCAGGAATTGTGTTTTTATCCTCAAAAAATGATATATATATTTTAAAATTTTGTACTTAATTAGTCCAACATAAAACGAAACGGGAATACTAATAAACAAAATACTCAATATAGTCTTACAAGTGAGGATATGAGGAGAATGGTGTATAGTCAACCTTATGTCCTTATCCTTTTTTATCTTGTGAAAATAGATAAGTTTTTTACGATAGACAATTAATGAAATGAGAGCAAATAATATGGTTGCTAATCCAATTACTTATTTTACTTCACAATCAAAGCTTATTTTTTATCAATACGAGTGAGTTTGTTAGATATATTAATAACAATTTGAATTGTGAGAAGTCAATTACTTATTTTACTTCACAATCATGCGCTCTTTACTATTTTTTAAGTTTTACTTTGAGTCAATGGTCTATCGAAAACAACGTTTCTATCTTCAAAAAGTATATTACTTAGAGGGGGGACTGTGATTGTCCCACATCGTTTGGAGAAAATGTGTTTTGATGGTTAAAAAAAGTAAGAAAAGAAGGGTATTAGCACTGGGCTCAGTTACGAGGGCCTGTAACCCAAGTGGGAGTAATAAGATGGTGGAAGATTATTATATGAAAATGTAATGGATATTTGGGGGTTGTTAAGGTCTAATATGAGGGCCAGTCCAAATACCACTCTGGTAGAGTTTAAAACCCTCTACCCGTTTGGGTATTCTCTCAACTGACTTAACAGAGCAGTTGTAGTAGGAGTTCACTATCTTTGGTGGCATTAAGGTGGATCTCATATTAGACATCTATCCTCCAAATACATTCCACCCTTATAATAATACAAACCATTATCTTTTTATCCAAACTAATATTATCAATCAAGAATAAGCAAATTTCCATTTCTCATTTTAGTCATGGGGTGTTACACTACTTGGAGCTCAAGTAGTACTATTTATAGAAACCAAATAAAAGGGGGGCCAACAACAAAGGGGATTCTTGATTGATGAAATAGAAAATATTAAGTCATCTTCCCAGTCAGTAGTATTAAGGGGATTCTTGCATTCGAGGCAGCAGCTTCAGCTAGCATCATGATGATGATGCAGCCAACAGGGATTTGGCTGGAGGTAGTAATGCAACAGCACCTCTCTCTGAGTTTGAGTACTTCTTGTAAATCACCTTAAGCTTGTGATTTGCAGCCTCAGAGTGATAGCTGACTAACTGCCTCGAGCACTCTATTACTTGAGACTCTGAGAAACCAGTGTGCAGCTTGAGTGTCCCATTCCAAAATGGTGTCCGGTTGAGAGTGTGTCGAGCAGCATATACAGCTGAGGCAGCAATCATTGATGGACAGTAGATAACAGTTGCATAATTCATCAACCCCAGTTCAGCCAGAAAATATACCATGTTCTCCATCTGGTTTTTAAGGGATTCAGTTAGTACAATAAACTCATTGGGACACATATAAATAGACAAGAATGTAAAAAAGACTTACTTCTGAATCAGGCAGAGAAGCTTTGATGAAACGTACTAGGAACACGTAAGGTGTTGGGACTGTTAGGTACCATTCCAGTTTCCCAAGAATTTGTTTCTCCATAGCTAACACCTGATCATGACTGTAAGTTTTGTCTGCGATGCACACAAAGTCGTTGACCTGAAAAATCAAATTAGAACATTCAGAAAGTTGTTAAAAGAGACCTCAATATATTATTTGATAAGTTCTAGAAATATACCTCAGGAGCCCAAATTTCTTCATATTTGGAGGCTATGAGCATGGCACTAATGCCCAACAACTGCAATTCCCTTCTTGATGAAGTCTCCACAGCGAGGTAGCGATCAACAATGTTGATTGTGAGGTAAAGAGTTTCTGGATTAAGTTCAAACTTGTGGTGGACTTCAATTAACCAATCAATCAGAATTGCTCTCATTTTTTCGTTTATCTCAGGCTGTGAATCAATGTAGTCATGAACTCTTGTCTCACTCTGCAAAGAAGCACAAGTATTCGAGAGTGGATCACAATATTACTAGTAAACAAGAAACAAACATATAGACAGCAGCAATCGACATAAGCCCAAGTTCAAGACGATAGATACCTCGGCTAGTTTGTAGAAGTTGTAAATGTCTTCAACATATTCCAGAACTGCCAATTCATTGTTTACATCTGCAGCATCAATATCCACAATCTGCTCCTTTGGTTTCTTACTCAAACCACATGCAGCCTTTATTAAGTTGACAAAAACATCAGACATTCCTCTAGTTGTACAACTAACAATTATGTAAAACACAAAACAATCCTCTGTAACGATAATGTTCTACAATTAACAAAAGAGGAGGCATATCGAACCTTGCTTCGAGCAGTGAGGGTTGAAGTAAGAGTTGATTTCTTCTTTGTTATGTCTTCAGCAGCCTGCTTCTTCCTAAGCATCTTCTTCTCCATTAGTTTCTCTCGAGTGTCGGGACTAATTTCAATAATCTCCTCGGGTTTTGGCTTAACTGTGGCTTTCTTCTGAGCTGGCTTCCTTCCTACAGGTACTTTTTGAGCTCCATTTGCTACTTTTACATTAACAGCCACAGATTTCTGCAAACAGTTCAAGAAAGCCACATTAGTACATAACATCACATTGAGATTGAAATACAATTAAAATGATTATGACTTTATTGTCATAACCTTTTGATTTTCAGGTGCTGCCAACAATTGTGCACAAAAGCTCCTTGTTACAGGGCGAGATACCTGAGGAAGTGGCTTTCCTTCGACTCCACGGCCTGTAGCCAGATTCCCAATATCTCCAAGCGCCTTTCGGTTTCTCCCTTCTGCTACCATATTCTTTTTCTGCTTTACTACACCAGGGACAACTACCTCACCTATACAATAACAAACACTTCTATTTAATACACCAAACAAACATAAACACATCCAGGACTTTAAGTTTATGAGTTATGAAGCTCATATATATAGCTTTTTCGCTTGTTAAATTCTTCGGGGTAGAACATTTATACTACTACATATTAAGTGAAATTCGTAACACAAAAACAAGATCTAAGCTAAAGTTACAATCAGAACTACTTAAAGAGTTCATTGTGTTAACATCATTTACTGAACCATCTATCATTAACATTTCAAGAAGTTCACTCAATAACAACGTAGATTAACTAACTTATTATACATATTAAGTTAATTTTATAACACAAAGACAAGATCTAGTTGAGTTACGATCCGTCCTTGCAAAATAAAACACCATTAACATTCAATAGATTCACCCATTAACAAACCCTAAACAACACAAAAAGATACAAATTTGTATCCTGAATATTATGAGAAACCTATTTGTAGAATATCAAGTAGGCCTCATTTCTCATTAGGTTACACTTCAACAACATCTTGCTTACATATTTAATCTAAGCATCTTTAACGCACCCAACCCAAAAACATAACAAAAAAACTTATTAAGTAGAAATTGGAACACCCATTACAGAAATGTGAAATCTTTGATCCAAATTAGATCCATGGGTGTTACCTTTAATCTAAGCATCTTTAACACACCCAACCCAAAAAACATAACAAAAAAACTTATTAAGTAGAAATTGGAACACCCATTACAGAAATGTGAAATCTTTGAACCAAATTAGATCCATGGGTGTTACCATTTGGGATTTTTTGAACAGAACTTATTGAATCGAAAACAGAAAAAAAGAATCGTAAGATAACAAAGAAAGTCCCAAAGATTTCACCTTTATTCTGGTGTTGAAGAACATTTCTTGAAGCCATTTTTCGGAGAAACTTTGAACCTTTTTCTCTCTCTGAATATTTTGGGGAAATGAAGAAGAAAGACACCCTATTTGAAGCTTCACAAATCGGCGATTCACTCCCAACGGTCTCATTTCTTTCGTTCAATCTAATCCGTTGGATTAAGTTTTAGATCGAACGATCGTGATTGAGTATCAGACAGTTGGGCTTATTCCTGTAATAAAGCCCACTAAGGACTGTCCAAAACTTACCGTTGGGAAACTTACGTAAATATATTATAATAAAAAAATATTTACCATTTATAATAATAACATTTTTTTTTCACTTGATCACTTTTAATTCATTAATAATACAAGTTTAATTCATATTACAAAGAATAATTTTTTATTCACATATAATACAAATTTTAATGATAGATAATTCATTTATCACACATTTTAATACACTTATAATACAATGTATCAAATTTTACCAAACAAACATAATATATTTTAAAAAACAATTATAATTCATATATAATTCATATATATTGCATACATAATTCACTTTTAATACATATTGTAGATTTAACATAATATTGCTATAAATGGTAATAAATAAAAAGTATTGCTAAAATCTGTAATTATTTATTAAAATGTACCAATTCATGTAATTTTTCCGTGTTTAATTGTTTATTGTTAAATTAGGAAATTACTACTCCCATTTTTTATATTGAAATATTAATATTATACTGATACTAATATAACAAATTTTGAGTTTAATTGTTCAAGTCTCTATTACTCAATACTAATATAGGTTCTTTTTATTTCAATACTAATAAATAAAAGGAACCTAAAATTAATTTTATATTTGTGAACTTTATAAGATGGATAATATGAATGATATTGGGTAATTAGAAATTTGAAAGAAGGCATAGTCAAAATAACATTTCCAAATAGAAATTAAAGTTGTGATTTAACAAGGTTTCAATTAGTTGATAGATCCAAATGGTAGCAATTGCAGCTCTATCTCTTGTTGAAATTTTGACATAATATCTTTGTCTTTCAAACATATCCACGCATCTATTCCACCATAATCCTTTGAATCCATCAATCGAACATTATTCGTAGTTATCCTTGGATTTGAACTAACCCATGATGGTTTTCCCCAACCAAAATCAACGTATAATTTATAGCCACACAAGCTACTAACTTGTAACGCGATCTCCCCTCGAATTTGCCCTTCAGTTATCTCCATGAAGTCATTAGGAATGGCGAAAATCGCCTCATCTCGACTCTGTTTCTCCACATATTTGGAACTCAATTGTGACAAGGATTTTCTTATACAATTGACCAATGTGGCCAAGTCAGATCCATCATCGTTCTCACCTTTACACGCTGTAGCAACTGCAACAATATTTCCTACACAGTGATCTGGCAATGGAGGAACAAATCGCCTTCGCATATTTACTAGGTTCGCCAATTTTGAAGCACCAGTACCAGTACCAGCACCAGCAGTTATGACACATTTCCAAATCAGAGCTGATACAGCTTCAACCCGTGTAGGCACGGATACATCATCGCTCACGGCCTTAGCCCTGAGCGATGATATAGTAGAAGCATCAAAGGTAAATAACTTTGTAACACGTTGTTCGTTACAGTAGAAATTAGTAAATTGAAACTGCAACATAGGTCCGTTTGAGACGTAAGGGATAGGTGGTGGTAAGAATTTGGCAGCTGCAACGAATTCAGGTAACTCGTTGCAGCTACCTATTGCCCAAGCGTTGGCAAGGCCATATAACGTGGCCCCGTCAGCAACTTGGTGAAAAGCACACATACAAATAGCCATACCTCCACATTTAAAAAGTGTGACTTGGACAAGCAGGGGATACAAAGTTGAATTATGAAATACTGAAGAACCAACTTCAGCTACAGTATTGGGGGGGAAATCTTTGGTCAAATCTTGATTTCTAAGAACGTTCTCGAACTCATAATTATGAGCAAACGCCTCGTAGAAAGGCGCTCCCTCATCGTTACATTCTATTGAGACGCCCTTAATTCGACCAGCAAAAGGGTAATAACGAGTTAGAGTTTTTGAAAGTGATTTTTTCAAAACGAGTAATCTCGATGAATTGATTGAGATTGCTTGCTCATAATTTGAATGAGGAGGAGGATAAAATAGAGCAAAGGGAGCATATAAGGGTATGGCCATTTGATCCAAAAAAGAGTAATCAAAACATTTAAGGTGATTAGGAGTAGGAGAAAGAGGTTTAATGAACTCCATAGAAACAATCTCAATCTTTCTTTCCATACCTAATGACTTGCTAATTATGCACTATAATTTGCTTATATATAGTGTGTATATTATGATATTTGAAATTTTTAATTATAAAGTCAAATTGTAGGAATCATGTGGTTTGGTATCAATTAATAATTAATGGTTTTTTTATTCATTAATTAATTATGTTCTGCCTACCACTACTATTAATTATCTCGTAGTCAATGAGAGATTATGTGGTATTAATGTGGAGTCCCGAGCTTAAAGGGTAAAATTTTAAAAGCGTAAATGAAAAAACTTTTTAAAGCCTAAATAGCTACATTATCAGTGATTTTACCGTTTTGGTTTTAAAAAAATTTCATATACCCTTTTGGAATTTTTGTCAATATTTTTTACCTTTTAGGTACATCAACCATTTCTGAAATAAAATATAAATATAGCTTTTGGCAGAAAATATTCTTAAACGATATTTTCAACTTAATCTACATCCAAATATTTTCTTAATAGAAAAAATCCTTCAATTATTTAAAATTTGTCAAAAATTAATAAATTCCTCACAAAAATATGTACGATTTATACTTCTCTCAACAAAACTTCCTAAATCAAACCTATTATGATCTTTCTACATACATCTATAACATTATCGTGAATTTATTTAGCAATAACGTTTTGCGTTGTCTTCCTTTTAATTAGCAATTTTGTTTTTATTTACTTTTTATTTGATTTGATATTTTGACTTTGCAAAGTAAAGATGATTTGAAATTAAGATGCAACTCCATTCAAGAAGAAAAGCAGATCATGTCTCCTCATAAACTCACACCATCCTAATTTTGTTTTTTTTAACAAGCAAACAAGGGTTTCAAAAAAGTTCTATTTATTATTTTTGAAAGCTTTTTCCAACCGATAAATAAAAAAAAATTATGAGAATAGCTAATTTTTTGACAAATTTTAATAGATGGACTCTGAGGATGTGTTTTTTTTTGTTAAGAATGATAATTTAAAAATATAATTTAAATCAGGCTATAGTTTTGAGGATGTTTTCAACCAAAAAACCTCTATGGTGTTCATTAAAAAGAGGTAGTAAAATGGAATTTCATTAAGATGCAAATGGACCATCAATTAGTAAAATTTGTTACAATCCATAATAAGGCAAAACTAAAAAAAAGAACATTGCCTAGAAAGGATGTAACTAATTAGTAAAAAGATTACAAGGACAAAAGACAAGTTTGATTACTAAATCACACACTAATATAATAAGAAATTGAGCACTCACATTTGAAAGAAGAAAAAAAAAATTAATTATAATCACCAAAAATTAAAAGAAAAAAAAACTAATTAAGTGACTCTCATTGGTGAAAATAACTTGGAAATCAGTAAATGTCTAAAGCAAAGCATCATCATCAGGTCCAGCAAGAATTACCTGTAATTTTAGAAAAAAAAATGTCTTAGTATCTCTAACTTGAGGAGAGGGGAAGAGGAGCAGTTGCAGATTCAAGATTTTAAGTTAGTGACGACAGACTGACGTTGCACTTGACTCTTCAAAAATGTTGACGGATGTGTGTCGGATACTCCATAGTACATTTTACGAGGATCCAACACGAGTGTCGTAGCATTTTTCAAGAGTATGAGCAACAATTCACTATACTTCAGTGACACTAGTTGTTATCCCCTATTAACAGACAAGATTGGATAAGGAAAAGTCATACAACCGATTTCAACTTATTTTGGGACTGAAGCATAGTTGATCGAGTAATTTATAACTAAAAGAAGATCTGCAGCTGAAGTTGAAGAAACAAACAGAAGCTACTTACATTGCAGTCCATGGCATATTTCCGAGCTGCCATAAGGGCTCCATTTCTTTCTTTCTCTGATTCAAATACTAACACAAAGGAATGTCCTTTCCTTGGTAGCCAAAACAATGACTTTGCCGCAGAATTTCCGCCTCCTCTAAATCCACATAGCTGAAATTAAAAGCATTTTGGGATAAGATATGGTTGTCACTTGGTATTTGGTTTGAATAATTGAAAGAACCTATGAAGGCATGAAGCTCACAGAATAACTCAAACTGAATAGTAAACACTGGTAGTCGGCTAATGGAGCGTGAATGAACTATTTTCTTAATTATGATTTCACCAAGTACCTGCATAGACTTAGAATATGAATCTCTAGCTTTTGTAATCCATCCTTTGCCCAACTTCAGCTTTGTTTTCCCGACATGAAAGCAGTGTGCAGAACGTGATGAATAGTTCCGTCCATTCATCTGTGCAATAACCACCTGCAAAAAAATGATAATCTGATTAGTATTAAAGTAGTCAACTGACAGACAAGTCCACGATTTAATTTACGTCTGTACAAATATGAACTGATGTGAATGCTTGATGTTTGACTTCCGGATACTGTATTTGATGCAGACAGTGTATGAGAATACTTACACTGAATTCAATGTTCGACTTCCGGAAAAGTGTCTCGACATAACTCCCCAATCCAGATGCTGTAAGAATTGAATTTAAAGAACTTCTCATTTTTTGTAATTAACATAAATAAAAAAGACAATACAGGAAAAAATGTTAATGACAGAACATTAAGAAGGAAACTCATAAATTGAAATAAATGTGATCCAGGACCAACCTGGATTGATAGGAGCAGTAGTTGTCAGTGAGACTTTTTGGCCATTTGAGACTATATCTGCTTCTAAAAGTCTCCCAACGTCAATAGGCTCCGGAGCATACACAAATTTGTCTGCACCTAGTACATTGAACAAGTAATCATTTAATGACAATAATTGTGGCGCAACGAAAAACAAGGATGTTAAGCTCTCACCAGCTAGTTAGGTTTCAAAATTGGTGGGGCAAAAGCAATTGCTAAATTCAATTAATATGTAAGTTATGTGGGCTCTGGTACGATTATCTGATTCCTCGTACGAGTCCATCACAGTTTATTCAAACTTTAGAAGATTTTATGGCATTTTAGAGGATATTATACACACGTCGAAGCTGATTAGGCCAACTATCTGTTGTTCCCTTTTCCTACCTTTACACTCAACTGGTGTGTTTTTTAATTTTAATACATAGATGGTGATAGTTCAGGTAGGAAAAGGGAACAGCAAATAGTTGGGATGTGAAACTCGCAAAAGAGTTTAGGTTCAGTCGTGTTTTTGACCATTATCATATCATGACTCAAGAAGATGGAATTTTTAGCCGTTTCAAATGAAAGACTTGAGAAGATACAAGATAGTGGAAAGCAGAGTTATACCAACAATAGGTTCCCTTCTGCTGCATTCAGATGATAAACGATACCACTGAACTGAACATTTTGAAACATCAATGGCTTCATTTGAACACGACTGGATTCTTATTATAGAGCCTAACGTTTCAGAGCCAGTCAACTCATAAAATTCGGATTTATTTTGCCCGGCTCTTCTGCTCATTGTTAGCTGCAAAAAATGAGGAATCATCAATATTCTAAACAGAAACGGAGTAGAATAACTACAGGCTTAATAAATTCTACTGGACATAATGTATAGGTGCATAAAAATGACAAAAGATTCCACACTTGCATCCTCTCTGGTGGTACTCAAAAAAACATTAGAATTTTAAAAGCACTACGTGTGACTCCAATAGGCTTATATTCTAAAGGTCATACAAAGTGAAACAATATATTGTATAATAGTTCATTTACGTGAATTTAATAGTGAGTCACAACATGTAGTTGATCGAATATATTGTTTAATAAATGAAGGACCCTCTGGATTCATGAGAGCTTTAATCATCATGGACAGCAAGTTTTAGTAAGTGGAAATTTCGAGAGCTATCTATCATTAGTAACAGTAGGAACTGCCATAATTGGTTAGACAAAAAAGGGTAGTTAAATTGCATACAGTTGTTTCAATTTGTATAGAACCTGTCCCTCTTCTGAGAACTGAGAAGCATTAAATAGCCAATGCTAGATCAATCATAAGTTTCAGTTTGTGGATAAGTACAGCAAACTCCGATGATAGTGATGAAAAGGAAATTTACAGGGTCTTACCCTCTTAACAACCCCGATACATGTACCATAATCGGAAATATTTTCGGTTCCATCTAGTTAGAACTAAGGTGTAGTTGATTGATACTATGATATTGCTGAAAGTGATCAGGAGTGAACATAGCAAAGGAAACATACAGCAGTTAGTTACGAGTGTGCTTTCTGGCTTATAGCTTGGATTAGTGGGGAAAGAGAACACTGAGAAGTACGAGTTGTCGATTATTCTGGAAGTGGCATGATAGAAGCACACGAGTCTTTCTAAGACAAGAAAACCACAACTGATCTAGCCAGTGCTATGCTCAAATAATGAAAGAGAGGACCACTCTAGATAGGTTTTTACAATTTAAATTTTGCACATTCACGAAAAGATATACCATACCCTTCCAGGTTCACTGGATCATTAGATCCTAAACAAAAAGGATACCTCTTTCTGAAGCTTAAATGAAACAGTAGACTTCTCCCTGATCTGGATTCTTAAAGCCCTCAGTTCATGTTCCATGTCCATCACCTAAAAAAACAGATATATTGAAAGTTCAAGTGGTGTCATGGATTGACTATGAAAGTAAAGTGAAGCATGTTTAAAGCATACCTTACTAGGCTGATGCAAAAGTTTTATTCTTCTAGCTTCTTGAACCTCTTCCAGCAGTCCCTCCACTTCCTGGCAAGGACAAGTGTTAGTTCCATTGAGGAAATAAAACCTTAATCCTTTTGTGAAAATCAAATTATTGTTGTATGTAATTACCATATATCAACTTGTCAAGAAAAAGGAAACCATAATTTGGAAATCTAAAGCAGCAAAGTAACTTCAGATGCTTTTGTAGTTCTCTACAAATTGTTCCTTTATCTACCTGAACGGTGGTTTTTCAGGTAGGAAAATGGGAAAATGGAACAACTGAAAGGATATATTCTATGAGGAAAATTATGGAATACATTCTTTGTACACCAAAATCAAACTACCAGAAGGTAAAAAGCACAGAAGTTGACTATATCGATATTTTAAGCAACAACACAGACTTCAGAGAGGCGATGAATGGATATATATATCAAAAATAAGAATGTACCAATGCATGGTAGTTACCTGTTTTGCAGAGGTCGGGGAGTTCCTTTCTTCTTCGTCAAGAGCCTCCCCAATTCTTTGCACGACTGATCTAGCACTCTCAATTTCAGCACAAGCAAAAGATCTTTCCTGGTTAACCAATCTTTTAGCATCTTCTGAGGCCTGTAAGAAAAATGACTTTTAAGTTTCTTTTCTCCATGTTTCTTTCACATGCAGAAAAGCAGACAGATTAGAGACCGAGGCTCAACCACAATTCAAATGATATATAAATAACCTGCTTGAGAAAATTCACAAGCTTTTTCACTTCAAACTTCTCTTGTATAAGCTCTCCCTCATTTTCTGTCAACTTTACTGCCAAAGCTTCCACCTGGACAAAGAATGTGGTGAGGCTTTAGGAAGATATATATTAATCTAGGTGAACAGAGAATCCTCCAAAGTACATATCTGAAAAAAATTCTTATTTCCATTACATTTGGCAATAGACAAACAAGGAAGCACTGATTCAATTATGTGGGTCAATTTGCAAGGAAGACTAACCAATGAAATGGTTTTTTCAATGTCCTCCTTGTTAAGTCCTGTCAATCTTCCTTTGAGAAATTCTAAAGAATCTCTGAGCTTCTTCAAAAGAACATGTCCCTCTAGGGAAGGTGCCTCTCTAATCTTAGCCTGGAAAAAAAGAGAAACTCAATTTGTATAAAGTTCAAGTCCTATATTGATATCTTCATAAAGGATATATCTATCTCAAGACCAAAAACGCAGTAAATGATGACTAGCTTCACATGAAAAATTTCATTTCTTTGTTTACTCTTTTCATCTCTATTGTCCTACGTGACGAACAATTAGATGGCACAAGTGTGCAAACAGAAAAATGGATGTACCTCATTAGACAATTTAGCTGCAGCTGACAAATTCTTGTCAAATTTGCTAGCAAGGTCACGAACAGAAAGACGGTTGTGTTGTTCTGTCAGCCGATTTGTTTCTTCCTCGACTACCTCCTTTAAAGGCGGGCCTTTATTATCCTCCTTTGTATCCTGTAGAACCTCAAAGTTGGGTCCTAACTTATATGTTGGAAACTGGTTATTGGACAAGCTCACGTCTCTTGATACTGACCGGGCTATCTGCATCTGAGGCTCCTCTACAAATTCTGGACTGACCTTTGTCATTTGACCAGTTTTATCTGCTCATCAAGATTCAATAAATTGAATATCCCAACAGACATCAAGCAAGAGATAAAATATCTACAAGGAAGTTCCAAAAAAAAAAAAAACAGATTGGAGCCTACATGGAACATCTGTATCTACATCACCCCATAGCATCAAAAAGGGAACTAAATATATGTATGTAAACCCAAGAGAAATGGGCAATTGCCTAAAAATTACTAACAACAGTAGAAAATGATATTCAGAAAATTACCAAAACAACTGCTGATCAAGGAATGAAAAAAATAATAATAAAGAAACTTCAAGACTAGAGTGTTATAAGAATAAAGTTCCACATACAGAAAGAAATAAAAATATACCAAAAGGAGGTGATTTAGAGTTTTGGTAGGTGAATGGGGGAGCAACATAAAGTATAAAGTCTGCAATATATAACCAAAGAAGGAACAAAGCATGTTTGGGTTAAAGACATCATGATTACTGCTGAAGTTAGTAATAATTGTATTGGCAAAAGCTTTCTAGTGAAGATCCATCATCAGCAATGGAGAAACAGAAAAACCAACAATTCTTGATCTTAACTGTCCCAAAAAAGAAATTGGCAAAAGAAAACGAACATTTTCAGAGAAAGTAAAGGAGGAAAAGGCAAAACTCAAGATTTACCTTGACAGCCATATAAGAGAAGAAAGGTGAGACTGTAGAATCAAGAAAATTTGCACTTCCCTTAATTTGTATAGTATAATATATTCTTAAGATTGAAAATTCTTTTGTTTTGGTAAAGTAGTTTATCTGTCTCCAGTACAGAATATGAAAACATCCAAGTTTAAGTCATGACACATGCATTACCAAATTTACAAACAAAAATTCATTACTGATACAGACATTTCTTTAACAGTAACCCCTTTTTTGCGTGTGTAATACTTCATTAGATGAATAAAGACACAAACATTCCTTAATAAACATGCTTAAGATGCAAAAATCAAGGCATTCAATTAAGGAAAGAACATCCTTTTCCTCACCAGCAAAGCAAGCAAAAATAGATTATTTTATCCCAAAAAAAGCTTCATGCATAAGTAGAGGAACAAAAATGTAAGAACCCCATATGGAAAAAACACTCAAGAATAAATCAAAAAACAGAAATAATGCAAATACTTGCAGATCATTGAAGAAATTAAGCAGATGAAAAGTAAAGATTTTATGTTCTTGAAACTGAAAAGACACAAACTTTACTTACTAAACATGCTTATGAAGCAAAAATCAAGGCATTGAATTCAAAAAAGAACATCCTTTTCCTCACCAGCAAAGCAAGCAAACACACACACACCCCAAACAAGCAAAAAAGCTTCATGCATTAGCAGAGGAACAAAAATGGAAGAACCCCATATGAAAAAAACACTAAAGATTGAATCAAAAAGCTGAAAAAAATGCAAATACTTACAGATTATTGAAGAAATTAGGCAGATGAAAAGAACATATTTTTATGTTCTTGAAGAATAGAGACCCCCACTGAAACTGAAAGTTCTTGAGAGAGAGAGAAGGGTGATGGGAACAAGTGAAAAGAAGAAGTTTGAGAGAGAGAGAGAGAGAGAGAGAGAAATGAATGTCTGCTTTTGTAAAAGCAAAGTGAAAAAGAAAAGCTTCTTCCTTCCTTCTGTGTTTACCAGATTTTAGTTTTCCCCTTTTCTCTTTCCCTTTCTGTAGTCTCTTATTACTCACAGCTAAGCAAAACACATTTACAGATACTATATACTAAAGTATATGTACAGTAATTATTTATTTCTCATAATAGGCTATGGACACTCTCATTAAATTTTTTAGGATAACTAAGCAAAACACATTTACAGATACTATATACTATATACTATAGTATATGTACAGTAATTATTTATTTCTCATAGTAGGCTACGGACACTCTCATTTTAACATAACTAATCAAAATAGTAATATTATAGTTATAAAGTAATCTTTCTATCTTTATCAATATAATTTTCAGTTTCATTTATTTATTTGAGTGACTTTATAGGTCAAAGTCTTCTGTTATGAGTTGAGTTAGTAATTTGGAGATGCAAGAGTTTGAATCTTTTTATGTTTATCTTAAATTCTTTGATTATTCAATTTTGTAATAAAAAATCTTGAATCTCAAATGTTTGATTTGGAAATTGAAGATATTCTCAAATTCTTCCATATTTTAAATTTAAAAGTATGAAAATCTTTTGTAAATTTTTTTAAAAAGGTAAAAATAATTTTTATGGTAAGACATTATGTTACAATAATAAGAACTTTGGAAATTATGATTCAAAGCTAGTTTCCTTAACACTAAAATTATGTTGGTTTATATTTTTCAAATAACTTTTTAGTAAGAAATTTGAAAAAAAAAATATTATGGCTTAGTTTACTTTTTACTTCTTGGTCATTTGTATTATTCGAATATAAATTTACTATAAAGAAAGAAAAAAAACTCATATTTATTGACTTAAATATTTTTTAAAAATGGAAAATTTTTTGCAGTAAGAATGTTGGTACCAACTCGAACAAATGCAATTATTTGAAACGTCAATTATCCCACTCATATTCTTTAGAGAAAAAATATAGTAATGTTATGACTTGACTCTTTGTCCTTAACTTCATACCTAATATCAAGTTATGATAACACGGGACAAAGATCGATAATAGAGTGTATACAGTTTCTTTATATATGAAGGTATTAAATATATATTCGATAAATACTTAATATGTAAAATGAATCTAATATCGTAAAAATCATGTTTAAAATATTGATAATAAATAATAATATCGATAATTCTGAAACAAAAAAACAACACATGATATTAAAATCTAAAGAATAATTATTATTATTCCTTTCGGGACACATGATAAACTTGATAAAAAAATTAAATTACGCTCGACTACCTAACAACGTTCAATAATTTTATCCTATTAAATTATTTAATTATTTATTGTAACATCTTAGTCAAAAAGTGGATTGACCAAAGTAAATTGTGAGGTGGTGTCTGTTAATGGGCTTTACTTCAAAGCCCATCATTGTAAATCTGTTAAAAGGTCAATTTAGGTTAAAGCCCAATTAATAGCCACGCGCAAGTGGGCCCACTTAACAAGCCTGATCGACACAATTATCCATGGCGCGTGCAGAAGTGCGAGTGGGATTGTCATATTAAGGGACAGGTTTTTACGGTAAGATACCGTTATTAGATTCACCTTCTATTTTGAGGAATTTGCAGAACTGCCACTTTCCGCCATTCACGTCAATATGTTGGGTAACGTAACGACGCAACGACCGTTATCGGATTAATCCTAGGAACGGATTCACGTGATGTAGCACGTGCCTGTACTATTTTTAGATATTTTTTTTGTCAAAGAGATTTTTTAGTAAGAAAAAATGTATTAGTCTGATGTATGAGAGATTGGACAGGAAAGATTTCGGAAAAGGTAGAAATATGTCGAAAAAATATTAAAGAGAATTAATTAGATTATAGGTATAATTAAGACGGAGCTTCAACTTAACTATGATGCTACTTAGAGTAAAAAAACTACTAGTTTGATATTTATGTGTCGTCTCACTAATCTTTTTATATTGATATTCTAGTAATTAATAGTAAATTACACTCTTGTAGACTTATGTTATTATATTTACTGTTTCTATTATTTCAATTATTATGTTATTATTCTGTATTTTCCAAAAATATTACACACATTCTAGCAATTTTGTGATAAACAATACATTTAAAATATAGTCTTTCTCCCCCAAGAATTTAAATTGAACTTATTTTTAAAAATATTGGATTTATTCATTCTTTTAACCTTTTCCCTCTATTTGAACTATATACTAATCATTTTAACCAATTACGTTTAGCTTCATACTATAAACAGTGTCAACATCACCAAATCCCTTTCCTATTTTTTTTCTCACATTATTTTCAATTTGACCATAGGCAACGTTGTAGGGGTCAATAGTTTTTTATCAACTCTTGAAATGTCATTTTATTTATATAGTTATATCATTTTCAAGATTATAATATTATTGTTCTCTTGTTAAAAATAAACTAGGTAGTTTACTAGTAGAAAAAATATTGAATAATAAGATATTGAACGGATTAATAATTTTCAGAGTTGACATAGAAATAATGAAATAAAAAATTGAAACGTCAAATTCAAATACATATACATTACTTTTATAGTCCTATAGTTATGCGATACCTTTTGTCGTTAATTCTTCTCATTTAATTTTAACTTTATTTACACTCAAAGATAATCCAAATATAGGTTTTTCACTAAAAATAATTCATTACATTTTATCAAATGGTACTAATAAATTTGTATTTCTTTCATGAATAGGAAAAGAATTAGAAAATGAAAAGAAAAAAAAAACATAAAAAGGTGAATCAAATGTGTTGTTTCAATTAGTACAAATTGCTACATCAATCCTTTCACACAAACTTTAATCATTAATTCAATTGGATACAACTAATCTTTTTTTTTTTTTTTTCTTAATTTGCTTAGGGTTCTATCTTTTCATGATGAATATACTCAAGTACTAATAAAGAATGTTGTTTACTTGTAACAAAATATTCTAAATATAGTTTATTGGTGGTTCCCGTGAACCAATCGTGTCTTGCCACGTATACTAATTATCTAATTAATTATACATCCACTTAGATTTTATTAATTAATTGATTAATCAAAACGACTTGTCCTCATGATGAATGTTTTTGTAGATAAATTTTGAGCTAATTGACAAACCTTTGCTTTAATTAACATTTTGTATTGTTTATTACATGTAGGTGGGGCAATTGGTAGGTATCATTAAGAAGCTATTTTTTAAAATATTATAATTAGTGATTAAATTCTAATTAGCTCTAAAAGTATGATTACTTTGATGAATAAAAAAGTTTAAAAGGAAGTGAAATTGGAATCTTTGGGAGTTGTTTTGTTGGACCTAACTAGATATAGCTTTCATACTATCCTTCTTTGTTTAATATGAGTTGGTTCATTAATAATGATTAATTTTACCTAATGCTTATTATATACTCTAGTTAATTATAAGCAAAATGTCACTGAATATGAAAGAGTATTATTTTTTTAACTAAAAAGTGAGAAACTCTTTCTTGGTTTATTTTTTCTTGAAAAAGATAATTAATAGGACATGAATATGGTTAAATATTCGTTTTATCTTCACATGATGAATAGATAAAATATTGAGTGGTTACTTGTCAATTTTATTTAATGATATTAAAATATATAAAATATGTTAATATACAATAACATTAAATATTTCAATTAATACACGAGACACACACCAAATCAACTTATTAACGAGGTAAATCACTTATTATTGATTATTTTTTTTCAGAATTTAAATTTGAGATATTTATTAAATAGAAATGGTATGATAAATTAGATAAATGGTCAAATCAATTCGTTAGAACAGCTAGCAAAATTGATAATCCATTTAATTATTTTTTTCTATAATGTGTAAGTTTGACTTGGTGATTGGTATGTACGAAGTTATCCAATCATTTAAATATTATTTAATTTCTACAAATAAAAATAAGTTGAAAATTTTCAAAATAGGAGTTCACAAGATTAATAGTTGTGGGACAATGTCTTTATAAATAACATGCCTATGAAGGAAATTAAATAACTACTACAACTATATATATTAAAAAGATTAGGTTTGCCTCATAAATTTAATTATAAGGATGGTGATTGATCAGCAGTCAAGTAGCTAGGGTAGTTTAATTTACCCATACACATGGAGACATGTTTTCTTCTTTCATTTGAACGTACATTAACTATTTTTAATAATCAGTAATATACGTAAAGGTAAAGCTTTATATCGATAATATATAAATGGAGTTGAAATTGTTATTGACATATGCTTCTACTTTCGTAAACAAGAATGAGCTTTTTTGAGTTATCCAATAACCTCCACACCCCCACCCCCTTCTCGAGATAGATCTTGACATACTATTTTTGCATTTCTCTAACTAAATTCGCATATATTAGAATTACTCGTTAATGATTGATTAGCTTTAATTTAATATATAAATTCACTTGTAGAAATAAAAAATAATAAAATTTTACTTTTTGTTTCAAATCAATATTGGTTAATGATTTATCAGACTTAATGAATTCGCCTTCGAAAAATAAAAATTTGTTAATAGTTTATCAATTTATTAAATTTGTTAGGTTTACCCCCAAAAATAAAAATAAGATGTTACTGTTTAGTTCCATTTCGACATATATATACGTTTATAACTTTTTTTTATTGACAAGGATTATATTGATTAGTTTTGGACTATTACTATAGACTTTTTTTATATTTTACGTATATCCCAAAAAAAAAGACTATTTTATTGATTCTCATGTTCAAAAAGTTCTCAATAAATTCATGGAAGTTTTTTCTCTAACTGCCATAAAACATAACACATGGTAGGTCCAATATATATCTCCATGCATGTACCAATAATACTTTGAGTAGACCCTTATATAGCTATATAAGATATTATAAGTCGTTATGGCCCCTATTTCCTTCTCATTCGATGTCTAGTAATTATTTAGAGCTCGATTAAATTTAATTTTGTGTTGAAAAATATCCCATATTACAGATAACTTATTATTTTTTATCAGAAGTAATTTTGTATTCAGAAATCAAAATCAAAATTTATAATAAAAAATAAATACGTATTTATTACTCGATCATCACAATGTTCAAGTGGTATATATATATATATATATATATGGCCCTCATGACCTCATTATCTTTATGAACTCCTCTTATTGTTGCAATTTATTTTATTGGCCTATTGTATATTAATGCGTGATGCGTCAAAGTTTGGAAGATATTGCCATTTGGATTACAAATTTGTGCTACACAAAAAAATAATTTAATTTCATAGTATATATAAAATAATCCAAACGTGATAAGTTCTATAATTCACGGGTCTAAAATAAACACCTTACCAATTTTGTAATATCACATGATAAAAGATAAGCTTGGTCGAGGGGTTTTCTTGATGGAAATAAGATTTGTTAATTATTAATTAGAAATATCGAGTTTGTACCTTGAAAAAAATATATATATTTTGGTAAAAAATATTATTTTTAATAAATTGTTGTGAATCATGATTACCAAATTAGTGAGTTGGGAATCTCAAGTGGTTTAATAATAACAATTACTTTCTAGTCTTGATCTCCTGAATAGAGTAGAATCAATTATATAAATTCTCGTTAGTCCATTTAAGCTAAATTACTCGTGTTATTATTATATCAAATAGAAATAGAAGTAAAAGTAATAACAAGTTAAATATATGTTAATACAAGTAGTAATGTTTAATACTTAATAATACTTACTAGTAATAGAATTAAATCCTCTCACAAGACTAAAATATATATATTATCAACTAGTAGATATATTACCAATATAAATCTTTTTTCCTCCGTTGCATGTGTCCTATACCTATATACTTAGTTAAATAATTAAGCAATTTATTACACCAAATAGGATCAAACTATCTCAATGATGAATCGTTGTATATAGTGAATGTCATCATTTTTAATCTTATCTAGCCTTATATAATCACACACCTATTTAAGCATTCATATCTCTACAACACTTATTTTGTGAATTATTGGATATTAACTACTAGTAGTACCATATAATATTGTTGAGTTTTCTTTTTATATTTACTTTACAGAATTGCATTACGTAACTGATAATCTTTTATTTTAATTATCCAATTTTTAACTTTATAAATAACATTTTAATTTATCCTATCATAATCTTGAAATAACAAGCCTAGATATATGTAAAAGGGTGGTCCAAGCAACATTTTAAAAATTTCCCTTTTTTTAAGATAGAGTGCTTCCTTCTTTTTCTAAGATGAAAAATAGAGTCCTTCAATTTAAAGCCATAAGATCATCAACTCTCTTTACTGCATGTGTTTTTTATTTTTGCAGCTTTACTAAAGTTGCTAGTATTTACATCTTCTTGTTTATAAATTTGAATTGAAATTAAATCTTTATAAACAAAAATACACTAAAGTTTCTTTCACTTTAATACCATTGAAAGAGTTAATATAAATTGTTTTTTTGTTTAACAAAAAAACAAGGAGAGGGACAATATTCATAATATATGTACTCTATTTAGATGTAGAAAATGAATCATAAGAAGACATAAATGTCACAGAGAATAATTGTTTGAACATTTGAAAAAATGTCCAAAATACCAGAGACAATCCAAGTCTATGAGTAGTCAATTGAGTCCTCGAACATATATAATGATTTTTGTCACTTTCCTTCTTTTTATTTTATATTATACCTTTGAGAAAATTAAAGAAAATTTATTTACCTTTATTTATAATTTCATCGATTTAATTTAGTCGATTATAGTAAGTTATTTTTTTTGTTTTGGTATGATAGGAAAGAAGCGAATTAGAGTATGTCCAACTAATTGTCTTTGGTATAATTTAGTTGATTATAGTAAGTTATATTAAACATATGTTTATTTGCTCTTATTTCGTATATAGATGACCAAACAAAAAGAAAGAAAATCGTCATGGCGGATTCAAGATTTTAAGGCCATGATCATTTTTATTTACTAGGTCCTAAATAGATTGCTAATACATATCAAGAAATTCTGTTGAAATTATTAAATTCTATCGAACACATAACTTTAACGGTAAATTTATTTTTTGTTTTTTGTTTTCATTTTTTAAGAAAATGGGTAGGGGAAATGGAGAAGAGATGTAAGGTGGGAATTAAACTCTCACCAATACAGTGAAAATTTATATCACCAATCAACTGAGCTATAAAGATTAACCGTTAGTTTACTTATGTATCTTACTTTCTCTTTTATTTTCCTATAAAAATTTATATCATCAATCAACTGAGCTATAAATAGGGATTGTTCTCTTATCCTTTTTGGTCTTTCTCTCCAAAAAAACAATGGGCCAAGAAAGGTATGAATTGGGCTTATTTCATTTTTTGATTCTCAAACTTTGCTTTAATCTATGGGCTTATTTCATTGAGTGATTGGACTTACATCCTTTGGGCCAATCAAACAAGGCTTTTATGAGAGCCCAAAGATTGAAAAAGTCCTAATAGGAAGCGTTTCTAAATGAGCAACTTTTACATACAGCAAACATAAAAATCATATTTATATGTTATACATATAATTTGCATAATTGTGTTGCATATCAAATTTAATGTTTGTTATAGAGTTTTTGATTTGGATAATTCGCCACAAACACTCAATTTTATACAAATTGATCGATTTTGTATAAATTCATTTATACATTGTAATTTGTATAATAAGATTTGTTTTTGTATAATTACAAGTGTATAGGACGAAAATAAATATATTTGTATTTGTATATACACTTTTCTCTCGTTTTATACAAACACAAACATATTTTATATATTTTATACCGAAATGTATAAAATGGCTAATTGTATACCAAATCAGATGACAAAAAAAGAGAATGTTTGCTGCGAATTACAATTAAATAAACTATGACTATAGCATTTAATTTGAATTGATAATTTTCTACTTCATACAATTTTTCCTTTCTAAATTGAGGCATCAAAACGGATATCCGACATTGGGTGGATTGTTTTTTTTTCTCTTAAAAAGCGACTTTTTAGAAAGGTATAAGATGCTTGATTGTTCCACGAAGAATAGAAGTTTTCAAGTTGGTCATATTTAGGCAAATCCACATATTAGAGCCTTGATATTATTTTTTACTCAAATATGAATAGTTGACTCAAATTGTAATGTGTGTATATTTCATCTACAAGGGAGATAATAATTACTCCTACTATATTCTAGTTGTCAATTATGAGCTATAGTAGCGATAAATGTCGAAGCGAGTGAGTTGTATTATATTTGAACATATCAAAATAGATCAAGTTAATAAAAAATATATTATTGATCCATTCAAATGTTATTTGCGTAAAAATGAGGGTCATAACTAACTCGTCCAATTTTTACTAATTTTTAATTAGTTTATTTATTCTTTTACATGTTTTAGCAGCTACAAACTATTCATTTCTTTATCATTGTTTTATTCAATGCATAAAATAAAAATAAATATCTTTTTTCTTTAAAAAAAAACTTTAACTAGATTTTTCATGGGTTAATTTGAGCTATATATCGACCAAGTTTTTACGGGCTAAATAGATTAAGCTAATACGTAAGCAAATCAATAATTCGTTCAAATTTAATTTGGTTAAATCTATTTTAGATGGTGTTTGAATTGACTTAAAAGTTGACCAAAATCTATTTTAAGTCAATTGTTGAAAGTAGATGACGTTTGAATTGACTTAAAAATTGATCAAACCTATTTTTAAATCAGTTTTTGACTTGTTGAAAGTATTTGACAAATATAAAAAATAACTTAAAATAAATTAAAAAGCGTTTGGTAAGGTCAAACTTAACTTTGAATAAATTTAAAATGACTTAAAAATTAAAATATGAAAAATCAAATGTGGGTCTCCTCTACTTTTTATTTTTTGATTTAAAAATTATTTTAATTTGACTTTTTATTTTTGAGGGGCTCTTTGTTGTGACATTATACATATGGACCTTTAATTTGTTTCCTTGTGTGTGTGTTTGTTGTAATAATACATAATGTCAAAACAATATTTGTCAGATTACACCAAACATAAATGAATAGGCCTAAAAGGCAAAAATCAGTTGAGAACTTGAGAATATACTACATTCCAAAATTTACATTTATGAAGTTTTTCCAGATATAGTAGAACAATCAAGTCACTGATTATTGTAATGAATTTTGTAACTTTAGATGAGAACTTGAGATACATATTCAAACTTTTTTCCATCAAAAATTAAAATTTAGATTTTGGATATTATCAAAAAATTAGATAAATATGGACTTTTTACTATTTGGGTGTTAAATAAAAATCCATTTTTAGTTCTTGGGTAGTATCAAAATAGGATAAAAATTGAATTTTCTCTTTGGGTGTTATAGATGGTTAATCATGTTATCAAAATTCCATTTTTAGCTTTTGGGTAGTGTCAAAATAGGATAAAGATTGAATTTTTAATCTCTGGGTGTTATATATAGTTAATCTTTTTTATCAGAAATCCAATTTTTAGTTTCTGGGTAGTGTAAAAATTGGATAAAGACTGATTTTTTACTCTTTGGGTGTTACAGATAGTTAATCTTTTTAGTCAAAAATTCAGTTTTTAGTTTTTGGGTATAATCAAGATTGAATTTTTACTCTCTGGGTGTTATAGATAGTTAATCTTTAGTCAAAAATTCAATTTTTAGTTTTTGGGTGTAATCAAGATTGAATTTTTACTCTCTGGGTGTTATAGATGGTTAATCTTTTCAGTCAAAATTCAATTTTTAGTTTTGGGTGTAATCAAGATTGAATTTTTACTCTCTGGGTGTTATAGATAATCTTTTTAGCTTTGGTTTGTTGTTAAGAAAGGTTCTTGATTCATAATCATGACAAAGAAGTCTAGGGAACTGAGGCAATGGAGAGCCTATTTTAGGTCATCAACTTTGGATATTTTTTATATCATTGAATCTGCATTAAGAGTAGCAGCCATTGATTACCCACAAGAATTTAAATTAAGAAGAGATGGAATTAATGAGCTGCTCTTCTCAATTGGGGATTTTGATAGTGATGAGGTAGAAAATGTTGTTGATGTTGAGGGTGATAAGGGTAAAAGAAAGTGTAAAAATGAGTTAGTCAGGGAGTTAAATGATTCTGATGTTGAAAAAAGGAAAAGTGAAAGCAATGTTGAAGTTGAGGCATTGAGTGATGAGTTAGAGGAAGAGTCTCGACTTGTTAACGAGGCTCTATCGATCAAGAAAAGCAATGCTGAAGTTGAGGCATTGAGTGATGAGATAGAGGAAGAGTCTCGAGTTGTAAACGAGGCTCTATCGATTAAGAAAAGCTATGCTGAAGTTGAGGCATTGATTGATGAGATAGAGGAAGAGTCTCGAGTTGTTGACGAGGCTCTATCGATCAAGAAAATCATCGATAACAGTCAAAATGAGGTATATATCAGTAGACTGATTTTACTTCACTTCAGTTGAACTATTTTTTTGCTATTGTTGGTTTTGTACATGTTTTCTTGATTTTTTAGTCTCAATTGATATATGATTGTAGTTAGTCTTTGAAACAATGTAGAAATGTGATGCCATTTAGTTTACTTTTTATCTGCTTTGAAATGTTTCTCCTTGAGTCGAGGGTCTTCAGTTTTTAGATTTTGATAGTGTTATGTTCTTTTGACAGTCTGATTCGAATATACATAAGAGCTTAAAGAGGCTTCAAACGATGGGTTTGTCCGTGGAGATTCTGCAGGTTTAGTCTTTTACTAATGTATAGATTTGATTTGCAATTTCTTTTATCAGCAATTCGTACTCAACGTATATATTTTTATATCAGAACACAGCAATTGGGAAGTCTGTTAATACTCTCAGATGCCACAACTCAAAAGATATTCGATGTCTGGTCAGGAAGATGGTCAAGTATGTCACTCTTTCTTACACGATGCTTCATTTAATATAGTTTTGAACAATATTTCCTTTTTGAGTTATCGCACCATTTTGTCATCACTTGCAGTTTTTGTTGGATTTTCATATCGTTTTCTATTAATTTACATGCTAGCGTGGATATTACAGGGAGTGTGATGATGTCCTTACCTTAATTGTACAGTTTTCTGCTTCAATTCAGTACTATTAAGTAATTGAAGCATATACCTAGTTTCACCACTTTGTGCACTTAACCGCGACTTTTTGTGTTTGATTGTGGTTATATAAGAAACTGTCGTTGCGTAGAAACATTGATTGTTCCCTTACAATGACTTAAATTAGACTGGATGGATATGGTAAACGAGTGTCGTTGTGTTTATTCATTTCTCATGCATCACAGGGACTGGATTGAAATGGTACAAGAGTGGATGGATGCTCGAGCAGCATTAACAGGTCCTCCAAAATTTAGTGGTGTATTTATTCTATGTTTGAAGGTCATTATTGAAGTCTAATGTGGTGAGCTGTGAAATTATTGGTACAGAAAAGAAATCTGAGTCTACGGAAGCATTCGTTGTTGATGAAGAAGACGGAGGACTTCCTGCCCCGCCCTTGGAGGACTTACCTTTCCTTTTTTCTCAGACCACCTCTAAAATCGAGTTGTCACAAGTATGCCTAACGCCTTACCTTTCTTCGACAAAATCATTTATCTTTACCTTCATGATTGACACTCACTCGTTTTCATCTTAAATGTAGATCTTTGATGGCATGGATGATGATGGAAGTGAGTAGAAACTTTTGTCCTTATAATAATTTCAAATCTACTCGATTCTTCTTCTAATCGTGGACTTTCTTTCAGATGTTATGATCAGCGTGGACCAAAAGGACAAGCAAGAAAAGAAACAATCTTCCCTTGTCAAACCAAATAAGCCACCCGGAGTCAACTCAGGACGTGGAAGACCAACTAAGCCAACACTCGAACAGAAGCTCAACAATGATCATGAAATGAAACTCCAGGAGAAATCTGACAAAAGGAAAACTCAAACAAAGCCTGTGCCTACTCAACAAAATGTAAGTATTCGAAGGGTGTCAATTTCTAGTTCATGTAAAGCTTCGATTTCTAACTAACAGTTCATCATTTCGTTGTATCAGAAACTAAAATGCCCCGATGAGGATGCAGAACATTTGAAACTTGAGGCCACAAAGCGAAAGCTCCATGAGTGTTACCAAGAAGTTGAAAATGGTTAGTTTAGTTTCTTATAGCGCGTAGATTTAAATAACTCATCGTGCACTACAAACGATCTGATGATATTTCCTTATTAATTGTTGTTCAGCCAAGAGGCAGAGGACTGTTCAAGTAATGAAGTTGAAGGACATACCCAAGCAAGGCCGTGGCGTTGGAAAGCCTAATAATAGGCCTTTGGTAAAGAGGCGTCAATGAATCATTTCTTCGCCTTTGCCAGTCAATCTTGTGTCAATGAAGCCTCGTGTCAATGGATCTCATCTAGTTAGGAGAGGTGCGCGTTTTAAAATGTTCAAATTATACATTTTCCAGTTGGAAGGACATGAATTGTGCCCCGATTTTCGACTTTTTTTAACATTAGCCTGCCCTTTTATTTTCTTCTTTCATAGAAATGCCCTGAATTGCAATTTGCACATCAGAATAAGTGCATTTACATGTGGCTATGATCCAAATATGAAAGAAATACAAAAGTTGGACCTATTTGATCATTATCTCTATTATATTATATTCAGTTATCATAGTTTCACACCTATTGTACGCATTTGTAAGTCGATGCAAGAAATAATCAAATAATCTCAAACGAAATGGTACATACAAGGAAACATTTCATAATATCTAGGGAACATTTCTTATTACAACAACAATAACAAGAAAGAAAAAAAAAACTCATAATAATACATAGAAAAATCTTTTTATAACTACGCCATTTGCCCAAATATCTTATTGACTTTTATAGTGGCATATCGTTACAAAAGATGACTGTTATAAAGATGTCTGACCGTAGTGACATAACTTAGAGAGAAGAAAAGATAGGGAAGCCAGGTAGTGTATAACCAGCATCAACAATAAATATATTGCCAGATACATAATTTGAAGAATCATGTACCAAATATCTTAATAGTGAAGTCAATGCTGGATCAGTTGTACCAAATGTTTTAAGTGGAATAGTTCTTTTTGCTACATTTTTTATCCAATCTTTTTTCACTAAATTCTCAGTAATCTCTGATTTGAAAAGACCTGGTGCTATTCCATTCACTCTAATATTATGTTCTCCCAATTCTAATGCCATTATCTGCAAATTAAATTTCATAAACAAAAGTTAATTAGTACGCGATAGGTGTTTGATACGACAAACGTCATTTTAGGGTTAGGTTATAATTAATTACCTTAGTCATAGAATCCATAGCAGCCTTGGAGGAACTATAAGCAATACCACCACGCACTAAAGGTCTATTTAAACCAGAAATTGATGAAATATTAATAATTGAGCCTCCTTTTTTTGAAGCTTGCATTTGTCTTCCAACATATTTGGAAACTAACCAAGATCCTGTCAAATTTGTTCTTAAAGTATTTTCCCACTCTTCCGAAGAAATATCCACTGAAGATTTTATTCCTCCTATACACAAAATACATTCAATTCATATACTATATCAAATTATAACCTAACAATTATTAGAAATGATTTGGAATTAACGAATCTACACTACTAAGATCAAGATGGATTATCAAAAACGTAAAGGAGATAGGATGGATAACTAGTCAGATCTAATACAAATAAGAGTTCCCTCATACGAGATGATCTCAAACATGATATCAAGAAGATATTTTTAGGATATTATTTTGGATCTCATCGAAAACTTTCAATTACTTACCGAACAAAGGCTAAGAAAAGAAAGTATAAGATACAATTTTTTTTAAAAAATATTATTATTATTGAATTAATCTTCTTTGATATAAATAAATATTTTTTTTAGTGACAAATTAAAGCGGTTCAAAAAGTATGTCATGTTAAAAAATATATATTTTAGTATTTTAGCTCCATCGTGACATCAAGGTATTAAATATAAATATTTTGTGAATTTCATAAGAAACTACTTCATTCATTGGTGTTTTTACTAGTTTAAAATCGATAAATTTCAAAATCAAACCGAATGAATTGATATGAAACACATACATTTTGTTGGTATCAACTTTGTTACGTACCTCTAACGCCAGCATTGTTAATAAGAGCATCAATGTGACCAAAAGCATCCCAAGCTTTCTTTACTGATGCTTCAATAGTTGTACCATCAGCTGTAACATCAAGTTCAATAGCCATAGCTCTAACCAAATGAGAATTTGGACTAGACATTGTATTAATTTCATCACAAAGGGACTTCAACCGGTCCGCCCGACGAGCACCCGCCACCACTCTGCACCCTGACCTAGCTAGGTCAAGGCAGAATTCGCGGCCGAGCCCCGCGGATGCACCGGTTACAAACACCACTTTCCCTTCCAATTGTAGCCATGGCTCCAAATGGTTAGCCACATTGTTCATTTTTTGAGTCCTTGGCTCAACATATGTTGTCATAGCATATGGGACTTGGTAGGAGTTCTTTTAGTTTGGAGTTTATTAATTCTAATATAATAAAATATGTACATATATATAGGTAAAAATTTTGAATAGATGAATTGAATATGGGACAATTTTTAATAGAAATTTGAGAAACATGGTTCATGCATATGTATGTGGTTGTTCTAAGCAAGCAGTGGCGGACCCAGGATTTTCGTTTAGGAGGTTCGAAAAATAAAAATATAAACGTGTAAATAAGTCTTTCGAAATGGGCCTTTTGAATTTTTTGGGGTTTGAAACAACACTTTTGGCACGTTTTAAAAATAAAATTGCTTGAAAAACAGAATTAATTTTTTTTAAACAAAAATAAACTGAAACAATAAAGGAAAATAATTAAATGTCATTGTAGGGCCTTCTGAATTTTTTGGGGTTTAAAACAACACTTTTGGCACGTTTTAAAAATAAAATTGCTTGAAAAATAAAACTAAGTTTTAAAAATAAAATTGCTTGAAAAACAAAACTAAATTTTTTTAAACAAAAATAAACTGAAACAATAAAGGAAAATAATTAAATGTCATTGCAGGGATTTGAACCTGGGCGAAAAACTTAATATTTAGGGGTCTTACATTGAGCCATCTATTTTTATTTGTTATTGAGAGGGTTCAAAATATATATATCTACAAAAATACAGACAATTTACCTTATATATATAGTGTATTTTTTTATCGAGAGTGTTCAGGTGAACACCCTGGACCCAGGAAGGATGTGAGGTTGATATAAATATAAACTAATCATTGATTTTTTTTCCTAAATAAGGACCCCATGGACCACACCATAAGTTTTATTATCATCAAAAAGTTATACTGGAATGGTAACAAAAACTTCTAAATCTTTCGCAAACATCTCGAATTCAAGTTTTAGATATATATAAAAAGTTATCTTTAATAGCGAGTGCTCTAATTTACCTCAAAATATTATTTTTTTTCAATACAAATTCAACTTAATCAGGCGTTAAAAATAAATTCCTAACATCTAAGTGGAAAACGAAAAGGAAAGAGGTATTACAATAGATGAGTACTACTAAAAGTTTTAACTACTAAGTACTTGGTATATTAGGGAAGTCAGTAGAACATAAAATTTCATTTTTAAAATTAATTCAAATATTTAAAAACTATTTTCACTTTATAAAAAACACTTAAGATAAGTAAATTTAAGAGGGTTAGCTCTAAGAAGATAGAGTCGTGGAAGAAAGAAGGAAAACACAAGTAGCTTAGCTTAAACTCATAAAATTAAACTAAAAACATGCATTAGGACAACACTTTTCTCTCATATAGAAGAGACAGTTCGAGCAGCTTTCAACATGGCTGCTTAATAGTCATTCAATTGGCAAGTGAGGATATTTTTGTCATTGCCACTTCTCCAAGAGATAAGTATGGTATAGAAAAATTGTACTATCCTCCTTATTATTTGAACCTTCTTAATATCTTTAGAAAGAGGCCATACTTTTCTACTTAATTACCCATTATGCCTTTTATCATTGAGTATATAGTGGGGTCCATTTTAATTTTATTGGATTTCTGTATATTAAATTGTTTAAATTTAATATAGTCAAATAAATTAATAAAATCTTATTATATAACTTTTATATTCAAAACAATTTATTTACACTTGTTTAAATTTAATATAGTTAAATAATTTAATAAAATTTTATTATTTAGCTTTATATTCAAAACAATTTATTTACAATTTATCTTTTAATATTATATATATCATTAAATAACTATATAAGATTATTAATAGTCATATTTATATTTTAAAAGTATAACTAATAAAATTAAATTTTTAAAAATAAACTCCTAATAAATAGTTTATTAAGAAAAATGTTAAATTAATTTAAATCAAGTGTATATTTATTAACTCGGCGAACCCTTTGTGACGTGTAAGTACAATTTACCAATATTTAATTATTCGAATTTATATTCTAAGTTTATCAGCATAAAAGAATAAAAAATCATTAGATTTTGTATTGAATTGTTTTTTATTATTAAAATGACGTTATGGAAAGAAAAAGGCAAAAAAGAAATTCTTTCTTTCAGATTATGTGGTATAATTTAACTAATATACTTCTTTTATTTGATTTTTGTCAAGTAATTTTACTAAATATTGATATACTACTTTTTTTACTCTTTAAAATACTAGGGAATTTTACTTTGAAATAAAAGAAGTTTTATATCAACATATTTGGGGTCCATAACTATAAGTTCTAACGTATAAGATTTTGATAAATTAAAACTTTAAAGTTAAAACTATTCTTAAACATAATAATGTTCTTTAAGAAAATTGAGAAAATAATTTTATACAAAAAAAAGTAACAAATTTAGATTTTCTTAATCAAGAGTCTGACTCTTACTCCCGAGAGAGAATTAACTATAAGGTTACAAAAACATGAATGCTTATTATAATCTAAAAATCTATTTGTGTATCACTTTTTTCTTTTGCTTATATAAATAAAATGTACTTGTCTATCTTATAAAATTTGGATCCAACCACTTATATATAATTTTGATATTACATGAAAAATATGATTGATTGTTTTTGACAAAAAATTGTTATTATTTGTTTCAATTCTAATAAATAGCTACTACTGGATAGAAAATGAAGGCAATGAATAAAAATCATATAAAAGATTTATTGCTTAAACGACAGATGAATAATTTACAGATATCCATAATTACATTTTAACCATCTACAATTGAAGAAAAAAATACAATTAAATAATTAAAGTGTTTATATTTATGTGTCACACTTATTATATACTTAGTATATATTTTTTATATACGTGTCATACTTACTATATTGGGCCCGTGCTTACACGGGCTATCTACTTCTAGTAAATAGAGAAGGATAAGGTATATATGGGTCAAAATTAAAGCTAGAGTTATTTGATCATTGTTTTCCTTTTTATAATGCTCTGTATATGCATGCATGCGGGACAATTATCGTATACGTTCTTATCGTAAAAGTATTTACAAATTATTGTATAATGTAAAAAGTATTTGCAAATTATCGTATACATTTTCACCGTAAAAAGTATTTAAAAATAATCGTATACGTCTCATCATAAAAAGTATATATATGCAAATTATCATATACATTTTCATCGTAAAAAGCAAAATAGAAAAGAAAAAAAAAATTAATCAAACGCCTTTTACACATCTTTGACCATTAAACTGATTATATGTGAACTTATCGGTTGAGTTGGACAAAGTACGTGTATTTCATACGTATAAATATGTGGATTATACTAATAAATAACTCGAGCCCAATCTATAATACTAAATCATAAGCTATAGCCTAATCAATAGGGGGAGGAATTCTCACAAATATAACGACAATAAATTTGATCATGCTTTATAGCTATAGTTTGCATATTTATGGGTTGTAGCTATACTTTAAGCTACATTGTTTATATATAATTCGCGGGTACACATGTATTTTTGAATAAACACTAATTTATACAAATACAAACATTTGAACTTTAAACAGTTATACAAATTATATCTTACAAAATTACATTATAAAATTGTACAAATCCGAATGATACAAACCTGCAGATCATACAAACTTAAAACCCAGTCCACGTAATTATCACCGAATATAGGTCGTGATAGTTAACTTATACTATAGCTATGATGACTAATAAACTGGTACAGTAATTCACCCCGCCCAAAAAAAAAAGTTTGTCTATCAAGCCCAAAACATTGTCTTATTGGGCCCTATATGATTTTCTCTTTGAGGAAAAATTTACCAAGAGCCCATGGGCTAATTTGTTAAGCTAAAATCTGCTGGTTAACTGAAAGGGAATAAGGCCTAAAGCCCATTCTGTTGTTTGAATTATTTCATTCTTCACTCATATGAATCCATAATCATCGAAAATCATAGTGCGATGGATAAGATTTCTACCGTTTTAATTACAGGATAAGAATTTCTAGTGATTCGTCGTAACATGAGTAGTCATTTCCTCGCACGCTTGACATTTACCTACAATCGCATTAGACTACCTTTCTTTTTAACGCACATGAAACGGAAAAATCCTAATAAAAATTATTCACACAATCAAAACCATTCCTTCTTTCGTTCACTATCAATCGACTAGCCATGAACAAAATTGTAACAAAGCATATACATGACAATCAAACACAACTCTTTCTTTATAAGAAAAAAGAGAACTCCATTAAATAATTTGTGAAAGAGTATTTCCTACATTATTTTAAATTTTACCTTTCATCTTTTCTTTAATTAATTAAATCTTCGTACAAATATCAAACATCGAACAGAAAAAAGATCAAGGAAAGGACAAGAGGTAGGTGTTACTTATAAGCACGAGAACCTGAAAAGATTTTGGAAAGGAATTAAAGTACTAAAAAGAAGAATAAAAATGAAAGGGACATAACATAATAAGAAAGAATATAAACAAAAACATAGTTTATGTGGAAATAATGATTATTGCATCCTCTGTAGCACACAAAAAAATTTGATGGGAATCTATAATATCTCCTCCTGCAATTATTACATATTAGATATTCTAAATCCAACTTTTATTTACTAGGTCACTTTCATCTTATATATCTATACCATTTATAATAAATAATAATATATTTAGTAAAATTATACGAGAACAATCGAAATATATAAGATCTAGTGTTAAAACCATTCATTTTTTAAGATCATTGGATATAATTTTTTAAAACAAAACATATTTAGTTACGTTTAGATTCAACATTGGGCCAATGATTCATGCTTAAATTAGTCAAGTCAATTCAAGTTGATTTTCTAATTTATCTGATATATTTAAGATTATAAATTTAAATGCTTTAATTCACCTAAGTAAAAAAAAAGAAAGGAAAAAGTGACTCCTCATAGAAGAAAAGTATGTTTTTTCATCCGACAGCAGTAAAAGTTACAAATATATTTTAAGGTAATATAAAGGTGTAAAAAATTAAGTTAAAGTAATCTCCAAACTAATTTTACAGAAAATAAAAAGTGAAAAGAGAATCTTTCTGTTCCTCTTCTTTCATTTTCTCTGATATTCTTGTTTGTTGAATGTTGGTCCTTTCCTTTTCTCTCATATAATAAAAAATACGTAAAAACTAATAATTATACTTTCAAAATTATATTTATTAGTATCTTTTTTAATCATCAGCTCCAGAAAATACAATCCACTGACTATATATCAAAGACAATTATTTTATTTTTTTGAAATAATAGTAATAATCCAATATCTTAAAATATCATCTGATCTCAAGAAATATCTTTTTATTGGTAAAATGAACAAAAAATTAAATCACAAGTTGCTTAGCAATATGTAAATTTAATCTAATAAATTTGTGTAGAACATGTTGAATATTTTCCTTCAAGAGGTTTTTTCTGTCAAGTAATTTTACCCGCCCTTTTTATTTCCGTACAGGAAGACGATTTAAACTAAAGTTTCTTTTCTTTAGACTAATAGAAGTCCTTCATCTTCTGGCCAACATGTCTCAACATATAAAAGGTGTAAGGTCGATTCTCTTTTTATAATCTTAAACAATTGTTGCTTTTTAAATCAATTCTTCTAATTGTGATAGGCCTAAAGTATGAATTTTTAACATCATATTAACGAAACCTTGTTTCATCTGATATTGATCCATACACTATGTTATTCAAAATTATGTATTTTTGAGTAATTCTTACCTTTCGATATTGAAACCTAACATTCATAAAAGTTTTAACAATATTATTATAATGACATTCCATTATATTGATAGAAGTTAACAATATTATTAAGACATCAACAAAGAATTCTCACACTTCTTGATTGAAATATTTATTTGCATTCATTTTCATTTGGAGAATTTACCTATTTATCCAACAAATATTAAAATGTTCATAGGAGGCCTCTCTCCCATCATGAAAAGACTTACTAAAAAGAAGCAGCTTTTTCCAAAGGACCTCAGCTTTTACTTCTTTGTCTGCCATTTAATTTCCTTAAATATATCATATCTCTTCTTTCATCTCCCACACAAAAACCTCTTCTTTTTTTCACTTCTCACACTCTCCCTTTTAAAAATATTAGTAGCAAGTAGCTCCTTTTCCACCTATATATTTCTTTAAGCTAAGAGGGCTTCTCCCATTTCTTAGTTTTTATGATATATAGGTGAGAAAAAAGTGAAGTGGGGTTTTGTTCTTGAAGGAAAGTTTGGATCTTTTTGTGTTCTTGAAATACCCCATGTGAGTTTTGTGATAAAAAAAAATCCATTTTTCTGATCTATACTTTGTTTTGTGAAGGGAAAGTTTGAATCTTTTTGTGTTCTTGCATAACCCCATGTGAGTTTTGTGATCAAATATCCATTTCTTGATCTGTACTTTGTTTTGTGAAGTGAAAAGTTTGAATCTTTGTAAGAAAAAAAAATGATATCACTTTCAGACCTTTACCATGTTCTTACTGCTGTAGTTCCACTGTATGTAGCAATGATCTTAGCTTATGGTTCAGTAAAATGGTGGAAAATTTTCAGCCCTGACCAATGTTCTGGAATCAATAGATTTGTTGCTCTTTTTGCTGTTCCATTGCTATCTTTTCATTTCATTGCTTCCAACAATCCATATGCAATGAACTACAGGTTCATAGCTGCTGACACTCTTCAGAAAATCATAGTTCTTTTTGTTCTAGCTATTTGGTCAAGAGTTAGCTCAAGGGGGTCCCTTGAATGGTCCATTACTTTGTTTTCACTATCCACTTTACCAAACACTTTAGTTATGGGGATTCCTTTGTTAAAGGGTATGTATGGTGATGCCTCAGGAAGCTTAATGGTCCAAATTGTTGTGCTTCAATGTATCATTTGGTACACTTTGATGCTTTTTTTGTTTGAGTATAGAGGGGCAAGAATGCTTATTGCAGAACAGTTTCCTGACACTGGAGGTTCCATTATTTCCTTTAAAGTGGATTCTGATATTATTTCATTAGATGGTAAAGAGCCATTGGAAACTCAAGCTGAAGTTGGTGATGATGGGAAACTTCATGTAACTGTTAGAAAATCCACTAGTTCAAGGTCTGAAATTTTTTCAAGAAGATCCCATGGTCCTAATTCTGGCCTTTCATTAACCCCAAGACCATCAAACTTAACTAATGCTGAAATTTATTCATTGCAATCTTCAAGAAATCCAACTCCTAGAGGCTCAAGCTTTAACCATACTGATTTTTACTCCATGGTGAATGGAAAAAATGCAAATATGAGTCCAAGGAATTCAAATTTTGGGAACTATGGTCATGATGAGGAGAGTGGTGTTGCTGGATTTGGGAGAGGAAATGGGGTTTATGGACAGGGAAATGCAGGGTACCCTGCTCCGACTAATGCTGGAATCTTTTCTCCAGCCACTGGACCAGTGACCAAGAAGAAAGCTAATGGTGGTACAGAAGGTGGAAAAGATCTTCACATGTTTGTTTGGAGTTCAAGTGCTTCACCAGTATCTGAAGGAGGGATTCATGTCTTTAGGGGAGGAGGTGACTATGGTAATGAGCTTGGTGTTGGAGCCCACCCAAAAGGTATAACTACATTCTTGGACTATGAAAAATATACCATGTACCATGTTGTACTAGTTGCTGTTTTTCCTAAGTTTAATTGATTTTGGTTATCTTATTATGGATTAATACTCAATTTTGTGTTGCTTGTTCTTGTTACTTGTATGTTGTAATGCAGTGTAGTCCCACTTAATTGGGGTGTACATAGACCCCTTCCTCAGAGGTTAAGAGGTTTTTTCCAATTGACCCTTGGCTCAACTAGATAGATTTTTAGATTTGTGTTAGATTAATCTGTGGAGTGTTGAAGGGTTGGAGTTTGTTAAGCAATTTGGCCTTATTCAGTTGTTTTCTTTCAATAGTTTCTTGTTTTAGGCATAAGTTTGGAGCCTTGCATATCCAGTCCCTGAAATTATGGCCATATTTTTGTCTTTTTCTTGAGACAAACATGCTTGTATTACTTTTGTCTTCTCATGTTGCATAGGAAATTGGTTGAGTATCTATTGTAACATCTTATTTCCTTCATCATGTCTGGTAATTTTTAGTACACCATGCATAAATCCAAATTAGCTAGACTGTGACTGTATGGATCGTTTGTATTCATGCGTGTTTCATTTTAATATTAAAATACTTACCTAGATATTCCCTTATTGATTGAATGTTTTTCCTCACATTAGATTATGATGAATTTGGCCGAGAAGAGTTCACATTTGGAAACAAACAGAACCTGAACGGAAATGACCGGGAAGGGCCAGTTGTGCGCTCGAGCTCCACAACCGAGCTCCGTCCTAAGATTGCTCAAGAAGAGACCAAGGCAACTGCCATGCCACCAGCTAGTGTCATGACCAGGCTCATTTTGATTATGGTGTGGCGAAAACTAATTAGGAACCCAAATACTTACTCCAGCCTCATTGGCCTAACTTGGTCCTTGGTCTCTTTCAAGTATGTTTACCCAAAATTTACTTAGTTTATATGCTTAGTCTATAGTAAGACTTGTGACTAATGCCAAATCTTTTAGGTGGAATGTTCAAATGCCTGCAATTATAGCCAAATCAATATCAATTCTTTCTGATGCTGGTCTCGGAATGGCAATGTTTAGTCTTGGTATGTCTGATATAACAATTAGATAATCTTCACCACGAAATGCCCTTCGTTCTTATGCGAACTGATTCTCATAATGGAACAACAGGTTTGTTCATGGCATTGTCGCCTAGAATCATTGCATGTGGGAAAACAATTGCTATCTTCTCAATGGGTGTGAGATTCCTTACTGGTCCTGCAGTCATGGCTGCTGCCTCCATTGCAGTCGGACTTCGAGGTGTCCTTTTGCATATTGCTATCGTTCAGGTAAACTTCAACTTCATAACAATACATAAACAGGCTTTTATTGCCACACATAACTGAGAAATTTGCAAAATTTTCATTTTTCAGGCAGCTCTTCCTCAGGGAATTGTTCCATTCGTTTTTGCCAAGGAATACGGCGTTCATCCTGATATATTGAGCACAGGGTGAGGCCTCATAAAACATATCATGTTTGTATCATGAAATGTGAAAAAAAAAACATTCTTGAAATACTAAAAGTTTTGAGGTTCTTGTTGAATGTAACTCAAGAATCTTACCTATCAACTATAAAATGTTGTATACTAGTATTTTGGTTTCTTAATATATACTAAATCATGGTTTTTATTAATTATTGCAGGGTTATATTTGGTATGTTAGTAGCTCTTCCTATAACTTTGGTCTACTACATTTTGCTGGGGCTTTGAAGCTGATGATGAAGAACCAGAACCAAGCTGCTGGAGTTTTTTTGTGAAGGAAAAAACTAAAGACCCTTTTGGCATATGGTCTTTTTTGCCACTAACAGAATATGAAATTCTCAGAAAAAAGAGACAAAAATGAAAGCAAAGTGGAATTATTGTGAAATGGTCAATTGTTGGGAACAACCAATAGAGGAGTTTTAGTGGAAAATTCTTTTGTTGTCTCTTTGTCCTCTCTTTACCTTTTTGAACTTTTGTGTTATCCTAGGCCTACATGTCTTTTGCTTTTTTTCAATGAAGAAAGTGATGTTTTTTTTTTCTCTATATATATGTAGATGTCTATTGTCTTTTAGGAGTACCTTTTCTGTTGAAGCTTTCAAAAAGCTACTACTTAGTACTTTTACTAACCTTAATTAAACACAATTTATGTGTGAAAATGGGCTACTTTTTTCTTTCTCATGGTTAATGTGTTCTTATATAAGTGAAAAGAAAAACAAATTATGCACACTTTGTAAGTGTTTGGTGTGCTCATTTGGTTGCTTTATATGTTAGTTTGGTGTGAAAAAGAATTAAGTAGATGTAAAAGCAACTCTCTAGTGTTTGATCCATTCAGTAGAAGATTAGTAGAGTTAGTTGTATGAATGAAATAATAGGGCAAATGAACAATATAGAACCTTTTGATGATTTATCCTTTTGAGTAGACTAATCGAGTTAGTTAAATCAATAAATTTCGAATAAATGAAATAACACGGCAAATGAATAAGATAGAACCTTTTGATAATTTATCCTCTTGAGTAGACTAGTTGAGTTAGTCAGATCAATAAATTTCGAAAACTAAATCTTTTATAGAAAAACTTGCATGGTTATAATATTTTCATAACTATTTATCTCCACTTTGAATACAGTTCCAGTACTAGTGAATCTAGAGTTAAAAGATTTTCTCAGAAAAAAATTAAATTTTGGAGGCTCTTTGTTTTGAATACTAGTACTATTATTTGTACATAACTTGAAGAAACAGAAAGAAATCTCATGTGCATTTAATTCTCTTTTGGTTGTTTATATCTGCCTCTTATTTTTCCATATTTTTGCAGAGCAAGTGAACAACTTCTATTACTTTTTGACAGTACAAATAATTATTTTTGCAGCACTAATTGCTTCTAATAAAGTTTAACAACTCTGCCCCCAACAACTTTGCAACTAGGGCTTAACAGTAATACTTAGTAGTAACAACATTTTACATTATTAGTGATATTGTTCGTTTTGAATTCAAATTCATGTTACTAAGGAGTAAAGAATAAGACCACTTTGATGAAAATAATATTTACAAAAAGGTTATAATATCGGGTAGAATCGAACATGGAATAAAAGGATGGATGCTCGATTCTGATACAATAGAGGTATATTAGTTAAAATCAGTTGAACACCCTAATTGCTTGAGTAAATAGGTGGGTTAGGTGCACCTCTCTTCAAGTGAGAAGTAATAAGGCTAGTCTCCCCGCTTCCCCTTGTCCTTGTCTTGGCTACCCTTCTAAAAGACGAAAAAGTAGAAGACCCTACTTAGACCCAATCATGTCTAGTACGAAGCACTCTAAGATAGAGTAGACATTGACTAATTTTATCTCGCTTGATTTGACCCAAGTACCTATTTAAGATATTCTCCGAGAATGTCATCGTACTCTTAGTAAGACGGTTAAAGAGGCAAGTGTGGATTTTCTGATTTTCGAGTCAGAACTATAGTTTTGAATCCGTCAATATAAAATTTGGTTATGAAGAGGATCATCTTCAAGTTACTTGAATAACTTTTTTTTTCACTATCGGTAAAATTTAAATAAAATTTCATAAAGTAAAATTTAGAAAGAATAGAGTATACACAACTATTATCTTCTTAAAATAAAAAAACTTATTTTCAAAAAATCTTTCAGAATTTATTCATGACGTGTAATAGATAAAAAAATATATGGACAAAAGATATCACCCATCATTTCAATTAATCAAAAGGCACCCCACGTTTTCAGGTAAAGCCTTTCAGCATATCCGGCATAAACTACATGCAATACTTATTATTTGAAAAAGTGACATCATATTAAACAACTATATAGTATATATATGATATTCACAAAAATATTAATCTGATTTGAATTATTATCGATGGTTGTGATTTCTCCATTTTAATTTCACGAGATCTTCAATTTGAGCTTACGTGAGTGAAAATAGATCATATTGAAAATAACCTTAAAAATAGGCACTGCAATGCGTGAACATGAGTGGATCTAGTTTGTGCTCGATTTTTTATTGAGTAATAATTTTGATTTCGTTGGATTTCATTGCGAATACAATAAAATAAAAAGAACATTTTTAGTACTATATATTCGTTAGTTAATTTTAAGTAGCACCCAATAGTTGCTAATTACAAATTGAAATCCTTCTTTTTGGCAATAATTATAATGGATCTAAAGTACTACACTGAAATTAATTTACTCGATATGATAATGTTTAGTGAACAAAATGATTATTCCAGCTTGTTTAGGTATAAAATAAAATTATAATTAAACTATTCATACCACATGCGCCACTAAGTCATTCTGCACCTTTTGAAGCCTTTTTCTTTCTTTTTAATTACTATTATTATCAATATTAAGATTTAATTAACGAGTAAACCTTTATTTGTGACAAATTTCTATTAAGATGTTTAAATTTTGTCTGCCACTAAGACTAAGTCTTATAACGTGTAACTTTTCTTTGAAAACGATAAGCTCAACTAGAAAACATAGTCCACATTAACTTACATATATAATAATCGATCGCGTATGCATAATTTTTCGCTAGTGATGTTTCTTGTGAAAATTCACCGCTAAACCAACCAAACTACGCCAACTTAGGGGTGTTACTTACATGATATATCCAATATGTTTACTTTTACTTAATTTTTTCGATGAATTAGTGTCACGTGACATGAATTATTTTTTTTATTTTTTTTGGATGGGGTTGGGGTGAGGGGTTGGGGGCTGTTGGGGTTAGGGCTATGGGATGAAGGCCCAATTTTAGAGGCCCAAATTGAAGCCTGTTGTTAAAGACTTATTTATGCACATTTTGTAGTATAGCCAAATAGTATAGTAGTTAGAATAAAGGGAATAAGTACACAAATAGCCATATGAGGATTATAGAGTTCAAGTCATAGTCAAATATATTAATTTTTGTATGTTTGACTTGTTTAAAATCAACTTTAGACTTAGGTACATTAACAATAAAAACATTTTCCCTTGTAGTAGACTTTAACATGTGAGATTGCACGGTTTAGCTACAATTCTTACTTAATTATCAAAGAAATTTTACATGCAGTTGTCTATTTATATAAAATATATCTTCTCACACCATTGATACATAGAAATCAACTCATTTTTTTACAATTTAAAATAAATCTTAACTTTCCCCAAAAAAAATTGCACAATTCTTTGGTTAATCATGCAAGGAGTCTTTATCTCTTTGTTAGTCAAACTAAAGAAGATAAAAAAAGTAATATTTTTAAATAAAATAAAAAACCGCGTGGCTTTCATATCATCATTTCATGTGACCACAACTCAACCTAAAAGAACAAAACAACCAAAAAGATATTTTTTTTTCAATCTCAATTTGTGTGCATTTTTTTAATCTAATTATAAAAAATGTTATTATTTAATATACTTCTTAATTTCAATATTTCACATTACATTTAAAAAAAACACGAGTTTAATAACATTTTGATACATAAGATTGATAGAATAGTGATCACAATTTTTTTTCTATTAGAATCACGACAAAATCTATCACCTAATAATTTTTGTACAAATCTTTATAATTATATCCAAAAATAATAAATAATTTATCTAAAAAATAATTATATTCAGAATTCGTAAAATTAAAATTGAGCTTCGAGCTCTAAAAGAAGATAAGTCTTATGAAAACCCTAGAACACATGATCATATTTCATATCCAATCATTTCCACTATACTCTAAAATTCCCACCCCCAAAAAGCTTTCTCTCTTTAGAAGACAAACACAAACCCCTCAACATGCATCAACAAGACTTTCAAGAAAACTTGGAATCTTGCAATTATTTGTCCAAAAATAAATCATCATCAAGTGATAATAATATGATGGGAGAATATTATGGTTTTGATATTGAAGCTATTAAAAACTTTTGTAGCTCTTCCCCATTTTACCCTCAACATCATCATGTGAAATTTCAAGAAACTATAGAGAGTAATAATAGTCCAGAAGGTAGAGCTGAAAACCATAAAGAAGCTGAAAGAAGAAGAAGAGAAAGGATTAATTCTCATCTTCATAGCCTTAGAACCCTACTTTCTTGCAATTCTAAGGTAAATTTTATTTGTTGATTTATCCGTGTTTGTAGAGTAATTAGTTATGAAATTTATCGTTAAATAATTAACATGTATGTATATATGTAACAAGATTTGATAATTATTTCATACTAATAGATTAGATCAAATAGAATTAATTAACAACTAGATTTTAATACTTATTAGCCACATAATTATTAAGTTGTGTCCATTGCTAATTTCTATTTTTCAATGTGTATTTCCTTAATTTGGTGGAAGATTAAATGAAGCATGATTTCTTTTTCTTTTTTCAGAAAATTATTTGATATATTTCAAGTATAATTAATTTTTCTGGGGAGTATAGTTTTTATGCACAATATATAAATTAACTTGTTATAATCTAAATTTGAATAATTTTGTTTTGTTATATTTCAAGTTTTAGCTAACCTTTTAAGTTTATTCCTTTACAATAGTTTCCTTCGGTTCTAATAATTTAAATTAATTTCATTTCGATTAAAGTCAACATCTCAAGAATTGTGGTAATTATGAAGGAGGAGGATAAAATCATGATTATATATGTTTTCTTATTCTTCTATTTATTTTATAAAAACGTATATTCGAGATACTTATTTACTACAACTAGAACACTTGAAAAAGAATATTCAAACTTGCTTTTAGGTCTAAAGTACTACATAAATTAGATATATTGGGAAAGTAGATTCACTTTTTCCACCAAAAAACAATAAAATGACATTTTTCTTTTGTTCTTTCTTTCTCTTTGAATGCTTTTTTTTTGTTTTGCCCCGTTAGCATTGCGATAAATCGTTTTGGTCAGAAAATTTGGCTAGAATTTGATTAGAATGGTAAATAACATATTTCACACTATGTTATTTTATCTTTTTGAACATTTTTACCTTTTTAATTTTAATATCTTTTAATTAAAAATAAAAAAAAGATCAGTCTATTTTAAAATACTATAGAGTTCTTAAATTTCTGACTATTTTCTGATCATTTAGCATTATCCCATAATTTAATTTATTATAACATATTATTGACCTTTCAATAAAATTATTTGCAATATTAATACGTTTTACATCATTGTCATTGATGCATAAAACTTAAACTCTCTCTCTCTTTTTTCTTTGTTTTACAGTTAGATAAAGCTTCATTACTAGCCAAAGTTGTTCAACGTGTGAGGGAACTCAAAGAACAAACTTCACAAATTATGCAAAGTGAAACAAACTTATTATTCCCTTCAGAAACTGATGAAATCACTGTGTTATCATCAAATGATTGTTTAGCTGATGGAAGATTACTCATTAAGGCCTCTCTTTGTTGTGAGGATCGATTCGATCTCATCCCTGACCTAATTGAAACCCTAAAATCACTTGGATTGAGTCCTATAAGAGCTGAAATGGTCACAATAGGAGGAAGAATTCGTAATGTGATTGTATTAGCTGTTGATCATAAGGAGAGTAATAATAACAATACTGATCATGATGAATCGTCATTGTTGTTCTTGAGAGATGCTTTGAGGTCTATAGTTCAACGTTCGAGTTATGGTACAGGTGAACGAGGTAAAAGACGAAGAGTATTAGGTCAAGGAACAAGGAATTAATATGTATAACTTTTCCATGCATGCTTTGTTGAAATATTGGAGCTAATTTGGAGCAACGTTAAATTGTACCTTCGTCGTGGGAATTATAGGTCACCAGTTCGATCTGTGAAATCAGTCATGAGATACAAAAAAGCCGAAGAGTAGTACAATTTGTTGAAGACTGGAAGGCAAACCATGGAGTAACAGTAAAGTTATTAAAATCAGTCATTGGTAGTATTTTTGTGTGAACGTGACATGTTTTGTGTTTGCTTGTAATAGTTATGACTAATTAGGGTTTTGTTCAATGACAAATAATGTAAGTAGTTGTTTCACTTAATATAACTATATATGATTGATGATATGCAAGGAGATAATTAAATCTTGCCATTTGTTATATATACGTTTCATTGTTTGAAAAGTTTGTTATGTACCTCAAATTATGTGTGAGTTTATATAATTCATTTATTTCAATGATTATAATTTGATCCCATCCTTGCTCAAAAATTAAAGAATATACACTAAAGGTGTAGTAATTGTAATTAAAGAATATACACTAAAGGTGTAGTAATTGTTTACACTAACGATATATAAAACTTCTAACTCTTTAATTTATCAAATCTCCATCAATTACAAAGGACCTTCTTTTTATCCCAATAATCAATATTATTATATTTTGTTGGACATGTAAGAATCATCTTATTTAAAAGCTAAAATTTTAAAAAATATATCGCAATAACACATTTATTATATATTGCATATAAATTTTCTGATCATTTAGCATTATTCTTTTATTTAAATTTTTGAAGTAGGCAAATGTTAAAGAATCTAGGTAGACCGCATGCGATTTTAGTTCCTACACAAACGCTCACGACAACAAACATTCGTTTGGGAATCAATGTTAGATTCTTAAACGGTGAAAAAATTGTTTGTTGGCAAAAAACTATACAACAATTAGTTATTTCAAAAAAAAAAAAATTATTTTTAAAAATCATGATGAAGTAATTTAAGACTAAAGAGTATAAAATTCCAAATCGTGCTTAAAAGAAAACATTATGAATTATTGAAAACAGTAAGTTTAGTTTGTAGCCGCGCATTGTGTAGTGCCGGCTTAAGGCGTGCTGTTTGTCGGCCCACTTTTACTGTGAAAAGACAATTATTACTTACGTTGTTTGTCTCCTAATTCTCTATTCTTTTGTCTGACATATTCTCAATGCGTGCTACTTTCTGTTTCCTATATCTTCAAAATAATTCGATATTCGATATTCATACGAAATTTCAATAATTTAATAGACGTGTTAATTAGGAAAATTATTATTGATATATTTTTTTATTTATTTATTTATCTAATTTTGATTTGACATGAAGTTTAGAACGAGAGTAATTTCAATTGGCACTATCCAAATACTTCCAATTTAAAAAATATCAAAAGACAACATGATTTTCACTTCACTAATTTAAAAGGGAAAAGAAAAGCATACAAGCAATATCAAAAGAATCCATGTTATTTGCAGTCCAAAAAGGCCCATTATATATCAATAGGTCTCTAAAACTAATGAGTACAGTCCACATTGATGAAATTGGGCCTAGAAAATCTTACTCAAGTGGATCTTCTTACACGAACCCATTGGTCACAAATTCTAATTTTGATGCTTGTCATTTTTTATGAAGTATATTTAACTTTTAATCGATAGATGTAGAGTACTTTTTATCCCTAGAATTGTGAATTTAACGAATTACTGAATGTTTAGCCATTCTATTATAGATTTATCATTTTAAATTTGCATTGTTACATAATTATTTGAGGAAGATATCACGTATTTCCAACATAAAGATTAAAAAAAAAAAAAAAGGTATAAATTTTAATTATTTGAAAATTACATGCATCAAATATAATAGGAAATTGGTACATTTTAATAAATAATTATTGATTTTAGCAATACTTTTAATTTATTACCATTTATAGCAATACTATGTTAAATCTGCAATATGTATTACAAGTGAATTATGTATGCAATATATATGAATTATAATTGTTTTTAAAAATATATTATGTTTGTTTGGTAAAATTTGACACATTGTATTATAAGTGTATCATAATGTGAGATAAATAAATTATTTATCATTAAAACTTGTATTATATGTGAATAAAAAATTGTTCTTTGTAATATGTATTAAATTTGTATTATAAATGAATAAAAAGTGATCAAGTGAAAAAAAAATATTATTGCTATAAATGATAAATATATTTTTATTATAGTATATTTATGTAAGTTTTATTACAAGAATTAAAATCAAAATTCATCTAGGAAAACGTGAGAGTGTCAAGAAGCCCAATAGAAGCCCATTGGGTTGAAGTTAGCCGTACACTGAACAAACAAGCCCAACCAATGTGAAGGGGACTCAACAATTTCTCACTTGATTTTTTAAAATATATTATAGTCGGTTTGGCTAACCTTCAAAAAATAACTTCGTTTTAAAAGGTACTTTTGTCACGTTTTTGAGAAAGTAATCTTGAAAAAATGACAATTTATGTCTACCTAATTAACTTAAAATAGAGTTGTGTAGTCACAAAACCTAATTAATTATTACTCCATTCGTCGAGTATTGTTTGTCATGATTTCTGTTTTTATGGCCAAACTATAAAAAAATTGACTATCATTTTAAGATGAATTTTTTCATCATATTAATATGCAAAAAATTGTGATTTGTAGTACTTTTCATATAATTTTAGAATATCTAATTTTTTTGTTTAAAATATCGAATTAATGTAATATAATTTACCTTTGAAAATTAGTCAAATTAACTTTCGATAAGCGTAACATGACAAACAATTCCGGACGGAGGGAGTATCTCTTATTCCTCATTTTATTTGTCGACAATGATAAATTTGTTGCAAAAAAAAAAAAGAAAAAGAAAAATAGAATACGGTGTATATGAAGAAAAATTTATTTTGTTGATGAATCATTGTGAGTAATATTTTATGTATTCCATTTGATTCTTTTCTTTAGAGTCCATGTGCTTGAGAAGGTCTTCACCAAATGAACAAAAAATGATGTATTAGTATTACCATAGTTGTAGTTGTTGGGGGGTAAGTAGTCCCATTACATAATATGAACTCTATTTGTTGATTCTAGTTAGCTCATGTTACTCATCAATTCTATCACAAGAATTATGTGATAAGGTAGTACATGTAATTAGATAAAATATGTCATTTTGGAGATTTGGCTTGTCTTTGATTGGTCTTTAGTTTAATTGAGGATTAATATATTATTTGAACACATGAAATCATCTTGTTTGCTTTGAGTTTGTTTGAAATATCATGACATAATCTTGGACCTTCAAATGAACTGAACCTTAGCTTGAATTAATAAAAAAAGCATATTTAATTTGTGAAATCTAAATTAGTTGCTCGATCCAAAATAAAATTCAAGTTTTAATCCAAATTTAGTATGGACATATAAGTGTCATGTGAGCATAAATGCTTATATGACTAAAATGAGATGTGATGAATAATAAAAATTTCTTCCTTTTTAACTAGATGTTTGAATGTCGACTTCAAAAATGAATCAAATGAAGGAAATATATTTGCATGTAATTATGTATGCAAAACTAAAATTAAGAAGGCTTATCTAGTTATCTAATTAGCACATATTGTGAAGTTAAATATTCTAAGGGGTTTTCTTTTTTCTTTTCTCTAATCATTTTAGTGTTTGGTCAAGGTTTTGGAATCATTTAGGTGCATAAGATGCTTCCTTTCACCAAGTTAAAGGTACTTTTTAACAATAATGAGAACTATATAATAATTATTATATATAAATAAAATAAGATAAAATATATTTTTTAGTGGTAATTAATAAGTGAAGAACAAAGGTGTATTTTTTAGTTTCTGACACATAGAATCTCTAATCCACAAGATAGTCAAATTTGTAAGAACCAATGATAAGAGAAACACCCCATTCTTCCACATTTGTCTCTGTTATATTCCTCATTTCAATAATTAAAAATATCATAAAATAATAAAGTTTTTGTATTCAATGTTCGATATTACTTTAGATTTTCACATTGTAGAAGTTATTTATCGTTGATCGAAAATTCAAGTTTTAAATTTTTGATTAAGGAAAAACATATATTATCTTTGATGGTGATTCTACTTTTTAAAATTGATTAATATTGAGCTTCAAAGTTTGAAATTCTTCAAAAAAAAAAATAGTACATTTCCATGTACTTTCAAGCCATTTATATAATTTATCAAGTACTCATATATTATTTTGTAAAATAATAGTGAAGAGTTATATTATTATTATTATTATTACTAATAAAATAGAATATTAATAGAGACATGCATTAAACTGTTATTCCCATTGGGTGTCATGTGGGACCCTGTAAGAGATTATTTTCAATTTTTCAATAATGAAAGCCTCAAAATGGGTAGAGCCCACACACTTCTTTGGTCAAGGCCTTTTATTTTTATTTATTTTGGTCAAGAATATCAACATAGTGAAAACTGACCCCATATTGGGTCACCTAACAATATATATACTCATCAATATAATTAGAAAAAGAGGAGGTGGCAAAATTAACAATGTAATGATTATTTGTGTTCTTAATTTAGGGGTCATTTGATGTTGGAATTATTAATTATACACCATAAGATAATGTAATATTTGATTCATCTCATAATAAGAAAATAACATAGGAAATTAATCGCGTAAAAGTGTTACTCTAAACAAAAATAATAAAGTAAAAGATCGTATGTGAAGTTAATTTTATAAATAAATGGTAACAAATAAGTATTGTTAATATTTTTCTCTTAATCAATGGTTGAATTCTCATGTACATTATCTACTAAACTTTGACCAAATAGGTTCAACTTTTTCTTCCTAATCAAGAATTTCTACATCCATAACTTTTCATTATTTCATATATAATGTATTTTTATTCCAACAATTAACTATCGATTCTGTCAAAAATACAAAAAAATTGTTAATTTTATTTCAATATAAGTACAAAATAAATAAAAATAATTGATCTAAAGAATGAAAATCGGCTTTAATAAAAAAATGTTTTAAAATAGTTTTTTATTTACAACAAGAAGAATAGTTAAAGTATATGATGGTCACCAATTTCAATTTTTACGGTGGATTTGGATATTAATTTCTTAAAAAAATTTCAACGAGAGTTAGGGACTAAGTTAACAAAGTAGTTTTAAAATTTGGAATCCAAGACAAAGATTTGATTTCGTAATATGATAGTGATAAATTAATAAAACTTTGTATTAGGAGAAAAAGTATAAGTTAATTATATTCAATAATTACGTCATATATAGCTTTATTTTTCAAATTTAATTAATGGACGGATAAGAAAGCGCTTCCCTAAGAACTTGAAGACTTTTGTATATACGACAATCCTTTCTTCTATTAGTAGTAAACTATGACATAGAAAAGCGATAGAAGCAACTTTTCTTAGCATGATTTCTTTGAGCAATATTTATTTTTCTTAAACTACCAATCTTTTAATTATTTTCCAACAATTTAACATAAGAGTTATTTTTTTGTGACTTTTTATTCGTGAGAATATTTGTTATAGGAACTTTATTTGTTTATCTAACTTTATTCGATTTTTGTTGTAAAAGAAAAAGATATGGTGGAGAGAAAGGAATCAAAGAATAAGAATTTCTTTTTTTGTTGTCCTTGTACAATCTCCACTATGTAAAAGAGGGGTTAGGGGGTCCAAACAATTCCCAGTTTGCTTTTTCCCTTTTATTTAGGGAATTAACTTTATTTTTTGCAAAAAAAAAAGAAAAAGAAAAAAAAAAGTGGGTTATGAAAAAATTTGTGTTTTTTTTCCATCCTTTTTGTATATACATAGCATAATAAACTCAAGAATCATGATGAATATGAAAAGAAAATAAAAAGTAAGCACTGTCTTTTTCTAAATGCTTCACTTGCTTGAAGAGAGGGGCCAAATTTCATTTATAATCTTATCCATTTTATGCAAACCTTATAATAGTAAGGTGTAATTAATATTCTCTCATCACCATTGAAGGTTTGAAGCAGAGTAATAAGTATTTCTTTCGTTTTTAATTAGAGGTTTTAAAATTTGAGTTCTAAATAAAGGAAATATTTTATTTCTCTTCACATTGAAACTTTCTATGGAACATCAAAAAATAATAATCACCAATAATAGTTCGTGGTGGTATATTAATAAGAGGTTCTCAGATTTGAGCCTATAGTATATGGATAAATCTATCTGTTAGAGAGCGTTTTATTTTAAATATAAAAATTTTCAATGTAATTGTGAATATAGTCGATTTTAATATGAATATCAAAAGAAATTGAAAGAAGCTAATATATATTCTCTCCCATGTTTTCCACATTTTATTCAGGGGTGGCTCGACAGTGTTAAAAAAAGACAAGCGCTTTAGGCCTCCAAATTTAAGGGGCCTCATTTTAATGAATAATACGTTATAAGTTATTATTTTTTAACAAATATTGAATACTATTTGTAGAAAAAGTAAACTTTTTATGAAAAATGAAAGAATTATTATAAGAAATTTAACATATTTGGAGTACTGTATCTCATAAAAAATAATTCAAAATAAGAAAGGTTATATTATCAATTGAAAACTAGAAGAAATCAAACATATAAATTTTTTAAACAATTCAAGTTTAAGGCCCTGTTTAATTTTTGCTTTAGGCCACTAATATATTTGAGCCGCTCGTGATTTTATTCAATCCACCACTAAATCTTTTTTTTTTTTTTGGACTCAAAACATATGAGCTTCTTTTTAGCATTATATTTGGTTTATGAAAAAGAGACTAAAGGAAAAAAGGAAGAAAATTTAAGGAAATAAAAACTTTTGCCACTCTTTGACATTGTATGATTGCAAGTGAAATAAAAATTCAAATACGTTTGTCCCATATTTATTCTTCCATTAATAATTAAAAGATGGAAGGTGGTATATATGTGAATGATTATATTTAACCATTTATATTATTATATATGTTTTTAAAATTCCCCCATAAAATCATAGACTTTATAATTTATGAAATGTAGTGTGCCAAACACCGACCCTCACTTTTTTATTTTTCCTTCCACTAACTCATCATTTTCCTTCCATTTTATAACTTTTATTAATTTGGAACTTCTTATAAAAAAAAAATAGTGTTATATATGTTAAGGTGGAATTATCAATTATGATGTTTAGATGATGTCATATGTATCTCATTATTCAAAAGTTTTATGTCAAACATAATACAAAATGTGTAACCGTCCAAAATCATATATAAAACGTATTGTCCGCTTATTAACGCAATAGATTTGTCTTTGATGCTACATCATCATTGATGCTAAACACACATTGTTAAGTTCCTTACTTTTTTCTTCTTGTTTTGATGTGAAATTCGTTTTTGAAAACTTAATAATTTAGAAGCTCTGTCGATTGTCAGTCCTTTTTCGTAACATTCTCGTCAGACGTAGGACCTTCTCGATTATGGACGTCATCAGATAATACTTATCTTTAAATGTGTTATTTGTAAAATTCTTTTTTTTAAAAAGTAAAGATTTGATTCTATTATTCGAATAAAAATCAATTTGAATATAAGGAATCAATTCTCTAATGCATATAACTCTTTAAAGAACACACTTTTTGGAGCACCATGGATTGCCATAAACGTCAGCTTATCCTTCAAAGCTTTTATTACTAATTTCCATTTTTCCTTTTTAGGAAAAAAATCTAATATATATATATATATTATTTTTATACCGTCATTTTAATTAGGGAAAAGGGTCAAAAATATTCCTCAACTTTGATTTATTCTTTAAATTTACCATCGCCGTTAAAATAAAGTTAATTTTACCCGTTGCCGTTAAAATAAAGTTAATTTTACCCCTCCTGTTACTAATTTCACCAAATTTACCCTTCATTAGACGGATTGACTCAAATTGACCCGAATTTACCTCTTTGACATATTTAATGGAGATTTGGGAGTATGGGTAAATGCGTATAGGAGATTTGGGAGAATGGAGTCGGGTTATTTTAAATGATCGGGTTAATGGATTAAAATAAGGAATAGGTTTTATTTTTAAAATTCGGGTCGATTTGGGTCAATCCATCTAATGAGGGGTAAATTTGGTTAAATTAGTAACAGGAGGGGTAAAATTAACTTTATTTTAACGGCGAGGATAAATTTAAATAATAAATCAAAGTTGAGAAATATTTTTGACCCTTTTCCCTTTTAATTAATCATTATTTAAAATATTACTAACTGATCAATCAATTGACTTTCTGAATTTTTATCTTATTGATAAAAATCTGATCCTCCCTTATAATCTTCTCCTCTATCCAGTGTAAAATTAATAATAATAATAATAATAATAATAATAATAAGGTTGGATAGATAAAACCTCACTAAATTTAATGAGTTTTATTCCATGTGCACCTAAATTTTTTGTTAACATACTATATGTATTTTCATTTTTAACTAGTAAAGTAATATTTTAAATTTGATATAATAAGTATACTAGTACTAGTATAAGTATTTAGTGGATATACAGTATATGGCAGTATGAGTGGAAGTAATCTAGGGAAGTTTACTAAAATCTTTTGGCAGTTGGGACTTACCTATCAATGAGCCAATTTTTATTTAGTTGAATAAAAGGACATCAAATGAACTTTGTGTCATAATATTGGCTTGTCAATTTTCATATAATTTTATTAAGACAAAATATCATATCATAAAGATAAACCAACTAAATATGGGCTAAGAATATTAGCAGATTATATTTATCTTTAATTAAGTATGTTGCTTGAATTTTTAAAAGTTAGTATCATACGATATTAAAAAATAAAAATTCATCAAATAAATACCATTACACAACTGTTTGAGCGAACTTTTATTATTGTTCAACTAACACATATCAAGTAACTCTGACTATCAAAACTTCCCACGATTGAAAAAAGTTCACAAGATATTGCCATAATTTCCCATGAACTCCATTAATGAGTTGATTAAGGAGGAAATAGTGGAATTGGGGTGCAATATTTTGATGTTTGTAGCACAATTATTAAACAAGTCTACATTTGTGGTCCTCCTACCTCATCTAGTTTTTTTATTTTTTATAAGGTGGATGTTTAATAATATAATATTTTCTTCTCTTCTCTTGATATGGGCTGTCAATACCAGGCATATATAAATATATATAAGAGGACATTAATTATTGTTTTATACTTAATACTCATAATAAGTAGTAATAATATTCTTCTATTTTAGTTAACTTATTCATCGTTTATTTTTTCCAAAAATAATAAGTAATAAAACTACTAGAGGTACAATACTATAATTTATGACAAGTACTTCAAATATGATTCATATGAAAATAACGTAACTTTGAATACAATAAATGATGAATGAGTTGTTATAGTAGAATTTTGAATAATGTTCAAACCCTAATATCCACACACAAAATATCTTAAGATAATATTATTATCATTCAGAAAATAATGTATATTTTAATATTACGGAAGACTTTAAAGAGAAAATCAAAAGTCAAAAACCAAAATTAAACCCTACTGTTTAATAGACTGATAAGAGTAGTTTTATAGCCATTAGGGTAGCACCACAATATAATTAAGACCAGCTTGAGTGTCCATTTAATAAATCTTATGAAAACAGATGGAAGTTGGATTATTTGAATGCATCATTTAATTATATATCTAATCAAATTAAGTCATAATCATATTTCTACGTAACGTTGGATATTTAAAAAAATTGTTATAGCAAAATATTACTACAAACAAATATATATAATATAATATAACACGAAAATCGTTTTTAAAAAAATTTAATTGGTGTCCATTTAAACTAAACTTTAAGAGTTTTTCTTTCTCAAATTTAGTATCCAATTAAACTATATGTAGATAACACGCAAACAAAATCAATAGATCACTATATATTATTATATGTTGTTTCATTTGTTTTGTATATTGTTACATTTCTTGCTATCATATTTTATTTCTTATCTGTCAATTCGAATGTCTATAAAAAAAAAATCTCTCTACAATATTAAAAGATAAAAGTAGAATTTACACACGTCCTACATATATTTTTTCCAAACCTCACCTATAGAATTATACCGATTATCATTAGAATATGTTTACCTTGAATTGAATAATTGAAGAAGATAGTTTAAGTGAAACAAATGCAGCTCCAATTTTTCTTCAATTATTACTGCTGCTAGTAACTAGCTATGTGGCCTATGTCTACAAAAATTGTGATAACAGCTTGGACCATTTAGAATATTATAATATGGACCAAAATTTCTGCAACTTTTTTTCCTAAAAAATAATAAAAAATAATGGGAGTACTACATGAATTAAGACAAATATTATTTTTCTTTTAGAAATAAACACCAAATATGTAAAAATAAAAAAAGTCAATTTGATGCACTAAATTTCTGAGTGACACTTGATGATGGCACTGCCTTATTTTAGTTTATTTTTGGTATAATGATTATTTATTCAGTTTTAACACAATTATAAAACCAACCAAAAAAGGTAATAATTTACTAATTAGTTTGAAAACATATTATAATGAAAGGTTTTATCAGAGCCTAAAAGGTACAAAATATTAACAAAAATTCCAAAACGGTATATAAAATTTTATATTAATCAAAACGGCAAAATCGCTGCACCAATAGCGATTTACTCCACCGAAAAATGCAAAATGTGAATTTAAAAAAAAAAAATGAAATCGCTACCTAGGCAGCGATTTTTAAAAAATAAAAAACATATAAATCGCTGCCTAGGCAGCGATTTATAATTTCTTTTTAAAATTTTTTTTTTTTAAAAAAATAATGACCAAAAAAATTTTTTTTTTTTTTAAAAATAAGGAAAATCGCTGCCAAAGGCAGCGATTTAACAAAAATATATATATTTTTTTTTAAAATATGGAAATCGCTGCCTAGGCAGCGATTTAAAAAAAAAAAAAAACTATTTATTTTTTTAAAAAATTTTAAAGCAGCGATTTTATAAATAAAAAAAAAATTATAATATTTTTTTTTAAGAAAGTGGCTTCCAGCGATTTTTATTTTTTTATTTTTAAAAAAAATTAATTTTAAAAAATAAAATCGCTTTTTCATTTATTTTTTTTTAAAATTTTAATTTTAAAAAATGAAGTCGCTGCACATGCAGCGATTTTGTAAAAAAAAATATCTTTTTTTTTTGGTAAATCGCTGCCTTTGGCAGCGATTTTACTTATTTAAAAAAAAAAAATAAAGAAATTATAAATCGCTGCCTAGGTAGCGATTTTATTTTTTTTTAAAAAAAAATCACATTTTGCAAAATCGCTGCCGAGGCAGCGATTTTGCTTTTTCCGGTGGAGTAAATCGCTGTTGGTGCAGCGATTTTGCCGTTTTGGTTATATAAAATTTTATATATCGTTTTAGAATTTTTGTTAATATTTTGTATCTTTTAGGCTCCGGACTCGGTTTTATCATGCCATATAAACATGATTGTAGTAAGACAACATGTTGGACAATTAAAAAAATAAAAACAATTATTTGTAGAATTCATGTAAAACCTAATTTTGAGAAATTTAAAAAGATAAAAATATTATTCAATTGTACACGTGATGGTTAAGAATATCTTTTTAGTAAAATGACTAAAAAAAGATTGACATATACACAATAATTATAATATAAAATTAATAGCGCCAAAATGATCCAAAAAAAAAAAATTCTAACATATTACATGCATTGACATAATGATAACTTTTTTTTCATTGTAAATAAACTAATCAATGAGGAAATATCATGCTACATATTGTCATCATCAACATCAAATTTGCTAATTGAAGTTAAAACTCTAATTAATCATAATTGCAATAATAAATAAATACCTAAAACTTTAATATATATTCATGTACGTGGCATAAACTATCGTTATCATGAATGTGATTATACATGCCTACTGCTTTTTTAAATAATAACTAAAATAAGCCACACAAAAAAATTGGTAAGACTATAAATAAGTATATGCATTTTATGGTTAAAAAAAAAGTTGAATATCATTGAAATTTGTGAATTATTTTTTTTAAAAATGACTTTTTTTTATTATATATATTTCAAACTTAAAATGTATTGCTTTTGAAAAGCATATTGTATCGCTTGTTGGTTGGGAGTGAAGTGATTCTAGGGCTTCGATACGTTTGAAAGTCTCGAGATGACTTAATACTGTAGATATGATCTTGAGAATTTCACGTCTAGTTACTCTAACTTAAAAATGTTATAGCACTGTGAAATAAAGACATTCTGATCGACCCAATCCTTAAAATGAGACTTTTCAACGCAAACTAAAATTAATCGATCCGAATGAAAACATAATAGAAGAGAAGCATGACATGTTCATTCTCTCATGCACAATATCTTTTTGAGATGGGCAAATAAACATATAGGTGTGTTGAACAAACAGAAGTGGTTGAGTCATCTGTATTATTTATTTTATGATTAAAACTCTTCATTAAAATTGATAAATATTAAGTAGCTATACCTAATAAAAATAGATACCTTTCCCTACAAATTGAAATTTCATGAGCCTAACATGATGAGTTCAAACTATCAATTTTGTTAGTTGAGACTTAGTCTTAAATTCATTTAATGAAATAGTTATGTTAATAGTGTCATATTCACCAAATATACGGGAAAAATAATTCTAATATTAGCAAATAGTAATCATAATTAGCTTGTAAAATGACAACTTCTTTTAAGCAAATTTCCATTTTCTCTAGTTTAATGTTTTATTCATTGAGGTACAATGCATTATAAAAGTCTAACATGTGATAAAAAGAAAAAAAAAACAGAACTTTATAAAAGAGTAAAACTAATGAAACAACAAGGTTAACAGAAGAGGAAAAAAAAGGACCGGTACACTAATTTCTTACTATACGCAATATCTGTAAAAGGATCAAATAAACAGTCTATTATACACATTCTTTATCTTGTAAACTGCAAGCAGAACTTTACATAATTCAAACGCATGACCTTATGATTACATGACAATGACTTAATCAAATATATTAAAAGCTCCTTATATCCTAAATACACACAAATTAATTTGAACACGACTATTATAATGTACCTCATGAGAAAAATGTTGTAATCTTCATTGACAAATTCACAAAATGGTAACTTAAAGAGCAAATGTTCATGCTACTAATTGTTTTGTTTGTTTTAAGAAGTCAAAATATTATGCAGCTCTATTGTGAAAAGAGAAATAAGATAATGTAACAAATACAACAATTTTTCAAAGTTAGATCAAAATCAAAAGCCAAATAATAGCAGTCAAACCTCAAAAACTTTACAGACAATATTGGTTAGCATAGTTGTTCACAAATGTTCACATACATAAGAATACACAAATGCTTCTCTCTCCTACTTACTCTCTCTCTCTCTAAAGACAGGCTGGAAGGATCCAAACCCCCAAACCCCACTTACATTATTAACAATTAATAATATTTTCACTCAAAGGCAAATGAAAAAAAACAAACATAATACACAAACAAACACTTAAATTTGTCTCAACCGATAAATAAGTACTCCAACTTAATTTTAAGTCGGCTCTGTCGTTGATACCTGATACTTATAGGCGTTTAAATTGTTATTTCTAAGTTGGATTGTTCAATTGACACGATAAAAATGAATTAACCAACTATTAAACAGTTCAAACTCATGTTTACTATGTCTCGTCTTTGTACAGTAGAAATGAATTGAGTTATCTATACTTATAGTCATAGTACTTTTACATGCTAGCTAAAATTAAATTTGAGTGTCTGTTTATGTATTACCAGAAAAAAGACATTAACAATGTTATAATAAAACTAAAAGGGCAAAACAATATAAAGAAAAAGTTGAGAAATCAGACAAGTAAAGGAGGTTTAGCTTCTTTCCTTTTCCCCCCTTCTACCTTTTTTTTCTTCCTGCTATTGCTTAAGCATCTTTTTTCTCTCTTTTTGCTCTTCTTATCATTCTTCTTCACTCTTTGGTAAAAAAAATAATAATATATTTTTTGGCTTGCTTTACTTTGATTCCATACTTCCCCACTACCTCCTATATTTCTTTACATTTCTTCAGCTAAAACCTGTTAGTAAAATCTTTGATTCTTGATAGTTGTTGTTGTTGCCTATCTGGCATTGATCATTTGATCACAAAGTTTAATTCCTTTTTCTTGGGATTTGCTCTTTTTCCTAGAAATTGTCTTGGACCTTAAATACCTTAAGCTTAATTCTTTGTTGATCCCTTCTTGGTTCTGCTGTTTCAAGCTTAAAAATCTCATCTTTCTTGTTTTGCAGTCCCAAGATTGTAACTTTCTTACTTATTTAGCTGTTTGGGTTTCTGGGAATTCCTCCTTTTCTTGTATTTTTGTTTCTTGAGAATTTACTCTTGTTTTCCTCCCCTTTGTAATGGTCTAGTTCCCTGTGTTTCCTCTCTGTAAAAAAGTTCTTATCTTTACTGTTCTTCTTTTGATTATTAACTGATTTGTGTGTTGTAAAATTGGGTTCTTGATTCCATGGGACTTTGTCATGGAAAACCTATTCAATCCCCACAAAACCTGTCTGAAAATCCCATAATTCCCATTGATAATGAGCAAGAATTGAATTCCCACACTGGGAAAACACCTAAATTCCCTTTTTATAGTCCAAGTCCTTTGCCTAGTGCATTCAAGAACTCTCCTGCTAATTCTAGTGTGACTTCAACACCTTTGAGGTTTCTCAAACGTGTACCACCATCACCAGCTAAGCATATTAGGGCATTACTTGCTAGAAGGCATGGCTCAATTAAACCTAATGAAGCTACAATTCCAGAAGGGAGTGAATGTGATATTGGGTTGGATAAGATTTTTGGGTACTCAAAGAATTTTGATAGTCACTATGATCTTGGAGAAGAAGTGGGAAGAGGGCATTTTGGTTATACTTCAGCAGCTAAGGGGAAAAGAGGGAGCTTGAAAGGGCATGATGTAGCTGTAAAAGTTATCCCAAAATCAAAGGTTTGCCTTTTATGCTGTTTCCCATTTTTTCCCTTAAGTTAAGGGGCAGGGGAAGGGGATCACAAGGTGGGGAATCAAACCCTTGCCAACAAGATGAAAGTTCAGATAGTTGGTATTGTTACTGAGTTACTAAGATTTTCCTATTGTTTCCTAATTAGTATGAATTTTAATTCTATATGACCTGTAAAAAAGGTAAAAGTTTTGTTTCTATATGTGGTTTGGATGCTGAATCTTGTTGAATTCCTCATTTGTCATTGTTGCTGATTTTAGTTTCTTCTGGTTGGGATGTCCTTTTATTCTACAGTACTTTGAGGTGCAAAGTGTTTGGTGACTTAGAATGAGGTGATGGCTGCAGTCTTTCTGCAGAAATATAGTGGATGTTCTCATTTTTCCAACAAGTTTTGGTTCCAGAAATAGTTGATAAGGAGGGTGTGTAGATATGACTCTTGGGCTAACTCATTTCCAAAATTTAGCTCATGAGCAGTGGATTGTCCAAATCCATATAAGCTGACCACCAGTCCATTCTCTAGCTGATGTGGGACTCTAACTGACTCTAACAGATGGTAAGTGGGCTAGATAGATTTGTTGGAAATTCCAGCATCAGGATTATGAGAAAATTGACCTTGGCCAAAGTGAAACTTAATGTGGATTTTATGTGGACAGTCCAGAACATTTGATATTGTATTTTGTGTTGTATAGTTGTGTACATAAAGTAAAGGTTGACTTACAGCTTGATGCTGCTTCGAAGCACGCCCAATCATTTCTTGTCAACTGTATTTACTTGATGCTATCCTGTTATTTTCACACTGAGAGCAGTATCACCTGATTGAATTCTTTCTTTGTTTAATGAGTCCGAGGAATCTTTTGCAGATGACTACAGCAATTGCAATTGAGGATGTAAGGAGAGAAGTCAAAATATTGCGTGCTTTAACAGGACATAGGAACCTGGTTCAATTCTATGATGCCTATGAGGACGAAGAAAATGTTTATATAGTCATGGAGTAAGTTGAAATTGTCAATCTTAATGCTGCTTTTAGTTGTATTTCAGGGTAACTTTTCATTCTTCAGCATTCTGACATAAAAGAATTTGTCTTATTTGGTCTACGTCCTTCCAAATGTTTGCATGGCTTGTCATGTTATCATAAGAGAAATATATTTTAGTTTATCATTTTTGTCTTTTATGTTTTCTGCATTTGTGTGTACTTATCTTTGTGAGATCTTTTTCAGGTTATGTAAAGGAGGAGAATTGCTGGACCGGATACTTGCAAGGTGGGTACTTAAAATATTTTCAGCTAGCATGCTATTCTCCTATGTGAATAATCTGACTCCAGTTTCTTTTGAAGGGGCGGGAAATACTCAGAAGACGATGCCAAAGCTGTCATGGTACAACTTCTAAGCGTGGTCTCGTATTGTCATCTTCAAGGGGTTGTTCATCGCGACCTAAAGCCTGAGGTAATGGAGTTATTTTTAATCTACATATAACACTCAAATATTCATTTGCAATGAGCACTCGACTTATGTTTAGAACTTCTGAATGAACCTAAGGAATAGAATCAAGTTTAGTAGTTTGCACAAATTTTGTTGATGGACATTAAGAGCACGAATGCAAGCACAATAGCATGATTAATAACCTGAAGTATCAAAGAGAACACTCAAGGCATCATATGACTCTCAACTTAGTAACTGATATATAAATCATGCGCAACAAGTTCACAGTAAATGGAGTGAGTATTCATGGATTTTCCATTTTATATGTGCAATTTCATTATGGATACCTAGGATCCTACCCAACTAATTAGGTGATTAAAAGATCATTCATGAGTTATTTGGTAAACATAATATAACATGATGAATTCTGACAACCCAATTACAATTTTGCATAAGCACCTGTAAAGTATTGAGAGAGTTAAATCAGCTCAACCAAATTAAAATGCTTTCGGAGGTTTGTGTATCGGACAGACCACTGAAGAAATTAGTTATGGTCTTCATGTTTTCTTTCGGTATCTAATGGAAATTTCCAGGGTTTTTTCCAATCCCATCATATTTGTGAACAAATGTAGTGCCATTTCTTTCCTAACTCACTCTATGTTTCGTATACTCCTATATTCTTTGGTTTCCAAGCTCATTATATTGACAGTTGATCTTGTGTTCTATTCAGAATTTCCTTTTCGTTTCTAAGGATGAGAACTCTCCTTTAAAGGCCATTGACTTTGGTCTCTCTGATTATGTAAAACCAGGTAGAAGTTAATGCATACAACATTTATCATTTCTTACTTTGTGCTTATAGCATGCCATAGTTTGACTAACGGAAATATTTGCAGATGAAAGGCTTAATGATATTGTCGGAAGTGCATACTATGTTGCACCTGAGGTGTTGCATAGATCTTATGGAACAGAAGCTGACATGTGGAGTATTGGTGTAATTGCATACATTCTTCTTTGTGGAAGCAGACCTTTCTGGGCTCGGACAGAGTCCGGTATATTTAGGGCCATCCTGAAAACTGATCCGAACTTTGATGAAGCCCCTTGGCCCTCTTTGTCTTCTGATGCAGTAGACTTTGTAAAAAGATTGCTGGATAAGGATTATCGCAAAAGGCTAACTGCAGCTCAGGCTCTCAGTAAGTATCCTTGATAATGTAGACCTTACAATTTTGGAATAGGACATACCTATACCAGTTTCAAGTTCTTAACGTTCTTGTTGAGTGTTGTCTAGAGCATAACTCGTCATCACCATATATTAATGTACCTAATGACTTCCTGATTTAACCATATTACCTATGATGTTTCATATGTATGTTTATTATTGCAGTATCAGACTTTAGCAGCATTACAGATTTCTTAACCTGTCCCATTTCTTCTGTAGGTCATCCTTGGTTGGCTGGTCATCATGATGTGAAGATTCCTTTGGATATGATAGTATATAAGCTTGTAAAAGCTTATGTATATTCTTCTTCTCTTAGAAAAACTGCTTTAAGGGTATGTATATCTGTTCTTGTAGAACTTGCTTCTAAGTTCAGCAGTCATATTTTAGCCAAAAAATCTGATTTTGACCACTTCTTGTAAGTACTGCCATGTCTTTCGAGGGGTGCAAAGGTCAGATAAATTCTTCTGTGTTCCCTTCCTCTTATGTTTCTTCAACCTCTTCTCCTCGCCCCTTCCCCCAAAAGCAACGGGAGCATTATGTGATCAGCAAGGTTCTAATATAACCTGTTCAGCATTTCTGTCGTCGTGTAAATATATACAGAAACATATTTTTCCTGTCATACAACTTGGAGCAACATGACAAATGAAATCATTGACTTTCTAAAGAAATCTTAGTCCCTATATTTGTTAGCTGTATGATTTATTGTTTGCTGCTACTGTAACAGGCTCTTGCTAAGACATTGACTATACCACAACTAGCTTATCTTCGTGATCAGTTTACACTATTAGGGCCAAGCAAAAGTGGACTTGTAGCTCTACCAAACTTCAAAATGGTAAGCTCTCTATCCTCAACCATCATTCTTCCAGAAAAAAAAAAGAAACTAAAGAGATTGCAGGTTCATTTTTGTTTTTTTCCCTCAGTATACTGTTTCTGATTAAGGTTAATGATTCGGCAGGCTGTGATGAAGAACTCCACCGATGCGATGAAGGATTCAAGGGTGTTCGACTTTGTTAATACGGTAAGCTTCCTCTCAGGAAGCTCTTTTGGTTCTATCTTGTTGAAGTGGTGAACTTATACGTACAATTTTGATAGACATAATGAAGCGATGGCAAATTTTGTGACTGTCTTTTTCATGTCCTGTGCAGGTGAGTTCTCTTCAATACAGAAAATTGGATTTTGAAGAATTCTGTGCTGCTTCGATAAGTGTACATCAGCTTGAGGGAATGGAAAGCTGGGAGCAACATGCACGTCGTGGCTATGAGTTCTTTGAAAAGGAGGGGAACAGACCTATTATGATAGAGGAACTTGCTTCGGTACACTCTCCCTTCTCTCATCCTGATGCTAATAGTAGTACTATAAATATGATGGGGAAGTATCTGAATTTTTATGTTCATCAATAAGACTTAATTCATAAAGGGTAGAGTACTAGCTTACGACATGGGTACATGCATTATTGTTATTTGCTTATGACATCTTCAAGTAAACAAGAACAAGCCGACATGTACAGACAGTGGTATAAAAGTTACTTTTTGGCGTCAAAGCTATGAATTGTTTTCTACTTATTAAGTAAATGTTCTTCACAAAGCTTGAGCTTTTCCAAAATAAGTTAAATGTATGATTTACCAAGTATAGGTGGTGCCACAACAACTAAACTTGCCTAAAAATCATTTCTTTGAACTTCTTGGTTGACTGCTTCAAGCTTACTAATTTTCCTATCTGGTTTATTTAAACAGGAGCTCGGGCTATCTCCTTCCGTCCCAGTTCATGTAGTTCTGCAGGACTGGATTAGACACTCTGATGGAAAGCTCAGTTTCTTGGGATTTGTCCGGCTTCTACATGGAGTTTCTTCGCGCACATTTCAAAAAGCTTAAAGAGTATGACCTATCTTATTGAACTTCCCAGTGTTTCATCCAGCTTTCAGACTATTCATCACTCGAAGAATCGAAGTCTTGTTGCTTGATCAAATGATCTGTTGAAAGGCCGAAACAGCTAGTTTACGACAAAACTGCAGATCCAGTTTGAAAATACATGGCACTAGCAGCAGTATATTTGGTGTCAACTCTTATTTTGTCATGTAATTCTTGTATTCTTCAAATGTTGGATCACATTCCACTTTAAGAGGATTGTACAGATGAGGATAATCAGAAGAAAAAAAGTTGTAAGTAGTTTGTCACAAAAGACAGCTGAAAGTTGAGATGAGTTCTTGGTGTAACCTCTTTACCATTTTGTTTAGCATAATAAATTCTCTTTATTGTGTCTCTAACCTTAGATCTGAGAATTTTTCAAGAGCAGTGTCAGTCTATTGTCACAATTCTGTTATATGAACAACCTTAGTGGTAGCGCGCACAATTTTTAATATCCTACGAACGTTTACATCAAATCAACAAGAAAGGTTAATCTTAAAGCAATTACAGATACATGTTGTTCAACCATGATTTGGATATAAACCTTTATGTAAAGAGACATATTTTATATTTATAGTTGATGAGCCAAATGCTTATTGACCTTTGAACTTTTCTTAATTTTAAATGAAAAAACATTCAGTTGGGAGTTTTTAGAATTAAGTAAATGCCCTACCAACATAATTTACCATTATATCTTATGATTATAAATTATGATCCATAGTAATTAGGAGGGCCACTAATGAGCTGGTTTAAACAAATATATTAATTATTTCCCTTAATTAATCCTCAGTGAAATGATTTGAATGGCCAAAATTGTATGATCACACTTTCCTTTTTACAACTTTTTTTAATGGTTGTTACAAATTGTATTATATCCTATTATTATAAATATTAATTATGTTTGAAAATTGATTAAATTTTCATATTTTGTATTGTTAAATTCATCATTATATCTAAAAAAAAATGCTATGTGATATAATAAAATAACAAAAATTAATACACTTAATTCAAACATTATATTCATCAAAATTGTATAACACATTACGAAAACGTTATCTAACCACCAAAGTTGTTATAAGGGGCTAATTTGAATAAACCAGAAACATTAAATTCTAAAATGAAACTTTTAAAAGCTTGAAGGTATCAAAGTGAGTGTTCATCCAGATATTCTTATTTCTTTCCTTGTTCTCTGTTATTCAAGAATCAGAAGAAAAAAAATGGCGATCCAAAAAACTCACAAGGGGAAAACAAAACCAAGATCTCCAACACTCATACTTACAGTTTCCATTGTAGCCATAACTTTGTTATACATAGCTTCAACGTTGTTTTCCCCAAATGGGTTCTCTTTTTCCACTTCCATAACCTCAAAAAACTCAGTCTTTTCTAAGAATCGTAGACAACATAATGGGCCTCATAAGTATCTTTATTGGGGCAATAGAATTGATTGTCCTGGAAAACATTGTGATACTTGTGCAGGTTTGGGTCATCAAGAATCAAGCCTTAGGTGTGCTCTTGAAGAAGCTATGTTTCTTCAGAGGTAAAATTTTGTTTTCCTCTTTTGAGTTTCTTGAAATTTCACTTTTAGTTTACTTAGTATGGAAGGTGAGACTTAGTGTAACTTGTATAACTGTCTTGGGCTTCGAATTGTGGAAATGGCCTCTTGTAGAAATGCAGTATGAGGCTGCCTACAATAGACTCTTGTGGTCCGGCCCTTCCACGGACCCTGTGCATAGAGGGAGCTTAGTGCGCGAGTTGCCCTTTTAGTATGAGGATGATATGAAATGAGATTCATATCAATGACAACTTGTTTGGGACTGAGGCATAGTTGTTGTTTTTCTGTTGAAATCTAGTTTGCAAAGTTTGAATCTTTTCTATGCTGAAGATGGTTTTACTTGCTGGATGTTTGCCTCTTGATTGGTATAAAAAAGAAGAAGATGTTTTTGGTTGATATATTTCCTTTCAGCTTGACTTGACTTATAGTGCATTCTTTACATAAGCCTGTGTCGGAAAGATAAATGTTGATCTTTAGGGACTAGGGCGGTCTAAATTTTGTTTTGTTTTTTCAGTTTATTGGCTGTTGAATTGTGACCACCTTATCATATAAAAGAAGAGGGAGGGACTGTAGTTTAGTTATATAGGTATTTTAGGTGATGATGGAAGCAAAACACAAGAACTGTTGCTTTTTTGACCTGGGAGTGTACTGAATTTGTTGATTGAGGTAATTTACAATAATATAGTTTGATGATTGTTACAATTTGCAATGTGGTTTGTTTTCGAGAGATTTAGTTCTTTTGTTCTCTATAATAAAGGTCAGTTTAATTTCTCTGTTAGAGGTATGCTGAAACTTCAGAATGTTTTGCTAGAGTGAAGTCTGCATCTTTTGGATTAGTCAGCTGTTTCAATGAGTGAGTTTGATCTTTGGATGAAATTTCACAACAGCAGAAGTATAATATGTGAGCAACTATACTATTCTTCTTTTTGGACAACCATGGTGTCCTAGGCAGCTTGTGCACCTCGACTTATTCCACGGGGCACTTGCTAATAGAGTCTTTGTTAGCTACTATTCTTCTTGTGTTTATGTTGATGAAAGAAAATTTTCCGTTCAAAGATGGCCATCCTAGGGTCGTCTGTACTAAGCTTATGGGCACAAGACTTGACATGCATGCAGCAATTAGTATCATCTTACAGTTGATTTGGATGACCACATATCTCTGTGCACAATTCCTCATTTGTGTTGCTTCCTAACACAAGCCGTACATTTGGTTATGGCAAGAAAACAATGCATTTAAGATGTGGTTTAACAGTCCAAATATTTTTTATGAAAGATGTATTGAAGTTCTACTTATCTTATAATAGGCTACTGGTTGTTGCAGAACATTCGTTATGCCTTCAAGGATGTGTATCAATCCGATCCACAACAATAAAGGAATTCTTCACAGTTCCAGCAATTCAATTTCTGAGGGAAGGTGAATTTTCTGTATTAGTGGCATGTTGCAGTTCATTGATTAGGTTGCATCCATTTCTGAGGCAAGTTGCATTTTTATTATTAATGGCATGACGAGGTTCACGTGTAAAACTTACACATGAGAAAATTGATAAAATGTATCTTATAAATTATCTAAATATATAAGTTAATGAATTTAATAGAACTGCAGAATATACATGTGATACATTATAGTCGTGCATGACCGTATCCAGTAATTAGAGTTCAATATTGTTGTTTCAGTTGTGCCTAAGCTACAAAGAACTAGATTATGTGTGCTCATGTGATATGCCTTTGACAAGAATTTGAATGCTCCTTTGATCTGTTTCTGGATTACCTGTTAAAATAAATTGTTTAACAATATTAACTTACTGACTTCCTATGTGTCCATCTAATTGTCAGGTGGGCAGATAGTTCGTGTGCTATGGATTCTTTGTATGATCTAGATCTCATCTCTGACACTGTACCTGTAATTTTAGACAATTCTGAAATGTGGCATCATGTCCTGGCTACAAGCATGAAGTTAGGTTCTAGAGGGTTTGCCCACGTTGAAGGAGTTAGCAGGGCTGATCTCAAAGAAAAAAGTTCGTTCTCAAACATTTTGCTTATCAATCGAACTGCAAGCCCGCTTTCTTGGTAAATGTCCTCTCTCTCTCTCTCTCAAGTTGCCCCCCTTAAGTGATTAGACATTGTGATGGCCGATGCACGAGTTTCTCTTTTCTCTTTTCTATTTCTCTTTTCTAGTGGAAGGATAGTATCCTCCTAGCATTTGCCCACTCCGTCAATGGATTCCATTCCATTGTTTTTTCTGATTGCAAAACCTGTATTTACTCTGTCCAGTAAAATAGAAAGAACATATACTAAGCCAGGAGTAGTCACGGCTGCTTTAGAGTCGTATTAGTTTTTTTTTTTTTTTGTCTGTATTCTTTATAAACTAGTTTGCCGTTAGGTACTTGCTCCTGTGCCAACTTTCATGTGCTAGGAGAAAATGGAGCTTGTAGTAGGGGATGATTTGCTTAAATTTTTCTGACTTATAGTACTGGACCTACTTTTAAGTTCTAATAGATTTACTGTATGTATTAATCTTGGTTATCATTCAGGTTTGCAGAATGCAAGGATAGGAAAAATCACAGCTCCATTCTTCTGCCATATTCATTTCTTCCTTCAATGGCTGCGGAAAAACTACGATATGCAGCAGAAGAAGTTAGTTAACTGCATGTCCTTTAACTACTAAATTTACTGTGTCTCTATCATGTGTAAAAATGAAATCCTGTAACACTCTTTTCTCTTAGCAGTAGAACTAGATTGCTGTCACATCTTTGACATGTTTTCTCTATATGTTGAGTCCACCGGATTAATGGTCAAACATCAGATGTTGAACCATTTTTTTTTCAGATCAACAAATGCATATTATAGTTTCTTTTTCTATTAGCTTCCTTATTTAATATGCTTGTAAGTTTTCCTTTGTTGCATAAGTGGCTGTGAAAGTTTACCGCCTTAATATGTTTTGATGGATTCTATCATTTTCTATAGATCAAGAAGCTGCTTGGTGATTATGATGCTATGCATGTTCGAAGAGGTGATGTTCTGAAGACAAGAAAGGACAGGTTTGGGGTTGAACGAAGTTTGCACCCTCATTTGGACAGGGATACACGTGCAGAGTTTATTCTATGCAGAATAGCAAAATGGGTCCCGCCTGGACGAACCCTTTTTATTGCTTCGAATGAGAGGATACCAGGTTACTTTTCTCCTCTGTCTGTGAGGTTAGTGATCTTCTCAACTCTTTTAGAATCTTCTTGTCCTCTACTTGATCTTTGCATGCTATAGAAGAGTAATATGCACTTTTTCTTGTGGTTGCTTTCAGCTTTTTAACACTTAACTTCCTTATGGTCTTCCTAAACTTATTTAGCTTTAGTACACCAGTACCTCAAATGTAGACTGTCTCTTTCTTCTGAAACATTTAGGTGACAAGTATGTAAGGACTTCAGAGTTTAATCTAATGTTTCTGAGAGACTGTCAGATTTCTTTCTGAAAAAAATTGCATTAATTAACTAGATCCGTTCAATTTCATCTTCAGCAATACCCTGATTAAATTGAAGTTGCAGAAGAGGAGGCAGACTTGTATCTTGGTGTCATAAAACCATGTATAAGGGAGATAGTGAGAATGTGGAGGTGGATTGGAGAAAATCCAATCACTTTTGTACTTGGATCTACTTTATTCCTTTGTCTCGTATGAGATATAGGGCATCCAAACCATTTGGATCTGCTTTCTTGATAGAGGGCAGGGTAGAGTATGGCTGTTTAGTAAAAAATATTGTTCCTAGATGCCCCCTCCCCCCGCTTGTTCTGCTGTGTCATCTGATTTAGGGAATTGTCTCGGATTAGCGTGCTTGACTTATACCTTTACCTCGGCTATAGGAATTGTCACTTCTCATGTCACTCTAGCACTAAAAACTATGTACATTCTGTATGCACTTATAAATCTCTAGCAAGCCTATATCTTTACTTAAAAAAGGAACATCTGTTTTACTTGTAAGGACCAGACGAAAGCAAGTTCCTGGATAAACGAATACTGTTGGTTGTTATTGGAGAAAATCCATTTGATCCATCTTCTGGAAGACCGTAACTATTGCCTGCTGTAATGTTTGTTCTTGTACCTACTATTTGCAGGTACAAGCTGGCCTATTCCTCGAATTATAGCAGCATTTTGGATCCATTGATTGAAAACAATTACGAGCTCTTCATGGTAGAAAGGCTTATTTTGATGGGAGCAAAAACATTTATCAAAACAATGAAAGAGGACGATAATGATCTCAGCCTCAGCGATGATCCTAAAAAGAATACCAAGAAATGGGAAATACCGGTGTATACAAGAGATGGTGAAGAATGTTAGCTCTCAGATGCTTGACCACCGGATTGTTGATGACGAATGCCGGCTATTTATTCTTCTATTGTAAAGCAAAATCTTGTGGTTTCCTTTGTGAATGTCAGAGTTGTTAGGTACTAGTTGAGAAGATAGCCTGTTTCTACATGATGTATGTATATTATTATATGGGAGGGCTTCAATTGGACATGGAGTCTAATTGAAAACATGAAGTGTTGATTGGGTCATTCTTTGTTAAATACATGAAAATGATGCTGCCTGATCAAGAAATGTTAAATTTTATTGATAAGTTGATATATTTATGGTGCTCTCGATACGAAGGAAAATATTTTCCATGGGAAATAAGTATTTCTTTTTACTTGTACTCTGGGTTAGGTTAGGAGAGTATTGTCCCAAAGGCAATTAGGTCTAATCTAAGCAAATACCTTATTCAAGTTTCATCAATGACAAGTTGGAAAAGAAAAGGACAAAAGTATCTCTATATATACTCTTAAATAAAGTGGAAAACAGATATAAGAAAGAAGCTTTATTTTCATCTCTTCATAACAACTAAACTTTTTATGTTGCATAGAAAACATATTCTTACAACACCCTTTTTTTGTGGTTTATGCATCCGGTATTCAAAACTCACTAGCCTGATTAATTCGAATTTAACACATAGTAAGGTCTACCAAGAGTTTTTCGATTCCCGAGGCTCTGTCAACCTCTACATGCATTTGAACACACCAGAGCAAACATTCTAAAACCTAATTGTGCTCTATTTTGCTTTCTATATTTACACAGAGAACAGCTTAAATGCTTTTTGTTTTTGTGCTATTCCAAAGTGTTGTTAGGCAAGAGGCTATTCCACAATGAAATCTCTTTGTCACTATAAAGCTTTCTGATTCCTCCATAAAAACCATCTCCTTCATTGCCAACTTCTCTGTGATCCTTCCTGTTTATCACTGTTTGCCTCCACCTTGATCCCGGGGTGTACTGTTTGAACTCCAACAGCACTGTCTCTGCGATGTAGATAGTCGTGAGAATAGTAATCATGATATTTCCATTCAATGTATGTACGTACTTGTTGAAGACATAATTAAGTAAATAATGTCTCTTTTATAGTTCAAACTGAGTTGTATTAGAGCTGTATATCATGGAAAACCAGAAACTACACCTAAGTACCCCTACATTTGAATTTTTCGCCTTCCCTTATGGGACTCGACAAGTATACTTCAAAGTTATGTAACTTACCACTGGCATGACAATGGCAATTCAACTTTCTGCCACTACAAGATTCCAAGTGTCCAACAACTCCATACCACCAACCTGCAGAACAAATATCAGAACTTTTCGAGTATATTCAATGCTAATAAGATGAAAAACAAATTGCTTTTGGACAAAAGCACACACCATATGCAAACTCTTTGCTTTTTCTCCACTGAATCTCAATGTGATCATCAGGTTTTAGATCATCTAAGCAATCTGATACATGAAGAACATAAGGAAGAGTGTCAACAGTTGGTGCTCTTAGTCTATTCCATTCTATATCATCCTCTATCATTCGCCTCCCATACGATTGATACCTGCAAAATTTATTCATTCACATTTACGCAAAAGGGCTAAAAGAGAAGAAAAAAAGAATCTTGAACACATCTAACTATAGTCAGCTGATGTAAAACATACAGCGTATAACTCAATGTATACTGGCTAGAAAAAGTAAACAGTAAATCTGTCCGAATGTGTGTGTAAAGATTACCTTGCACTAAAAGTATTTGTTCTACAATCATAGCTAACTTCAGCATCATAGCAAGATAACATAAAACCAACATGTCCATTCTGTACCTTCAAAAGAAAAAACATGATCTATCAGCATTTTGTTCACTAGATGCTTTTTGACAGTAAAAACTACAGATAACAACCAAATCTGCTACAACAGGTAAATTTACACTCACATTATGAAAATTCTGTATGTATAAAAGTTAAACTCGTCTACAATTACCTCGCGGTTAAAAACCTGAGCGGGGAACCAAAACTTGCCAGTCTCAAGAGAAAGGTACCAATCCATAATTGAGCTCATTTCTGAAGAATTTCCAACCTTGCTGTCATCTTCATTTCCTTTTGATCTGTTCCATAAAAGTTCCCTAATCTTCGAATATTTCCCATACAGTTCTCTTTTTTTTCTTGATTTCTCCAAGATGGAAGCTTTATTTTTTGACACAAAATAGCATTGCCATTCTTTATAAGCAGCAGAACCAATCAATTCGCCCCATTTTTCCTTCATATGTTTCTCCCACAAATGATCACTTGTGCATTTTTCTCTCAAAGAAGTACAAACAGCAGCCATATTACAAAGACCATTTGGTGGAAGCCTCTCAAAAATACATTCCAATGTCAAATCAGGCAAATCAAGTAAAGAAACTCCCTCTTCTTTCTCCACAACATTCTCTAGTTTTGACTTAACATGATCTGTCATAAGTGGCAAATTCAAGAAACTCATAGCATTTCTACCTTTACTAAACCATAAAGCTAAAAACTTTACAAGTTCTTCACTAAACCATACATTTGAGAAACCTCCCATTGGCTTGAAAAATGACTTAGAAACTAGTAAAATGAAGGAAAAACAAGAAATCAAGAAAACAAGCATTGCATTCAAAGAAAAAAGATTGCTTTTTTAACTAAGCTATATAATTCAAGAAACTAGTTTATATATATATATATAGTGAAAAGGGTAAAAAGAAAAATACTTATATTGTGAAAATTTTGGCTGAGTTTTCAAATGAGGGAGATAGGTAGATGTACCACACAAGACAAGCTTTAATTGTTGAAACTCACAAAACCACAAAAAAGAGAGATGAAAACAACCAACAAAAAGAAGTTGTTTCTTAAATGTTTTGGTATCCAACTACAGTAAATTGCCCACCAAAAAAGAGGTGAACAAAATTTGGATGATTTGATCACTAAACAAAAAGATTAAAAACTTAAGCAATTAAACTCAAATTTTATAAACTTTGGTAATGCCAATCTTGATGTTTCCTCAAGTGACAATGAAAGACAAACAACACTACTTTTTTTTTTAATCTATCTCATATATAATAAGACCACTTTCCAAAGAAACCAAAAGTATAAAAAATAGTTCAAAAAGAATTGACTAAATTTATAAAAAATTATTGAAAGATAGTTAAAAATGAGGTGAATACAAAGTATATCCTCAATTTCATCCAAGATTTTGTCAGGATATGGTTCCCTATTTAAACTTCTATCCTAATAATCGATTTTTAACAGTGTGATCTATTAATCAATGAAATTAATTTAAATTCAAGCTAAAACAAAAAATATTAAATGATCTATTTGAATAAAGCTACTTGATATCATCTGTATTAATAAAAGATAATAAAATTAATCGAGATATATACAAACTGACCCGACCTTTACCATTATGGAGTATATATATTGACTTGGTTGAGAGAGTCAATAAATAATGTGGGGAAGACTTTAAAGAAACAAAAAACTTAGGTAGCAGAAATTAAAAAAAAGTAGGTGTCACAGGTCACCTAGTGATTAACCATATAGTTATTAGACATCATAGAAAAGGTAGGTGATAGTTGCCTAACTTCTACTGATCTTACAACTGTAATGACCACTAACACACCATCTGGACTTAAAATCATTTGCCAGGCAAAAATCAATGATCAGTAACGAAATCATAATTTTTAATAAAAATATTTGAAAAAAAACTAATGTGATTCATATATATGTTAAAAAATTAGACATTTTGACAAATTAAGATATTTGGAAGTGTAGAAAATTGAAAAAAATGTTACACACCTAATTAAGATGTGATTTATGAGAGAGATAATCTTTTAATTAATAGTGTTTTTTTAGCAATTAAATACAAATAATATTAACAGGCTACTGTGTTATTTAATGTTTGAAGAGTTGACATCATGGGTGGACAAGTTTTAATGTGGCTCACTAATCCAAGCAGCAACATTAAAAGCTTATTTTATTTTCCTTTTTCTATATGCTTTTCTAAATTTTTAATGCCCTCATAATTTGGTGTGATTTATTGCCATAAAATCTGAATGAAAATGACTACGTATAGTTAATGCATATTATTGATTTTTATTTTTCGAGCTACCTTATTAGGTTAATGAGACGTTGTCCATCCGTCAACTTAATCAGATAATGTGAAAATTCTCTAATTTATCGATGCACAAAACTTACACTCTATTATGAAATTAATGAAGCTTCCTATTCATTGATTTAATATTCGGTAGAAAAATGAAACAAATAACGAATTTGACTAAAACAATAGAAAGATATTGAGACATATTTTTGGTAAATATCACTTCTTTACGTAACTAAGTATGTGTCACTTCGAGACGGAATTAGTAAAGTTGAGGGATTGATGTGAATTTTCTTTAATTTAGTCAAAAATTACATTGTTTATGTAGTTAAAATTGTTGTAACATACATAACAGATTATCAAAGAGGCCACTTGATAGGTTTCTCGATGGGACAAGTTTGTGAAAATTTTTAAGAGTTGTTGTTTGTGTTATTATATAACACTTGATGCTCGCTCCTTTCTAATACGAGTTTACTTCCTGTTCTATCTCTTGGTAGAACAGATATAACTTTCATCTTTGTATAAGAGGGGTATGTATTCTTTTTGGTTTTATGTTAGTCACTTGCTCCTTCTATATAAGAAGAAGAAGAAGAATGATAAAAAGAAGATTGTGGATGTTCTCTTGCTAATATAAATGTTCTCTTGTTAACATTTTTATGTGTTTACGACACTTAATTCCCTCTCTGAAAAACTTGGTGGAATGTGTTTAGGGTTCCATGACTATATCTGTGTCAAACAATCACAAAACAAACAGTTGCCCCCCTAGTGAGGTCTGAGGAGTATAATGTGTATGCAAACCTTACCAATACCATAGGAGATAGAGAAATCTCCAACTAAAACTAAATCTGTTAAGAGAGAAAGATAAAGTGGCAGCTATATTGGGCAACACATTTATCTTTTATTAATCAGAAAAATGATTAAACTAAAATGAACAGGTTATGTCAAAGTATGAAAACCTTGTATGTCTTGTAAGATTAATAGGTACCATCAACAGCCATGCATCAAATCAGTCTCGACAACGTTCTAGTAGCCTCTAAAAATACATGGAACGCATCGTCAAACCACCCAACATCTTTCACTTCTCCTACTTCCAGATTCAGACAGCCAAACACTCACCAATAAAGATGGAACAACAGTTCCCTAAGAAAACAAAACAAAAAAAAGAGCTTCTGTCACAATTCGGTCTTCATCTTTCTCTGTTTCAAGTGTAAGCCAGCTAAACTTGAAATTGTGACTCCATATGTACCAGGGAAACAACAAAACTTGTGTGCAGAACACAGACAAGAAGCGCGTGAAGGGCTCCAACTTCCTTCGTTTCTTTAAATACCTTTCTCTGAATGTAAGTAAGTTATGTGTCATGACCAAGTTAAATTAAGATAATCTGCCATCTCCAACCTTGATATCAGACTTGGGTAGATGTTGAACTTCTCAAAGCTGCTTCACGTTCCTGAAGCCGATGCTCTCTCTGAAATTGATTTAGAAAATAAGTTATCAGTAATATGGGTGAAAAAGAACACAAAGACACACTGAACTTAGAGCATTATCAATCTTCAAGAAAACACCTACTCAAACTCAAAGGTGTTCTTTTACTAAAAGTACACTTTTCTCTGGATCAGTAACATAATCAACTGCTGCAGCAGCTTTGAACATGTCGAAGATAAATTTATGATTTATAACTCAAGTTCTATGAAGAAAGTGATATAAATAGCAAAAACCTTTATATTCCAATAAATGTCTCATCACGGAAAACAACTTGGCCCGAAAATTATAAACAAGAAAGAAACGGAAAAGCACTAATACAAGCCTATGATTGCTGAAACAAAGAATAGATTTCAGTTTGATTGTGGATATGATGATAACAAGTCTTACTCTTCTTTCCCAATATGGATGGAAGCATACGAAATCATAGACAGGAGTTATAGTTGAGACCAGAACAACGTTAAGTCCAGTAAACAGCAGGAGACCTGCCATAGGCCGAGCTCTGTGAGGCATTGCGGATATATGATGATTTTGAACTCTGTAAGACACAACCCCACATTCAGTATACGAAACTGAAACTCAAGTCCGAAAAGTGAAGCTATCTAAATCCCACGCAGTAATAACTCTATTCAGTACATGGTCATAAACAGATCCATGTAATGTAGGTTGATTGTATCCTATAGGTGATAGCATGAAGCCATCTTTTTTTTTTTTGCAAAATAAGCAGTAATCATAATGAACAAGAATGTACCCGGTGTAGTCCCACATGGTGGAGTAAGGAAAAGGAGAGTGTATCCAGACCTTATCTTACCTCACAACGGTAGATTGGTTGTTTTCGAAAGACCCTCAACTCAGGAAACACATACAAAGAGCATACAGAAAAAAAGAGATATAACAAGTACTAGAGGAAGCATTACATAGCATAAAATAAAATGAAACAGTAACAACAACAAATTAATGCGATAACCAAAACACAATCTTTAGGAACATAAATAGAAGGACAGGAAACTACGCAAAATTGCTAATACTACTTTATAAAGGAGAAACAGGTATAGGCATCAAACTACCATCAAGCCTAACCCGCAGGAAAACAAGACAAAAACTCAAATATCTACTAAACTTGTACCGTAATCCACTACTCCAAATCACGTGTATAAGCTAAAAATGATGTGTGTGTTTTCAATTTTTAACCTGATCGTTTTATTCTACTTCTGTCTCTTCTTTTTCTTACCATTCTGAATATGAAAAAATGTCTCAATGTGGCAATTTATCAAACATATGGTGGGCACTATTCATTTAGTAAAAAATCCCTCCCAAATAAGTGGAACTATAGTTCACCCAATATCATAAACCATCTACCAAGAAAATTCATGGAACGAATTCAATTAACAAGTGAACAAAAAACTCAAAATTTCTGAATATAACAAAATTGGCTTAATGTGGCAACTTATCAAACACATTATTCATGGAGTGCAGCCAATAATGGTTCAACCTACTAAATCAAATAGTAACAACAACAAATTAATGCGATAACTAAAACACAATCTTTAGGAACATAAATCGAAGGACAGGAAACTATACAAAATTGCTAATACTACTTTATAAAGGATAAACAGGTATGTGCATCAAACTACCATCAAGCCTAACCCGCAGAAAAACAAGACAACACTCAAATATCTACTGAACTTCTATCGTAATCCACCACTCCAAATCAATGTGTATACGCTAAAAGTGATGGGTTTTTTTTCAATTTTTAGAAGTGAAAAACAAATAAACTTTTCCTCTTTTTATGTATAACAATAAACGAAAGATAATTAAATCTAACAATTAATAAGAGATTAATGTAACTCACAACTCAAATTCGCCGGAGATCAGTTTTCCGATAAATTAGACGGAGAAATTCGCAGGCAGGTGGTGAATGGTGATCTTTAATTTCTAAAATTGGGCCAATATTCATTAAAATTTGGGCTTCCTTCTAAATGGGCCCAGATTCATGTTTTTATGTTGTAAAAATTGTGACTTGGAAAATATTGCCTCTCAAATAAAAATTGGATTTTGAAATATGACAAGTATATATAAATGATGAGATTATCAAAAGTTTAGGTTAAGTCCATATATTTAATAATTACTTAGAAAATATTAGAACTAATAACAATAATAAAAACAATTCTGACATTTTGAAAAAATTAAACGTTTCCCCAAAAATACAAATAAAGAAAGAAAAAGTTAATGTGTTGTCTCTCATAAAACGATTAAAATGATATGCACTAAACACATGTAGATATAAGTAACTAATAACTATTAAAAGACCCACAGTATAAATGGAATCGATAAATCAATCACTTCTTAAATAACATAAAACAATGAGATTGAAATTATATTTTTTCTAATATATAGTTTAAAACACATACAAAGTATTAGAACACTCCAATAATATACATAAAAACACTTCTGAATGCATGTAGAAACTGAAAAACACTTGGTCAAAAGTACAAATAAAGAAGAAAAAAAATGTTGTTCCTAAAAACATAATCGTTGACATGTAATAGATACATTGAGATATAAATAAACTATTAAAAGATATGTAACATAAATGATATCGATAAATCAATCAAATTTTAAACAAAAAAATTATAGTCATGTTGAAATAATAATTTTTCTAATATGTAGTTAAATTACATAGAAAGTATTAACACTCCTCAATAACAACACAAAAAAATGCATTTTTTCTGCATGCTCGTAAAAAGTGAAGTAACGTTTCTTCAAAAATACAAATGAAAAAAAGTAAAAAGGTTAACGCATTATCTTTCACAAAACGATGGATAACATGCAACAGACGCGTTAAGATATAAATATGCTATTAAAATAACACATAATGTAAATGACATCGATAAACCAATCATTTCTTAAACGTCAAAACAAAATCACATTGAAATCATGGCCTTTCTAATATACAATTTAAATCAAATAGAAAGTACTAGACACCACAATAACATAGAAAACACTGTGAAAAATATGTAGAGATTGACGAAACACTTATTCATAAAACAAAGAAATTAAAAGGCAATGTGTTGTCTCTTATAAACGATGGATGGCATGCAATGGACACGTTAAGATCAAGTAAACTTTCAAAAGACACGCAATTTAAATGACATCAGAAAATCAACCATTTCTCAAATGACAAAAAATAGTCACATCAAAATCATGAGTTTTTTAATATATAGTTTGAATTTACTTAATCACTTTAATAACAACACAAAAAAACTTCTGAAAGTATGTGAAAACGAAAGAAGCAAATCTTCAAAAGTACAAAAAAAAAGAAGAAAAAAAGACACGTGTTGTTTTTCACAAGCCGCTGAATAGCATGGAGTGCACACGTAGAAGATATGATTAAATTATTAAAAGACACGCAATGTAACTGATATCGATAAATAAACCATTTCTTAAATAATACTAGAAAATAATCACACAAAAATCATGTCTTTTCTAATATATATAAAGATATTTAACAATAACAACAACTTCAATATCAATCACATATACCCGATATATTTTTACATATGAAATTAGAGAATGATAGAGTGTATTATGTAATATTTATTCTTACCTCGTGAAGATAGCAAAATTCTTTTCGAAAAATCCTAAACTCAAATAACACATTCACCAAAATTGTTTTCAATAAGAGTCTCAATTTTTTTAGTACAAGAAAAGTGAGATTTTTTATTTATTTAGAAGTATATATAGAAGAAAAAAAAAGCAAAAACTTTAAATGGAAAAAAATTAATAAATTCTTGAGAAGACCTGGAATTAGTTCCCTCCTTGCTCAAGCTCGAAACAAACTATTCTCCCTGCCGCCTTTGTATGATCAAGAATCCTGCTAAAACTCAAAAAATAAATAAAAATCCATTCATGAAAGCCTCAAATATTGATTTTTTAGCTTAATTGTCATCTGGGTATCTGTCCAAATTGTTAATTTTTCATCTGTTTGGAAAACCCAGAATTCTCTATGTCAGGTTTATCATTTGGGTTATCAAGATTCAACTGTTTCTTCTAAATTTATTGAATTTTTGCTTTAATTGTTAGTAATTCAAGCAAATTTCATCTGGGTCAAGAGTAAATTGGCCATTTATTGGCAATGTTGAATAATTTGGAGGATGGGGGAAAGAATCCTTCAGAGGTTTCAAGAGGGGGTAATGGTAGAGGGGGTGGGGGTACAAGGTCATGGGGAACTACTGTTTCTGGTCAATCGGTTTCTACTAGTAGCAGTATTGGGTCTCCATCGAGCAGAAGTGAAGCCGCCATGGCTACCCCTGCCAGTGATAACACTTTTCTTAGGCTAAACAATCTTGACATTCATGCTGATGATGCAGGATCTCAAGGGACAGCTGGGTGAGTCCTTTCTTGTTGTTTTAATGGTATCTGTTTGGTTTTCAATGAAGATAAAAATGGTATCTTTATTGCTTGAACTTTTTGAAGATGGGAACTCTATTCAGTGTAGAAGTTGATTCAGGATGTATATGTGTGTATGATGAAAATTTGAAGCTAAATTTTAAGAATATGTATAGATAATAAGTTACCTGCAGACTTTATATCATGTATTAGCTTAGGATTCTGTTGTTTTAACTAGTCTATCCGATAATTAAATGAAATGCTAGTCTAGAGGAATTACGGTGAACTGCTGAACTGTGAGATAATGGGACTTGGATTAGCTAGTTATCTTGAGTTTAAGAAGCATAGACGTGGCTTAAAGAGTGGACTAATGAATAACAAGGACACGTTTAAATTGATAATGCTTGAACATTACAAGAAATATGTCAGAAGAAGTAAGTGCAAAAAGCTTATAGGAATGCAGTTCTATAGTGACACATTATATGTCTTTTCAACTTTGTAGCAATTTGATCTGCGACCATGTAAGGTGATGGTCTTACTAAGTTTGGGAAAACATGACCCTTTAATATTGTCTAAGAATAATAAGTGTTCATTGTTGTGGTTTAGACATCATAGGCTGAGATGTTACACTTTCTTCACATTTGATGATTTGCTAGATTACAATGTCATTATGCGGTTTATCATGGAACTCACAATTGAGTCGTTAAAAGTGTATGTCAATAGTTTCTCTTACAGTAATGTTTCCTTACATATACTTACTTTAACTTCTTGTCTGTAACAGGAAAAAGAAAAGAGCTCAGCGTGCTACTGGAGGGGATAAGAGTGGTAGAGGACTCAGACAGTTTAGCATGAAAGGTTTTTTCTTTTAATCAGTTTTCATCTTCTTTTGGGTATTACATTGGAGAAACGTCTTAAATTTTGCAGTGAGGGTTGCTTTTATTTCACATATCATTTATTTCTTGTGTGTTACACTTGCTAGTATCTCTTATTTATTTGAGCTCTGGTATCACTGCTTCCTGCTAATTACTAAGCTATTGTTTTCTTTGTACAGTTTGTGAGAAAGTGGAAAGCAAAGGAAGAACTACGTATAATGAGGTAAGGACCCTTGAAAAACATAATGTTATAAACATGAGGTGATTTTAAAATTTCTGATGTTTCCTTTATCTGTATCTTTATTTCACAAAGCAATGCTATGATTCAGTGAATTCAGTTTAATAGTTGGGGCCTTTTTAGTTGTCCAATTTCTATTATATATTCGAAACCCTTTATCGTCCGCACAATGTATCTGCGGGTGTCCCACATCGAATTTTATTATTATGATGACTCTGATGTATGATGATGATTTCTTATTTTGATGACTGTGATGTTTAGTATCTGGTTGTGGAAGCACCTGGTAAGCAAACTACAAATGAATATGCTAACTTCTATATCTGTTTTGAGATAACCTTTTCTATTTGACCCTTCCATCCTTTCTAACTTGTGTCATGCTAGTATTTTTTTTTACTTATGTAATATCACACTATCAGCACTGATAATCAAACTCTAAGTTGATTCCATTTTCCCCATCTTATACAAACACATTGGTGTACACATTTTGACCTTTAGGATGAATTTATGGTATCAAAAGCTCCCATTCTATTGGACATCTCAACTGAAAGATCTGTCATGTTAGTTGGAGGTACTGTATGTCAAGTTTTTTTTTTTCCTTCAGTGGATATATTTAGGGTAATTTGGAGGGTCCACGGTCCTGTGTTTTTTTAACCCTTAAAAACGTTGTGACACTTTCTCTTGTTTGCTGTTTGGCACTTCACTTTTCTTAAGATAGGGCATTCCATTCTGCTAGAACTACAGATAGGAGACGTTAACCTTGTAATTCTTTCTGACTGTACAAAAGAATTGATAGTAACTTGTACTACATTTTGGGAAGGGAAGCAAGGAGCGGAGTCTTAGTCGTTGAGAAGTCGATTAAGTTGTAATAATTGGGTGGATGACTGTTTCCCTTATTGGCAGCTTATAAGTTCTTTAGAACCCCTAGTTTATTTATATGTGGTCCCAGGCGCACAAGGACTATGAAGGGTCCGAGAGTCATAGGATCTCCTAATTAATACTTTTAAACATTCTTTAATTGCCTTTCCCTCTCTATGGTAAGAGAATTTTAGAGGTAGATGTACATAATAGTTACTCCCACCTTTTTATTTTGTTTGTCCTACTTTGACTTGATACGTAGTTTAAGAAAGTAGGCGGCTTTAGAATCCTGTGATCTTAAATTAAAGATATGTCAAATGTACCAGAATGCCCTTTAACTTGTGGTTTCAAACATGCCATATGGAAAGTTGGAATTAAAGGGTTGCCAAAAATAGAAAGAGGCATTCTTTTTTAAACAAAATACAAAGGATAGGACAAACAAATTGAAACGGAGGGAGTATTAATTATTAGATGATTCACTAAATGGCTTTTGGGTATCAAAATAATGTCTCACAAGGGCATATAATTTATGGTCTTTCTTCCTCAGAACTAGGAATGTGGTTGTTTTCTGTCTTCAGGTTATGTATTGATATTAATCATGTCCATGACATGAGCAGTGAGATGTGGATTATCTATTCTGTTCATTGAATTAATAGATTTACGGTCATAGTTATTGTTCAAGAAATTGGTGCATAAATTTTCTGTAGCTTAATCTCAGATTTTTTTTTTCTTAAGGAGATCCTTATACACAAAAAGCTGAAATACTTCAACTGTGATTCTTTAAGCAAGTGCAACACTCTATATAGCCTCATATTACATATTCAAAGGAGAAGAAGTCACTGTAATGAATGCCCAACATAATTTTACAGATCATATCAGTTAAAGAAACTCTTTGAGCAGGGTTCTTGTTTTTAGCTTGTAAACTTCAGACTCATTGTACTGTTATCTATTTTTGACCCGGGGAATTCTGTAGATGTGAGGTAATATAATTTTCAAAGAGTTATCCCCGCACCATTTTTAGGAGTGACATTCCTGGTGGACAAGATGATGGAAGCAAGACTGAGATGGTTTGGGCATGTAAAGAGGAGATGCGCAGATGCCCCAGTGAAGAGGTACGAGTTGGGTATAGTGGGTGGGGGAGAGGTGGAGGTAGGCCGAAGAAGTATTGAGGAGAGGTGATTAGACAGTTAAGACGCAACTTCAGCTCACCGAAGAACATGATCTTAGATAGGGAGGGCATGGAGGTCGTGGATGAGAGTAGAAGTTTAGTAGGTAGTTGAGTTTGGTCTCACTTTTCTGTGGGATTTGTCTTGGTGAGAGTCTGCCGTCTGGAAGCACGTGATGGTCATAGTATTAGCCTTATACATGTAGTATCTCACTTTTGATATCTGTTACCATCTGGTGTCTTTTGTGTTTCAGTTATCACATTATTTTGCTGCTACTGTTCCTTTTTGTAAATGCTTTATACTACTTCCTTTATTAATTGACATGTTTTCTTCACTCCCGTATTTCTTATTTACAACTACTTTGATTTGTTGCACTTGAGTCGAGGGCCTTCCAGAAACCTATGTTGCTCGAACTTTCCAAAATTGATGCCACACTCATGTCGGATTCTTCAAAAATACACTACTTTTGGAGAATTCAAAATGCACCCATCACATTTTTTAGAGAGTCCGAGCAACATAGCCTGAAACAGCCTCTCTGCCTCCTGCGCCCAGAAACTTGATAATACAAGGGTATCTGTACTTCTGTTGTTGGCTTCTAAGGACTTATTTGCACTTTAACTGTACTCTAGCATTTTCTGCGGCTGATTTCTGCTTGCTACATTCTCCTGTGTTGAACATTTTGCTTTTCAAGGGATTTCTGATCTCAGAAGTTAATGTCTTGCTCAGGTTGCAGATGAACTTGTAGCTGAGTTTTCTGATGCTACCAATAGTGTTGCAGGCTCAGATCAGGTTTTTCTCCATCCTCGCGGTTCATAAATTTTTAATTTGTTCGTTTTCAACAATAATATCAGTTTGAACCTTTATTATGACAGAAACAATATGATGAGAAGAACATCAGACGACGAGTCTACGATGCTCTGAACGTACTTATGGCTATGGATATCATTTCTAAAGATAAAAAGGAAATACAGTGGAAGGGATTACCACGCACTGATGCAAATGATATTGAGGAGCTAAAGGTTTGATTTCTCTGTCTTTCTGCTTCCTCTTTTTTATTGCATTCAATGAGCCATCAATTTTGGCACACATCAGTTGATCTATGTTTAATCTAATCTCATGTTTATTGTAACTGCAGACTGAGCGTCTTAACTTGAGAAATAGGATTGAAAAGAAAGCAGCCTATTTAGAAGAACTTGAAGATCAAGTATAAATTCTCTCTAAGCACTATCTTTAGTTCAATCTTAGAAATAGGTTTGATAGTCTTTCGCAATGCTGATATGCATGATAGCTTGGTCCTGTAATCCTTATTCTTTTTACTAAACTGTTTTCCTTTTCAATAGTATGTAGGGCTTCAAAACCTCATAAAACGCAATGATCAGTTGTATGGCTCAGGCAATGCTCCTAGTGGTGGTGTGGCTTTACCGTTTATTTTAGTGCAGGTAAATGCTCAACAATCATCTATTGTTATTTGTATTGTTTAGCAAATTAGTAAATATCTGATACAAATCATTACATTCTTTCTTTGTCAAAAAAAAATCATTACATTCTTTAATATGTCATCTCATGATTTCTTTTGTTGGAATTAGTTTAATCTACAAGTAAGCTCGGGGCTACATGCTTTCTCAACTTGTCTTAGCTGTACTTGAGCTCAAGTGAATTTTGACCTATCTCAGGCCGTATAAATTTGATATTAACAAAAGCTGATTGCTTTTCGCCTACATTTGAGCATAGTTTTCTTTCATATAAACAAAATCAGAAGGATCACTTCTTTATAAGAATGAGAAGACAGATATAGAATACCTCTGGTCTCTGAACGAGGAGAAAAGAGGAGAGGTTCTCTATTTGTAATTCTTTTCACAAGATCGTATTCGTACAGAAGAGAACATGTAAAATACTCTTTTTCAAAATCAACTTCACAATACCCTTTTTTTTATCAACTTGAATGAAATATTGCCCTGCAATGAGGTGTGAGGTGTGAAAGGTTGGCTACGGTGGGTGTGAGAGGTAGAGGTAGAGTTATGCTGAAGAAGTGACACACGTTGCAACTTAGCGAGGACATGGCCCTAGATAGGAAGATATGGAGGTCGAGGATTAGGCTAGAAGGTTTGTAGGTAATCGAGCGTTGCCTAATTTTCCTTATCAATATTATTATCCTCCTAATATCTTAGTCTTCGATTTTATAATTACCTGTTGTTTCCTTTTTTCTAGTTATGGTTTATATGTTGTTGCTACTGGTTTTTTCCCCCATTATTTTTCACATGGCTTCTTTATTGCTGTTTTCCTTTCCATACTGATTCTTTATGCTTTACTTGAGCTTGAGCCAAGTGTCTATTTGAAACAGCCTCTCTACCTTCACAAGATAGGGCTGTGTACACACAACCTCCATAGATCCCACTTGTGAGATTACACTCGGTGGTCTTTTCCAACGAAATAATGTCCCAAGACCTACTTAAGATTAGGTTAGTTACTGAAAATGGGTGAGTTATAACCTGAACAGTTTTTCTGTTTTTGGTAGTGTTGGAATTTTTAGTATCAGTAAAACTTCAAGATAAGATGCAAGAGTAGTGCTAGTCTTAGGTGAGTAGAGCTTTTGGGCATCTAAAAGCATAGAACACCTATCTAGACGATTTTGATTGTAGCTTGGAAGGAAGATGAGCTTCTGTATATATTCTTAAACATTGAGTTTACAGTGATCAATATTTCTGAAAGAAAAAACTTTTGTGGTTAAGTTAGATTCATTATGTTCATAATCTATTCTATTAGTTTCTTTTCTTCCATATCTGCATGCCTCGTTTACACTTGGCTTCTAGTATTATTCTGCAGAAGTAGTAGCGCAACCTAAGAAGGAGGCATCTGTCCATGATATTTTACTTTTCCTCTTTGCATATTTTGGTTTAAGCCCCATCTGCTTTCTGTTTTTTCTAGTGCTAAGGGTCTATCGGAAACAACCTCTCTAGCTCTCAAGGTAGGGGTAAGGTTTGTGTACACCCTACCCTCCCCAGACTCCACTTGTGGCTGGCATTACACTGGATATGGTGTTATTGTCGTTGTTGCGCATAAGGAGAACCATATATATGTTGTGACTTGGAGTGCATCCTTTCTTTTCCATCAATTTCCTGCCGCATTTTATAATTTGCGTGCATTTGCAAATTTCAGCAACAGAATTGAATAGAAAGAAATATTGTAATGGTGTTGTTGTAGCATATCATTGTTATAATGCCCCTTATGTTTCTTGTGGTGCGTTAGACTCGTCCTCATGCTACAGTTGAAGTGGAAATATCAGAAGATATGCAGCTGGTGCATTTCGACTTCAACAGGTTAGTGGCCTTGGAATGTCTATACTCTTTTTTGGTTCAATGAAAGCGTGAATGACTCGGCTGAGTCCTATATACAAGTCATGCATACTTTTGATATTCATTAACTCATTCAAGTGTGATTTGCCAATTCCAGCACTCCATTTGAGCTGCATGACGATAATTATATCCTCAAAGCAATGAATTTTTGTGGAAGACCAAATGACGGCTCTGTCCCACAGAATGTATCTGCTGATGGAGGTGAAGGTCCGAGTTCCAGTATGGCCAACATGTTTCAGCATCATATCCCTCATCCATCTGCCCCAAACTCATCTGGCAGGCTTCCGACCTCACCTCCTCTCCCCGGAATACTAAAGGCTCGTGTCAAGCATGAGCATTAGTCTGCTGGCTTCTTTCTTGATCGATTACTGTACTCATTAACGCATAGAATTTCTGTACATTATGTAAAGTATTTTTACTGGAAGCAGCCTCCTCTGTTGACTAAATACTTCTCTTGACGCTTGTCTCAATTTGAGGGAGGTTACTAGTTGAGCTTTTAATTTTTTTTTTCTAAGTATCAAATTGGTATATGTTTTGGCAAATGAAAAACTATTAGACTGTTTGGACATACCTTTTTTTCTTTCAAAATATTGTTTGGTTATACATTAATAGTTGATTTTTTTTTTATTTTTTTTTTTTAACTTCAGCTAGAAGGTGAGGTTTTTCAAGTTTGAAAAGCTAGTTCTAACCACTTCTTCAAATAAGAATTTTTTGTACTCACAACCTTTTTTTCCAAGTGGAACACATTTTTCAATTTCCAAAATATCTTTTTTCAAATATCACTGAATTCATGTCCAAACGACTAAGGTAAGCAATCTTGGCCTGTCTAAATTTTGTTGATAGAGATATATGGTACGGGAGCTAACTAATCGTTGTGCATTTATGTGAGCATGCTACTGGGTTTGAGTCAAAGTTATTGTATCCGAATGACTTTGTATTGGGCATAATTATATGATAATGTGTTGGTGGTAGGTAACAAGTCGTCGTTACGAGCATCTTATTGAATATGAGCCAAAATTACCGTATTCGGATGAATTTGTAACTTTTTGCGCTACACCGGCCTATAAATTATAATCATAGCATTATCTTTTAGATGCTTTTTATGTTTAATTTGAACTTGTGACTATGATTTGCTAGCTAATCACGTAATCATAATGCTAATAATTACACGAATATTGAATATATTTTCTACAAATACTAGTCATGACTTTGATTGATTGATTGAGTATTATTTATTATATATAATAAGGTAAGGCATACGTGAAAACTTTCTTTTCCATAATTCCATCTTACTTATCTTGCTTCCTTGATGGTATAATATCTTGGAGAATGGAAGCATCCCGAATCCAATTTAAAATTTGACGTTTATAATTTTTTGTGTAAACTCAAGATAATATATAATAATAATTGAGCCTATAGTTGTCATAACTTTAAACTCATAACACATATGGTCTGTTTTGACCCAATAAATCTCATAGATTTGTCTCTTGATTTATGTCATTAACAAATCCAGAAATATGTGAACTTATATTAGTATCTCAAAAGTTAGTCAGTCTAAAAGTAAATTAATCTTTCTACGTAACCCGTGCTACCTCACAAGTGTCACACGGGTCAAATATTAATAAATATATAAAGAATATTTTAGTACAATTTTAACAAAAGTTATTGAGTTTTTCGACCCGCATAGCTGGTGGGGTGTGTGGGTTGGGTTGGGGGTATATATTGTTGTTGATGATTTGTTCCACAAATGTGGGGACCTCCCAGCATTAAGGTCAATATCGTGTCTCAACAAAATCCTTGTATTTCTTCTAAAACGTCAAAGCACGTGCGATAGTTTCTTTCTACATCCATCAATATCGTTATTTGAATGCATCGATAATCTCATAAATTTATTAGTAAATTTTATTTTGATATCTAAGTTATAGTTTGTTTCGATGGAACTTCTTGACATATGATGAAACATTCTAGCTTATCATATATATACATGTTTAAATTTTGGAAAAATTTATGTGAGTGCTCTCAAGCGTTCATTATATAAATAGTTAAGTTAAAACTTTAAAATATATCACATCATTTAGTTAGACATATTAGCTTCAATTGAAACATGCTTGAGGTTTTACGACATATTGGGATTAACACATATAATTAAAGAATGTAATAGTTAACTTATTTATATATTGAACGCTGAAAATAGGTACGCACAAAAACTTTGAGTCGGAAGTGCCTAGCTAATATGAATACTTTCTCACATGTTAACGAGCTCACTCGAAATTCGGAACATACTATAGTGTAAGTATCTATAAATGAAATTTATTAAGAGATTATCGATATATTATTCTATCTAAGTTTAACTATAAACTTGAATGTTAATTTATTAAGGTCATGTCAAATTAATTAATTAATTTATTTTGCCAAGAATGACTTTGCATATATACTAGTATTAAAACAATATAATTGCATATACACCAAAGTTTTGGATGCCTAAATCTTTCTATTCTTGTATAATACGATAAGGTTTTATTGAAATTGATTGAATATAATTATCCAAAAAAATATCAAACATATTCTGTTGTTGCTGTCATTGTTGTTAATTTTTAGAAATAGAAGAAAAAAAATAATCAAGTGATTGAAAACTTTTCAAGTGAATCACGTGACCAACATGACTGAAGTTATGGATTTTTTTTCCTAAAAAATAGTTGACAACTTTTACCGTTGAGTTACAGGCCGTTGTGGAAAAAAAAAAGAGTGGTCTAATAAGTAAGCAAGTACTATACATATATTACTCTATTTTGTTACTTCTTTTAACTAGTTCGGTATTCAAAATTTACTAATTTGACTTATATATATACACAATAAGTTTTGAACCAATAGCATAAATGGGTTGTGGATTCAGTAGAAAACGAAGGACCTGAGTAAAAATTAAAAAAATGGAGGTTGAATCAAATATACAAAAAATCGAACTCTCACTTAAGATTAAAGTTCAGATATATCATCAACTAACTAAGCTACTATAATTCTATATTTACGCTATAATTTAAATCTCAATCAATACAAATAAATCATACTAGATGACTTTTTTTTATATATTTATAAATGAAATTATCTGATATTTATATTAATAAAAAAATAGTGATAATAAATATCTCGTAAAATAATCGAGTAGATGAATTATGGCATCTATATCCTGGCCAACTGTGCTAGTAAATTAAGGGTCCCTTGGTGCCGCATATCATTAACTCCCTCAACTTGGTACTTAACTACGTGGTTGTTGTGAATAATAGGATCCACAAAAATGATTATTTCCTTTTTAATGTCAAAGATATTTTTAAATATATATTACTTGTTTCATTTTTACAATGGATATATACTATACACTATATTATATTATATAATATAATCATTAATCATGCATGGTTGATTTGCGAACACGTTGCAAACTTCCTTTTCTACTGTAGAAAATATGCCAAGTAATTAACTTGTATCTTTGTATTGAATTTGAACTCATAAAAATCATTATATAATATATTATGTTAAATAAAATTTATATATTCTTGAAGTTTATATTGAGATCTATTCGTTTTTAATTAAAGTTTTCGAGTTTGACATTATTAATATTACACAACAACAAAACATGCTTTTACTTACGATTTTTCGAGGAATTTTGTAATAACTTAGATATTAATACATAACGTATTTTATATTCAAGATTGTAGTATTAAACTAATTATGCTGACATGTGGCAAATTAAAGTATAATGAGTTGAAGAAGAAAAATATGTTACAAATAACTTTTAACTCTTTTACTGGATCTTTTTCCCGCCTTTATGTTTGGCTCTAAAGAAAGAAAAAGAGAAACAATATATATAGTAAGCTTTTACTATGTGCGAAATTAGAAGAAAGATATTTGATACGGAGTTATCATATATCGGTATTCAAGTTGAGGTTACAATGTTTGCTCAATTTCAATTAAAATTCTTAGAGGACGGATGCAATCCTAAACCTTTGTTCATGTCTATATAAAGGGACGTATGATATCTCCTTGAAAAGAAATATTAAAAGATAACGGATTTGTGCTTGCAATGTTTATCAATAAAATATCCATATTTTTTTGTTTTCCATCCAATATTCGGAATCCACATTGAAGCTCCGACTAAATCCGGATTAATTTTGGATCTCGCTACTACAGGATTCATTTGGGGTGGCGCAGGATTTTCTCCATACCCAGGATTCAAACTCGAGACCTTTGATTAAGGGTGAAACACTCCGAATAGTGCACCACAATTTATGTCGGTATGTTTGTTCTTATTTTATATGTGAGCATAATATACCAAAACAAATTTGAAAGTAAGAGTGTACTTATCTTACCATATCTACTCAACTAGTATACATATATATATATATATATATCCATCCTTCGTCAAAGATTTTTTATTTAAATTCTTAGTATAAAATTATTTTTATTCGGAAACTTTTATTCCTTCGTACAGAATTTTCTATTATAAATTCTAGTTTTTTTAAAATTATTAATTATACTTATCACCGAATATGTTTAAATTGGACAGGCTAACCATGTTAAGGAAGAAAGTAGAATTTAGGACATTTCTGCGAATATCTCTAATTTGCTTGACATGATAGCAATTCATCCATTTGGGACCATCACGTTAATTATTTCTTCATTTTTAATTAAATATTTTAAATTTAAATATTTAATATAAAATTATTTTTGCTAAGTAACATAGACCGTTTAAATAAAATTTTACGAATTACAATATGAATTCGAATTAATTAGATCTCAAAAAAAATATTAATTATCGAGTGAGATATAAAAAAAAAAAAAAGAATACAAAACATTTAGGATCATATGGAGTTATATGTTGAGCCGTGGACTTAAAAACCCGACCCGAATAATGAAGTAGCGACTTGAGTCAGTGACGCCAGCTATTGCCAAACGTATGACGCCAGAGGCTTGGTGTTCGTCTTCTTCTGCCACGTGTAAGAATATTGGGGCATGATGGCTGTTCTGCTACAACTACGGTCCACGCTCCTTCCAAATGCGTACAAACAGCACAAATATTTTATTTTCTTTTCCTACCTTTAATTCCAAATAAGTCGAATATGTGAGTTTTCACTTTTACGTAATAATTAAATAAGAAAAATAGTGCAAAATCTATTAGAAGGGGAATAAGAACAATAATTAAATTAAGCACTAGTCGAAACACAAGAAATAGATAATGATATGTACGTAGACGTTAAGGGTACAACTATGTATAGGTGTATAACTAGTATAACGACAAACACCAACAAAGTAAACCGACAAAAAACAAGATAATACTTCATTACGTACTACTTTTTTATTCTGATATGCGATCTCTACACCATTCTATCAATCTAATGCCATATTCTAATCCTCGATCAACAATTTAAAAGTACACTATATCATGTCTTATTATCTCTTTTTAATGCCAGTGAGTAAACACAATATTATTAATAAAAAACATACATCATATACGAATCTAATATGATATTATATATATTGATAACTCGTCTAATAACCAAATAAATAAGTAGAAGCTCAATATCAATCCTTACTTTGTATCAACTACTATTATTTTCACACCACCTTCATACATAGTCTTTATGATATTTATATATTTATGACAATTCTTTTCTTTTCCATCACCTAAAAAAAAAAAAAAACTTTTTTTATACTTTATTATATGCATGACAAATCATAGACTTTTTTTTGTCTTTATGTAGTGAACACAACTCTCTATAAAATGAGGCTTGGGAAAAAATTAAACCCTCCTTTCTCTTAACTCCCTTTCTATCTACTACTAGTACTACATTTCTTGTGTCCATTTACCATCCACTTGGCTCTTTCCCTTTCTTCACTCCAATTTTTTCTTTTCCTTTCCTTCCCTTTTCCTAGAAAAAACCCAACTTCTCCATTTCCCTAAATACCACAAAAACAAGCACAAAAAAAAAATAAAAAAAATTCAATGGATAAAATGCTTAGTGTACACTCAAAAAAAGCAAACAAACAACCCAAAAACACCAAAAAAAAGCCAGTTAAAGTTGTTTATATTTCTAATCCAATGAAAGTTAACACAAGTGCTGAAGAATTCAGAGCTTTAGTCCAACAACTCACTGGCCAACACGCTAACTACCCGGTAACCGATACTAATATCCGTACTGCTGACACTGGAAAAAAAGAATTTTATTATTCAGAGTCGCCGCCACCAGAATATGATCAACAAGTTGTTGAGGTAGATAGTACTATACATCATCAAGTGGTACCTAATTATGTGAATAGTACGAATGAAACAACGATGACCGATAATTCGGATCTATCCTTTGAAGATTATGTTGGAGAAGATTATGTTCCAGAGTTGTTGGAGAATTTACCTACAAATGTGTGGTATGACTAAATGAACTTGTTAATTTTTTACTTTTGTTTAAATCTAGTTAATTAACTTAAAAAAGAAGAACAAAAAAGGGCCTTGAAGGCAATGTAAATTAGCAATTAGCTATAGTAAAATATAACTAGTAATTGGGCTAAGTTTTTGTATTAATTGTGATGTAATTTTTGTCACATATATACTACTACTAGGTGATATATGTTATGTAGTAGTAGTAGTATGAATAGCCTAGCTAGCCATGTCCAACTTGCTTTGATATTTTTGTATTTAGTGGCTAGTATTGCAACTTGAAGATAAAAAATAAAATTGATTTTCGTACTAACTATTCATTCGAAGTTTTACTTTGAAGTTGAAAAAAAATATTATCTTATTCGTCATTCGATTATAATTTTTCTTTTTTTTCTTATCCATATTATCTGTATAAGTTGTTACTATTCATTTCTCCATTATTTTCTATATGATTCCGGTTCTACTATATTTCCTTTTCTTATTGATTGTTATTCTGTTTTATTTGAGCCGGTTGTCTATTGAAAATAGTCTTTTTATCTTTAGGTAGGAATAAGACTGAGTACACATTGCGCTATTCAAACTCTACTCGTAAAATTACACTTATTAAAAATAATAGTGAGAAAATCCAATTCATTGACGAAGTAAAAATGAACAATAAAATGATTTCTTGAGTTAAAAAGCTTACTAAACTTAGAACTTATATTTTCCTTGATACTAATTAACAGAACTAATTAGCAAATACTTAACATTACTATTAGGGCCCGTTTGGCCATAGATTTCCTAAATAATATTTGGAGAAAAACTTGTTAAATAGTGTTTGTCCATACACTTTGTCATTATTTGGCAAATATTTTTGGCAAATATCCCAAATTCCCAAATACTAGAAAAAAACTAGTATTTGGATCAAATCTCATTATTTGGGATCTTTTAAAAATTAAAATTTTACCCAAACTTTATCTTTTACAAAAACACCCTCTATAGTTGTTACGTTGTATTACATAATTTTTTACGTTAATTCTAAAGTAGTGATAAAATATTCTGTGAATGTTAAATGATAATATGATTATTGATGAAAGTGATGAACAATCAGCTCAAGATAACAAAGTCGCGTGTTTTGTCTATTTCACGATGTATGAAATGATGCTTGTTGCACTCTCCAAATTACCACATTGCTCTTGTGTCATGGACACTATTTGTTATTGTTGTAACAAAGATCTAATTGACTTGTAATAAAAACTTATGGTTAGTTTTGATATTTTTAAAACTTATAGGTATAAATCATATTTTTCTAGAAAAGTGAAATATATTTTCCAAATACTATGGCCAAACACATGATAAAATTTCACCCAGATAATATTTTCCAAGAATATTTAAAAATCTATGGTCAAACGCTAGCTTACTAACTTCTTAAATCTTCTTTATACAATAGTGATGGTTTCCTATTTTTGAGTATTGCTCTTCCTTTTTTCTTTCTAATTTAATCGTTCACCCTGGCTTTCATCTCTCGTCTACTAAAACTCTAGGTTTTGCTAAAGATTCACGTAATTTGACTCTCAAAAAATGAAACGTGATAATATATTTTGAAATGGAGATAGTACATGATAAAGAGTGAGTAAATTTCTACAAGTTGATAGTAAAAATTAGGCAAGTGTAGGATTTTTTTAGTGTAGGGTGGATTTTCAATTTTTAGAAAGCACCAAAATTATTTCTGCAAAAAGTACTTAGGTGCTAACTCTAATAATACTATATCTATCTATTTAATTATGACTATTATACCTATGTTGCTTTGGACATTAAATTTATTTTGTTCGTATGCGTATCAATAGATTTTTTTTTATAAAAAAAAGTAATGCATTTTTGTTTGGACGATTCGACACATGTGTGATGATATTTTTTTTTGAAAGATCGGGCAATATAGGATGCAAATACTTTCATTGAATTTCATTCGTCGAAAAATTGAATATTACGACAAAAATACAATATCTTTTTGTTATATTTAAACCATTGAATCGACTTGACTTTGAGAAAAAAAAGTCTAGTAAATCAAATTATAACAGAGTTCAAAATTGTTTTAGGCAACAAATCCAAATTCCCAAGAAGACAAAATTATAAACAGTAACATCCGAGCTATTATTTACAGATTTGTCACTGCAACTTGCGTCACGTTCATGCACCAAGTAATGTGTTAATTAATGTGTTTGAAATATGCGATTATTTTATCTAAAAATATAAGTGATTAAGAATATTATTAAAAAAAAAGATATTTTTAATTGCAAATTAATGTAAAATTTGTGTTATAGAACATAATTTTTCTATCTATTTTTCATATCAGAGTCTGACTAATTCAGCTTTTCATATTATAGGAACTATTTCTAGGATCGACACTCCTAACACAATTTTTTTTCAAAAAATTCAAAATTAAAATATCTAATTAAAGACTTAAAGGCGGAGGGATTTCAATAATTCCGGTGCTAACTCATTTATATTGGTAAAGTTGCTCATGTTGTTAGACCAAAGAAGACTATATTATATATAATTAACATTTCACAGCATATATTAGAACCTTATTTGAAAAATCACAAATATATTATTCTAAACATTAATATCGTCTTAGCATATAGTAAGGTACTGTCAAAATCAAAAGAGGTACACACGTTTAGTTGACGTAACTATTGTGATGCTCACCAGCTAGTACTGTTGCCAACTTGTTGGTTGGATAATAGACAAGAAGATAAGTTTTAATATATATGTACATAATCACAATAATGTATTCAGTGTAATTTAATTCTAAAAAGATTGAGTGTATGCATTAAGATAGCCATTCGAATATAAAAAAATTATATATATAAAAGGAAATATAGTAGCAATATATATATCCTCTTTATCTTTTTTTTTCCTCTTCGGTTGGGAATAATATTTTAATTTCTAGGGTTTTGTCATTTATGATGATGAGATAAATCCGATGGCTAAAGCCTTACCCTATTGGACAATAATTAATAATAAATGAGTCCTGTTGTAAATAAGTTACTATATGAGTTAGTTGATGCCCTACACCCATTTTTATCGTTATATAATGCTTATTTTTATGAAAAAGAAAACATTTTCAATTATAAAATACATTGGATAAAATTTATGCTCGATTAAACTATATAACATAGACAAATAAAATGAAAAAAATTAATCACCATAAGAAGGTCGAGATTTGAGTGACGATCATGTTCTATTGATTTGAGTTTAGAAGAATAAAATGAAATTATAAGACGTTAAAATCCATTTTTTTTATTCTTGTCGAATATAAACTTGTGTGTATCTGCGCATGGTACGTTTTAACTGTGATTAGTTAGGGATCATTTGGTAATTGATTTGAAAAATGATTAAAGAGATAATTAAGTTACTTACTACACTACATTAAAATATAGTGATTATACAAATTCACAATATCAATGTATATAATTTTGACTTAGCAGCATGTAAATATTTTTAAAACGTGAATTATTTAAAGGTGAAGGAAACATGTAGTATTATTTTACATGAAATTCACAAGTAAAATGTTGTCTATCATTATATAGTTATTTTTCAGACATTGCTTTTAATTAATTATGGAGGCCCTCCAAACTTAGCTTTCAAAATTTAAATCAACTCATCCACTTGCTCCATCTAGTTGAATTCGATACCATTTGTATGATAAATTGTTTTCGTTAGACAAATTCAGAATTTTTGCGTATATTTTTAAATGCTCATTATCTAAAATGTGTTAATTATTTACAGTACGTCACATTTTTTAATTATACGCATTCATGTTAGTAAATCATAAAAATTCAAGCTTGCTAATGTGTATTACAAAAACATGTGACACACATATATATGTATGCTTGAGAATATACTTGCATAAGAAATCTTTTAAAATTTGAATTAAAAATATCTATCAGAAAGATGATTTTAGGATTGTTGTGAATATACGTAAATTAATAAATTAAAGTTTTGTACCACAATATATAAAAGTATCAAGTATGGAATTGATTTTCCATGACAACATAACGCTAATTAAAAAATCTTAGGCACACAAGAGTTAAGGGTAAACTAAAAATTAAAGAAGTAGGTAACATAATGTCTGGTATTTAAATTTTGATTCGAGATATTTTATATTTTTTTTAGAGTTTATCATGAAAAAGCAGAAAACGTACACTTTAATGAATAATTTTATCTTCTTTAAATAGAATGATAATGAAAAAGTTAAACGTCGAGTTTTTAGATTATCATAAAGACTCAATCACATGATGAGATGCACCACACTTTTAAACCTTTGAAAGGAAGTGTTCAATTTGATTCTAATGGGACATTGTATATACTAGTAAATACTCATTTAATATGATTCGAATGCATATATAATTACAAAAATAAATGTTTATATTATTAATATTATAGAAATTCCACATATATGTCTCGTGCTTCTAAAATTTAAATCCTTAACATGCTAGTAAAATGAAAATATCATTCAAACTAATATTATTGAAATGTGTAGTATCTTTTTTTATAATTTCGATGTTTAGACTATTTAATACGTATCAAGACAAATTTCACACGTATTTAACACTATTTTTCACCATTAGAAATGATAACACTATCCATTAAGACTTGAATAAATGAAAAAAAATTACAAGATATATTTGAAAAAGTTAAAATATTTCACATTCATTCACACTTATACGACAATAACCAAAATTTAGGGGTCAAATATACAATACTCCAATCTTTTAAGATGGTAAAGAGTTTTTAATAAAACCCCTCATATTTAGACCCAATTACAATTCATTTACTCATCAACAAAAACAAGAATTCAAAACCCTAGCTCCTCACTAAATCCTTCGTCTCTTCAAGTTTCTCTGTTCTGCAACTTTTCACCGTTGATAAAGAATCACTATTTGAGGTATGTTTTCTGTATTTTAATTTGTTTTAGTTTCTTTTGATATGTAAAAATATGTGAATTTTGTTTCTTTTTCTCTAATTTTACTCAATTGCGCTGTATTTTACTGTACTTGTTCTCTTTCGATCGATGTAATATGCTTCGATATAGAAAACCCATGTTGGATTCTGTGTTTCTGATTTGGGTTTCGTGTGCTTAGGAAAAAACACATCAATTCATTGTTTATGGCTCTTATTGTTAAAAAAATTTGAAGCTTTGTTAGTTTTCTCAGAATGGAGGGTTAATTGAGTTGGGTTTACTCTGTTGTTATAGAATATGGTTAACAATACAAAACCCATATTGCATTCGGTGTTTTTGATTTGGGTTTCGGATTCCACATCTTTTGCTTAGGACAGTACACAATTGAATTTTCTTTTTAATGTTTCTTTTTTCTTTCTTTTTTAGAAATGAAGTGTTGTTGATTTTGAGAAGTTGTTACTCTTCCAGAGTTAGATGGTTAATTACTCGGGTTGTACTTTTTTCTTCTTTCTTGGAACTGATTGTGTTGTAAGAAAGTTGACGCAACTTTAGAAAAGATCGACTTTTACACAGAAGTGCTAAATCTTGGACATTGATAGTTTGAAAAATGACAATCCCGCTTTGTTCAGTTAAAGGAATGTTTTCTTTTAATTGAGGAGAAATTCTGGTTTGAAATATTGACTTGTAATTGATAGGGGAACACTAAGTTTGAATCTAGAGCCACATGAGTTGAAAAAGTGTGCTCAACTAATTATGAAGACGTTTTATCGTACATTATACTCTTTTATACCTCATGATCTACTTGAATAGTTCTTTAGTCCCTTGGGATCTCCTAGAGCCCACTCAGATTTATCTACTACTTACTTCTTAACTCATTAACACTACTATCTATAGAGTTGCCTCTTAGTGAGATGAATATCAGGAAAATGCAAGGTCGTGCAAGTTTTGATCTTCTGCTATGGTATTTATAGTTGGGTCATATATAATAGGTCTTGAAAATATTATAAACCAAAAGAGTTGTCCAGAATTGGCTGATGCGCAGGAGGGGCGTTGGGCTTTGATGGCTGAGTTTGCAGGTATATAACCAGAGTCCAGAAAAGCTCCTAAAGTCCAGGGTTTGAATCCTTTCTTGTGAAAGTTAAACAGTTCCATTTGTGGAGTTTGGTGGATAGGCCTACCAAGGACGTAGCCAGTTAATTGGTTTTATGGTCTACTACTTAGCATATGATTCACCACACTCCGTATGCTAAATTGTTTTAATATTTGAACTCTGAACTGCCTGATATCTTCCTGGCTGTGCTACTATCAAGTAGTAAAGAATATCTTTCCGGTTACATGCTAGTAGCCCATTTTTATTCTTGATGGCAGGCTTATAAGAACACTCTGAAATACAGTCATCTTAATAGTTGAATTATGACACCTATTAACTGCAATGTAATTGTTAGTTGGAGACTCTAGGAAACCATTTGAATGTGTCAACAGTTAAAGTGCTTGCAGTTAAACTTGGTGTATACTGTTCACTGCAACCATTATGTCAAACTACTCTGCTGTTGCTTGGGCAGTATGGTTGTATACTGGTTTTATAAGTTGTATCTTGATAATTTGCTGCTTTTGATATGCTACAGAGTAAGTAATTGAAAATGAGTGGAGCAGGAGAGAAAGGATCAACAACCAAGACTCCAGCAGATTTTCTCAAGTCTATTCGTGGACGACCTGTTGTTGTCAAATTGAACTCTGGTGTTGACTATCGAGGTTAGTCACTCTGATTTGCTTTTGCTTGTTCTTGTCGTTCTTTTAAACTTACTGTTCTCTTGTGTATGCTTGTTGGTTATATGTAGTTATGTACTCAATAACACGATGAAACTCTAGTGTCATGTATAAGATTGTCGAATGTACTGTCCGTTCCCTATTCCATTCAAGCTTTGCATTTAAATAATCTAATACGTTAGTAACAGAGCAGCAACTGATACAGTCCTTGAGATTTGATTTTTAACACAGAAAGGAAGTTCTATTGCTGTGAAATTAAGTGTAGTATTTTTGACATTTCAAATATTAATTGGTCAGTCTTGTGTTATATAGGTTACCGACATTTGTTATTGACTGTTAGTTGTCTGCATACATAGACTAAACTACAGACTGGACGAATTCATGTGTAATAACCATCTGACAGATGTTAAAAAGATATTCTGCTTCGTAGGTACAAATTATTGTAAATTTACCTCAAAAGCTGGTCTTGATTGTAGGTATCTGTGACATGCAATTTATAACTACGAAGCAGAATCTATATAGAGAAATTAAGAGTGTGTTTTCATGTGGCGTTCTCTCTCATTCACAGAGCAAAGAAAGCAGGTTTTTTGCCTTCCCAAGGGCTTGTTGCCCTGCAACCAATGCATGTGTAATATGTGAAACTTATCCACCTATTTATCTTAGCCACCAGCGATAATAACTGCTTGTGAACCACTCCGACTTTTTACCTGTGTGCTTACATCTTTAGGTAGAAGTTTTCTTGAGAAAGTAAATGCACTCTACCTAAAACCTGTGCTAGCCTTCACTTTCTTTGCTTATTGCTTATGCTTTTTTCCCCAGTGGTAGTTCATTTCTTCACAATTCATGACGACAAACTCAGCTTAATTACATTCTAAGTTTGTTATTGCGTGGTGCAGGTATCCTTGCCTGTTTAGATGGATACATGAATATAGCAATGGAGCAAACCGAAGAATATGTTAATGGGCAATTGAAGAACAAATATGGTGATGCCTTCATACGTGGAAATAACGGTAAGCAAAAAAAACTAGCTGCCAACCTTTGTTTAGTATGCATGTGCCTCTAATGATCAGAATGTAATATTAAGAGTTTCTCTGCTTGCAGTGCTTTACATCAGCACATCAAAGAGGACACTAGGAGAGGGAGCTTAAATCGCGCACAAGATTGACTGGCCTTAGTTATCCTGGCTACTTTGATTATGTAACTGGCCTTGCTTCAACATGTCCATGAAGTTCCCGCTTAATGTTGTAATTTGTGTAGGTTTTGGTAGAATCATGGATGTTATCTTTATTGCTATTTCTTTAGTGAGTCAATGACATTTTTCGCGTTGCCAAGATCAAGAAATAGCAGCTTTTCGTCGTTGATTTGAGTTTTTGTTGAGCAGTTTGATGCTGACTTTATTTTGGATAATACATGCATATATAATATACTTGCCTTGAATTCTGCAAGAGTTAAATTCTTCTTCTCTACCTTGAGATATCTCAATGGCTTTGCAATTTAGCAAATGGGAATATTTACATTTTCTATGAAGAATTTAGAATGTAGGATTGTTGATACATCAAGATATTATATTCTTTCTTTCTTTTTAGAAATAAAAAAGTATGATAATGATAATGATTCTCCTTGCATGAAAGGCAAGTATATATTTACATTGTTTAATCCCTCAAGTTTAGTAGTGTAGTTGGTTGTACAAAAAGTACACCATTTTATTAGTTAACCAGTCAAAGATCTCTTTATCCTTTTCAAAGCGTCCTTAGTCATAAACTTTTCTTTGAGTCCATAGTCTAATGTGAACAATTTCTTTCTCCACCTTTAAGGTAGGGATTCATTCTATGTTTATTTTATATTCTTCAGACTTTATGATCTATAGAAAACAGTCTTTCTATCTTTGAGATAGGTATAAGTTTAGCGTTCATTTTATGTTCTTACTCATGATCTATCGAAAACAGGTTCTCTATCTTTAAGGTAATGTTCACTCAATATTCTTCGGACCTCACTTATTTGAAAATCTTATATGTTTTAGTAACTTGATGAAAGTTTTGCCCATAGCTTAAGGAATATATATATACTATTCCTACCTTCCAAGCCTCATTTCACATCCAAATATACCTCTTTTTAAATATAAATCTATTATAACACAAAAATATTTTCCTCTTGAGCTTTTCTCCCCCAGAGTTACCTTATTTTTCCTTTATCTTCAAATTATGGTGTTCAAGAAAATTGGTGGAGGAGTTCTCCATGTTATGAGTGAAGCAATCAACATACTTGGTCTACCTTTCCTAGGTCTGGTCTTCAGTCAATCTTGATATTTACTTAACTGACTAATCGAGATACATAATATATGATTTATTAAGGGGAAAACGCTCCCTACTAGAGATATAATCATATAATTTTCAAGATTTCTTGTATTCGTATTCATTTTGTTATGTAGAGTGGTCATATATAATATGTTAATACTATAATGTTTTTTTTGTAATTTATTTTGCAGGAAGAGACGAAGAAATTGAAGATGAAATAATAGAGCTATGTTATGACAAATATTTTAGAACCACAATGGCTGATTTTTACCATTCAATTTGCGATGCGGTCGAGTAAAATAGTTATTCATATTACTCAAATATTCTATTTAATGTGATATATTATAGTCTAATATTGCCATTAATCAATTAACTTTTTAAAATATTTTTTTTTTTTAGAGAAATTAATAGAAGGAAGGGACGTACACAATTCAAGATTCCAAGCACTGCAGCTATAAAACGAGTATATGTGGTAAGTTATTTTGTGATTTTACTGTTATAGCAGATAAATTTCGATAATTTTAACGACTTTACAAATAACAGTGATTAACCGTAGTAGAAATAATTTTTCAGAAGATAGGAAAATAATTTTTGATGCTCTAGTGAAAACAAACTACTATTGTCCAAAAGTACTTGACTAAAAATGCTATTATAAATTATTATATTGAGTAAAGTTCAATCACCATACGTGACTATTTAATTACCCCTCTTATCATTACTAATGATTTGATTCATAAATCAAAAACTTACATTTATTTATTTATTTTGGGCAGAAACACAGTGTGAAAGGGAAAAAAATGACAAAGGAAAAATTTGGATTGTGTATGCATGAACTATATGGTGAAAGTGGAATTACTGGATTTGGAGCAAAAGAAACATTATATTATTTATTTGGAGTACCAGCCACAGCATTATTCATAAAAAATAGAATAAAACCACAAGTAATTTCTGATAATGATTTTATTCCTGCTGTTACTTCTGCTACTGTACTTATTCTTTCTAAATTTAATAAGATCTAACAAATTCAAGAAAACAATTAATTTCTTGAAATTTTTAATGATCTAAATGTGTATATACAATTGCAATGAATTTTTCTCTTGTTATTCGATTCCATTTAATCTGTTTAAGTTTGTATGCTGTAAAACATATTTCACACAATCAAGTTATATATATGATAATATGTGGGGTAAATATCGTATAGGCATATCTAGGATTTTTAGTTTATCGATTTTGAATATTTTAGTTTGCACGACACGAATTCGGATCACTCCAGTCTCAAGATTTTTAAAATCGAGTCGTTATGATAGGGAAATTTCTTTAGTGAATCTTACAAAATGTAAATTCGAATGAGTTCAAACCTGCAACTTGAGAGTACTAAACACGAAATAAGAAAATAAAAGAAGACAAATCTGTATTTTTTATAAGTATAAATTGGTAATATGATAAAAACGAAAACTAATATGCTATCATAGGTTAAACTAAAATATTCATAATACAATATAAGTATATAACACACTTAAATCTTAGTCTGTTAATTAAAGGGTTAATTAGGTATTTTCAAGAGAAGTTAATGATCTTCAAATATGGAAAAATTAGAAAACACACTAAACTCTCTAATCCCTCCAAATGTCATAAAACTTCAGTTTCTTAGCTGTTTTAACGCTAATTTAGCTGAAAAAGTCCTCCTTTTGGACCATCCAAATAACACAAAAAATGAAAAAAAAAAAAAACACTTTGTTGACCCAAAATTTATACAAAGTACATACGTACAATGATTTCCATTTTACTGTCTGATATTAGTATTAGAGTTCAATTATATCCAAAATTTAGTTTTCACTTAGTGTCTGATGTTAGTATTGGAGTCCAATTATATCTGAATCACGCATTGCACAATTCATTTTGAACATAACATCACAACTAATTTTCTCCAAACCTAGAGTTTGAAATCAAAACATCATATCCCGCTTATTCTTTGTAATATTTTCAATCCATCCACTAGTTGATTGTTGTTCCATTTGCATAGGGGTATTATTTTCTAATGAATTAGGCTATAGTTGGCCCCATTTTGACTTGCACTCTCACATGTTTAGTCCTTATATTCCGAAGTAGACAATTTTTTTTTTTGTATATACATATTCCATAAATAATAATAATTATTAAAAACACCCACCCACCCCCCAAAAAAAAATGTTTAGGCAAAAATGGTCAAAATATGGACAAAGAATGTGAATGTGATTTCTAATTTTGTTGTTGTCTCCTTCATTATTACATCAAAAACTAGCTAGGAAAATAGAAAGAGAGCTAACAAATAGGAGCAAATAGAGATTAATTAATTTTGTATCGAATTTGCATGTCCATGCATGATCATAAACAATATAACATTTTGTCAATGAAAAAAAAAACAGATCAAATCATTAGTTTTTGATTAATCAGAGGGAAAAAAAAATGTGAAGATCAACAAGGAATATATATCATAGTCGCGTTCGTGCCCAGAGACTAGTATATATCATATAGAGATGAAGGCGTGGGAGGCAACTATAAGGATAACACAAGCTGCAACAAGGAGACGTGCTAACACGATATTTTGTACACAAGGTTCATCATCACCACCAACAGAGGAAGAAAATGAGCAACAAGATGATCACATTTACGCGAATGGTGAAATTTTCCATGCTGAGAGGTTTCTCCCAAATGGTGATTACTATAGTGGTTATTGGCTTGACAATTTCCCTCATGGACAAGGTAAATATTGGTGGACGGATGGATGTATGTACGTTGGAGATTGGTTTCGTGGCAAAACTATGGGAAAAGGGATGTTTAGTTGGCCCTCGGGGGCAATGTACGAGGGGAATTTCAAGACTGGATTTATGGATGGAGATGGTACCTATACGGGGCCTAATGGCGATACCTATAGGGGTGGTTGGATCATGAATTTGAAACATGGACAAGGGGTTAAGGAGTACGTTAACGGAGATTGTTATGATGGTGAATGGTGTAGGGGATTGCAAGAAGGAGAGGGGAGGTATAATTGGAAAAATGGGAATTATTATGTTGGTGAATGGAAAAATGGAACTATTTTTGGTAAAGGTAAAATGTATTGGACTAATGGTAATGTTTATGAAGGGAATTGGGAAGATGGATTTCCTAAAGGAAATGGTACTTTTAAATGGACTGATGGAAGTTTTTATGTTGGAAATTGGAGTAAAGATCCAGATGAACAGAATGGTACATTTTATCCATCAACTTCATTGTTAGAAACTGGTAATCTTGAATGGGATCCTCAACAAGTTTTCAACGTCGATTTGGTTGAATGTACTATATGTCCACCTGAGAAAGTTCCTATTTTGCCTTCACAGAAGAAACTCGCGTTATGGAGGTCATCTAAGGCTGTTGACAGCAACATTAAGCCTAGGAGGATGTCGTTGGACGGGAGAATAGATGCACCTCCTGTGGATAGGGAGTTTGGTAGAATTCGTTTATCAGATGTTGAAGGAACTTCTGCTAGTTGTTTGGACGATTCCATCGTTGGCTTGCAGGATGCTGATGGATATTTAAGAGGTAGTCCTATAAGAATTCCTAAAGTTGTTAAGAGACAAGGCCAAACTATTTCCAAAGGACATAAGAATTATGAGCTTATGCTTAATTTGCAGTTGGGAATCAGGTAGTAAATTTAACTCAGTTTTTCGTCTAATTATATTAGTATTTGTGTTTGTTGTGCATTTTCAAAGCTCAAAGTTGTGATGTAACTTATTGATAGGGTATCAGTGGGAAGGCCTGGTCCTCCACCATCACTAGATCTCAAGCCATCAGCGTTTGATCCTCGAGAGAAGTATTGGACTAGATTTCCAACAGAAGGATCCAAGATCACACCTCCTCATCCGTCTTGTGAATTCAGATGGAAGGATTATTGTCCGAAAGTTTTCAGGTAAGGTTTCATTTCTATTACTTGTTGAAAATGATGACTTTAGAACACGTTGAAACTAATGATCATCGATTGTGATGTTCCTCAGGGCATTACGGATGCTATTCAAAGTGGATGCAGCTGATTATATGATATCGATTTGTGGTAATGATGCTCTCCGAGAGCTTTGTTCCCCTGGAAAAAGTGGAAGTTTTTTCTACTTGACAAACGATGATCGATATATGATCAAGACAATGAAGAAGGCAGAAACAAAAGTAAGTCTCTAAATAACTGCAATTTTTTTCCTGCTAAGATCAGTACTTCCCCTTCTGATTTTACTTGCCAATGGATTTGTTAGGTGCTATTAAGGATGCTTAGCGCGTATTTCAATCATGTTCGCGCTTTTGACAACACCCTTGTGACTAAGTACTATGGCCTGCATTGTGTGAAGCTAAGTGGACCAGCACAGAAGAAGGTATCAGACATAAAGATACCATAACAGAAGTCTAATACAGTCAAATCTCTCTATAACAACGTCATTTCTCTGAATATTATATGAAAAACGGCTTTAAAGAAAACTTGGTGATTATAGTGAAATGTTGTTACACAGGATGACTGTTATAGAGAGGTTTAACTCTGGTAGTTCAATGTGAACAACTTTAATATATTCATGAATGGTTTTAGGTACGATTCGTTATCATGGGGAACCTCTTTTGTACAAATTACTCAATTCATAGACGATTCGACTTGAAAGGATCAACATTTGGAAGAACGACAGATAAACCAGAATCCGAGATTGAAGCAACAACAACCCTTAAAGACCTTGATCTCAACTTCATTTTCAGGTTACAAAAGACATGGTTTCAAGAATTCCGAAGGTATGGAACTTTCATGTCGAATAATGTAACTATCCTCTTGACATTTCAGACTATCAACGTTTCATTTCAAGTGTAAAACAAATGTCAGTAAATGATTTTCGCGACATTCTGCAGGCAAGTTGATAGGGATTGTGAGTTCATGGAACAAGAGGGAGTGATGGACTATAGCCTTTTAGTTGGTATTCATTTTAGAGAAGCAGATAGTACTGAAGATCAGACATCTTCTGGTTCTGGAACGCCTATTGGTTAGTTCTAACTTCATTTCAATCATAACAACATTTCCTCCGTTTCAATCTGTTTGTCTTACTTTCATTTGTTTCAACTCGTTGCAGATAATGGAGGCTCAGAAAATGAAACAGTTGCTCGTGTTTCTCGAGCTGATATGGATCAGTTGCTTCTTGATAAGGAAGGGTAAGTTTTCAATCCCCTCATAATCATCTAGTTACTTGCACTATATGTACTTGCTATTTGTACAGTAAAGTCACTGAACTTACTATTTATACGTCATTTCTTGATCTCTGTGTCGAAAAATTGCAGATGGGCTAGCATAAAACTAGGTATAAACATGCCTGCAAGAGTTGAAAGGACAGAGAGGAAAGCTACAGAAGCGGAAACTCAGCTAATCGGAGATCCAACAGGAGAGTTGTATGATGTGATACTGTTTTTCGGGGTCATAGACATACTTCAAGACTATGACATTACAAAGAAGCTAGAGCACGCATACAAGTCTATGCAATGTGATCCAAACTCTATATCAGCAGTTGATCCAAAGGCATACTCAAGGCGTTTTCGCGATTACATATTCAAAGTTTTTATAGAAGATAACTGACATGAAAGTTATAAAGAGGACTTCAAGCTAGTATAGGACTAAAGTACTATTTATTTGTTGTTTTTGGAAACTATTTGCAGTTGAAGCTTAGAAGGAGAGAAGAACATATATATATATATACACTCACACTCTTCCTTCACTGCATTTTATAGGTATATACAAAATACAGAATGAGTTACTATTGTATAGAAAAAGTTGTAACAGATATGTTGCTCAGAGTCTCTAGAAATGTTGTCGGATCCTTCAAAAATGAACTACTTTTGGAGGATTAGGCGATATTTTTGAAGAGTCCGAGCAACATGGTAACAGAAGCAACACAAATGTGACTTTTAAGTTGCATTACTTACATATATGAAAAATTGTTGTTTCAAGGTATTTAATTGCAGGGAATTAAGGATGGATTTTAATGTAGAATTTATTTGAATTTATCAAAGTTCCATTTACTAATTCATTTGGGCTCCTTAACCCTTCAGGTTTAGTATGATTCATGAACAAGTTTTGCTGATAATTTTATTATACTCTATAAATGTGTGAAGAACAAAAGGAAATGATCTCCTCAGTCCATTTACAGTTTGATTAGAAAAAAGAAGACATTGTAAGATCATATCTCATTTGTTATTGTTTACTAAGTCCGTGTTTGATATGTCACCTGGACCTAACTCCATATAAGGAGATCAAAGGATCCCATCCACCACCGATAGACGTGTCAGGGTAACCTCCATACTTACAAAGCCACAACTTGTCTTTTGGGAGTGAGGGCTATACTTCACACTGTTCACACACACGTGAAATACTGTGTCGTCTCCTCGTTAGACATGCTTAGCTAGCTCAAGTATGTCGCCTTACTAGGGCAAACTAACATAATGATCAACCCAATGTAACCACCATGATTCAGCACTACTCTTTTAAATTTACTTTGTATTCTCCATTGAACCATTAAGAATCAGGAAAATTACATGCATATCAATAGTGCAAGTCTAGCAGAGAAGTACAATGTCTAATGCCAAATGGCTAGAATAACAGCAATAACTAAAAGTAGTAGCAGCACACCATTTCCTCCTGGTAAGACGCCTAACCTGTCGAAAAATTAACACCAGATAAAATGTGAGTAGAATTTCATGCTATTATTTTGCAGTTTATTAGACAGCATCATAATTGGTTTCTTATTTCTATAGCATAAGTTTCTATCTTTCTATATTTACTAGTGGTACTATTGGCATACCTGAGTTTTCTCCTGGACTGATAAATGTACGTCATCACCGGAGGAAGGATGCCAAACAGAAAGCAATTCGCGTAAATCCCAGCAAAATCAAGAGCTCTTGAAAATGTAGAGGGAAAGAAAGAGCCAATGAGAACTGGCAAAGCTAGAACAAAAGGAATCACAAGGCTTTGTAAAGATTCAAAACCCGAGTTCACTCTATTTTCTGAAGCATTATCATTCTTAATTCCACTATAAGAAACTTTCCCTGCATTTCCAAGATTTTGCCTCAACTTAAATGTGGCTGAACCAACTTTGCCTACTATTCCTCTAGAAAGAATGGGACTGGAACTGGAACTACTAAAGATCAAATCTAAGGTATCGACAACCTGTTTCGGAAAGCTAACAGCATATCCTATCAAGCTAGTGGCTAATGCTGAAAATGCAAAACCTTGAACTGCTGGTAGAGCAGAGGAATTGACAGAGAGCAAGAGTGAGATCGGATCGCTTGAGACAGATGAAGCATTGTGACTAGAAAGTCCCAAAACAATCAAATTCCATGATACTACCATGACTAGAGGAATAGTCCCACCTAGCATTATTGCTTTTCTAGCATCATGTACAGTGTTTCCAGCAATTTTACAAATAAAAGGTGTGATTACATGGAATCCCATTGTAAGCACAGCCACAGGAATAGCAGGCAAAACTGATGAAAATCTCCAAGAAGCAAATCCAAAAGAATCAAGAATACTCATTCTCCCAACAAATATTCCAATTACTACTAATGCTGTTATGGAGAAAAGCATAGTAATGCATAGGCACCTATTGGCTACATCAATTACATGAAAAGGTAACAAACAAAGAACTATCCCAACTAGTGATGGAAACAGCCCATTAGCAAGAACATGATTAATCTTGGGAAACCACTGAGAAATAATTGAACCAATGCCTGAAACACAGGCTACCAACAAAGCAAAAGTTAGTGAACCATAAACCAAAGCAACAAAAGACCCAAGTTTACTTCCTAATGCCTTGGTTGCAAGACTAGTAAAGCTAACTTCATCAACCCCATCTTCCTCCATAGCTGCAAAACTAAGCTCTGCCACAAGAATGATAGAGGAAATAACATAAACCCAAGTCAACAAAAGAGATATGGTTGATGGAATTGGACCAGATTTTACAGTTGCTGCAGGTAATCCCAACATTCCTGGCCCTACAGCAGTACCAACAATCAACCCCACAGCACCCCAAAAGCTTTTTTCTTGAACCACCTCAATCTTTTCTTCCAGATTGCAACTTCTAGGTTCATCCACATTCAAAGAAACAGCTAAAGATTTGTGCTTTACACACAGATTATGACCTATAGTGGGATTAAAGAGTCCTTGCTTAAAGGTTGGAACTTTTGACCTTTTACCATGAGCTATACACTTGGTATGAGCATTAGGGTGGCTGAAAAATTGAATCTTGAACTGCTGAGAAACAAGCATTTTCAAAATGTCAGATACCCAAATAATCTTTTTCAAGATTCCTCAAAGTCAATCATTTATCAGTGTAAAAATGAGTTCTTGCTAATATTTGACATGTACCATAGAAAGAACAACAAATTTCTATAAATCTTTTTTATCAGCTATCAAATATACAAACAAATGGGGTTGTGAAAAAGGGATAAGAATTGAAAAATTATTTGCAGAAAATGAGAAAGTGTTAAAACTGAGTACTGACTAATTACAGCTTCCAGAAACAGCAGGGGCCCTTAAGCTGAATATTCAGGCGGCGGTGACAAGTTTATGTGAGGGTTTGGTTTCATTCTTGCCTAACCACGTGCGAAGTTTTTTATTTAAGGAGAATCTTGTACGATTCCTAGACCCTACCAAACAGACCACTCAAACTTCATAGGATTTTTCTCCTTGTGGATAATCTTTACAAAAAGTATAACTATGTTTATTCCAAGTACTTTTAGAGATGTCATTCAAATACTCAATCATTTGGAGTTCTTTTTTTCTTTTTCATTTTTTATTATGTCCTTTTACTAGCATATAACATATTTATTTAATTTTATATAAATTTAAATATCTATTTAAGTAGTCCTAAGTAAAAAGAATCATATACATATTGTGTCGATCCTTAAACAAACTTAAGACGGCTACTGGAACTTAATAGAAGTATACCAACATTAAATTTATTTCAACTAGTTGATACTTAATATAGTCTTATATGGGTTACATGTGTCTGTTAGTTTTTTTTTTTTTTTTATAACCGTGATGTATGGGCTAGCTCTCGACTAATTCCACGAGATATTTGTCACCTCTATCAGTAAGTACTAGATAACTTTGTCCACCAAAGCTAGGCGGAATGAGAAGAATCACCTAATGGTTTTTGTCTCCACTGAGTTTTAAACTTGAAAAACCTCGGGATTCTCAACCATTTCATTGACCAATGACCACTAGATCACATCCTTGATTGCATGTCTAGTTTTTTTTTTGAAACATAAAAGAGTCTAAGATATATCATGTTGTTTGCATTTGGGCATTGTAATGATAACAAGAAGACCAAGGTTGTTAGATATACAAACACTAGTGTAAGTGTTCAAAATCTGTTATTTTTCTCACTTTTTTTGGTTCAAACAACGCACAAAATGTATTCTGGGAACGTCGTAAAGCAACCCCACAATGTATATAACTTTGTTAAACTACTAAGAGAGGTAAAAGGCAAGTGAAACCTCAATAGTGCTATGGCCACTTCTAAAGCTGTACAACTTCAGTTCTCACAAAACCCAAAACAGAAATCTGTGACTACTGACTGACTAATGATCCTAATAGAGCCACAAAAATTGGTTTCTCTGTGGAGCCTGGGAAGGGGCGGGGGAGAGTAGCAGGGACCTTCGGCTTGCAGTGTGACACTAGATGAGCATATAATTTCCGAAATTCCTCAGATCTGTGGGTAGTTGACACCAGAGTTCTGAAATCTTTGCATCAAAATCAGCTCGAGTTGTCAAAAATAACCTGCATAATGCATGGCGTGTTTAGCCATCTAAATAGTAATGGCATTTGCAACAAATTAGAAAAAAACGTCTTATGTGTGAAGAAATCTACTTGCCTTGGATATTAGAGGTTTGGCGTTTGCTTCCCACTCTGTTGCCCAATTAACAGAAGATCTGCTTGCCAATACTCCCTGTCTCAGCGACTTCAACTCATCACATTCACCTGGGAATCCCTTGAACAGCGTCTGCCCAGGTTTTCACAGTTAAGCAAATAAGATAGAATATTATCAGGAAGTTAGCTCACCGGTTGACTCTAGGAATAGCTAATGGCTAGAATAAGGTATATAACAGGTTCAGACATGCAAGTATGAAGCATAAAGCGTTGGAGGGGATTGATACTTGATATGATTATTATGGCAATATCTTCTAAACTACTGAATTTAATAAAATTACAATGTAAAACAAACATAAAAGTACTAAGAAAGAGGAGATAAAAGGTCCATTTCTGTCAGTTTAGGAGTTTACCACAAATTGATCAGCCAGTTCCGAGGATGAAGAGAAGACTAGGCCATTCTTGTCAACTTCGACCAGCTCGTTGATACTTGATAAAGGGCAGTGAAGAAGGGTCAACATGCAACTTCTCATAGTATGTAATTTTTTAAGACTTTCAAATGTCAAGACCATGTGAAATGAAAAAAAAGAGGAATACAGGCATCGTACCAAGAGTAGGAAACAGCACAGACCGGTAATCCACAGCCAAACATATCCACAACCTAAAAGGAATTTACAAGAATGAAGCCTACTAAGAAGTTCTGAACATACATGAGAAAAAAATGACTTGTGCTCTTTAAGAATGTAGAGACAAAACCTTCATCGGAAGATCCAACCCTGAAGAGGACGTATGCAAGCAAACACCAAGATCTGCTGATCCTATACAAGGGAACAAAGGATTTAAGACAATTTTAAGGTGAACACAAGAAGATGACAACAGATCGGTAGCTCATACCAAGAAGCAAAGGGTAATCCTCTGGCTCCAACCACATAGTACGAAATGCTACACGTTTAAGATTGAGTTTTGCCATCTTCTGTTCATATTTTTCCTTTTCAGGCCCTTTACCTTCAAAAGAACCCAAAGTAAAGAAAAGCTTATGTCTACCAAAATAAGAAGTAAAATCCCTCTTTGACACATGAGCAGCAGTTACCTGTAATTATAAATAATAATCTAGGGTATTGCTTCCCACCCTTGATTTCCTGCCAGAAAACATCCTCCCTCTTCAAGTCATCCTCGTTCAGCAATGCAGAAACCCTTCTATCATACATTAGTGCTGCTTCTAAGAGAATGCTAAAATCTTCATCTGGAGTCCTAAAAATCAATACAATAATGTCATGTAGCTGTCACCGAAAACAAAACTGTTTTACCATCTTTGAATTTTGAAATAGGAGCATGAACACATGGTTCAAAGAAGAAATAGAACTTTCTCAGCACATGGTGCAAATAAGAGACAGAACTCTTCCATTGTTGATTTTCGTTTTGTCCAATCATCTTGCCCATCATTTCTTGATATTCACAAGCATCGAACTGATAGTGATTAAGTTTGCAGTATTTAAAGAAATGGACCTTGGACTAACTCAATCCAAAAACTAGCTCATGAGGAGAGGATTGTCGAAGACCATGTAAGAAGACCAAGTCCACATCCCACGACTGATGTGGGGCAACTTAACACTATAGATCACCACTATCAAGTTTCGAATTTTGTAAACCAGGATGAAGATTAGGGTAGAAGATATCAAAGAAGAATGTTTATGCTATGTTATATGAGGATAAATTGTGTGATAAAAGAAAATGTAAGGTTCACTGTGCCAGAACACAATAGGATGTTAAATTAAGTTTACAAACAACTTACCAGCTTGTACTGCTTACAATGAGCGCTGGTCTGTTCCATTTCAAGGAAATATCTGTTCCAGTCTGAGTTGTAAATAGAGTTACATTAGGATTGTCATCATCTGGTGTTAGTACCTCTGCACATATGCCAGATTTATATCAATTCTTCATCTAAAATAGTTCATCACATGGAAGTTCTCATTATAGTACGTACCACTGCTAAGACAGTCTTGAAGGCTGTAAGGTGTTCTCAGACTTTTATCAATCCCACAAAACAACTGAAAATGACACTTAGAGGTTAAAACTATGACGTATGAAGTATTGAATCAGGGAAGCTTTGTTGTAGACAAGATAATTCACCTTGTGCTTCTCCTCAAGGGAAGCAGGTTGAAAAAAATCAGGAGGTTGATCATATAGAACAGTGGCACTGAGAATCCAGAAAGCAATGATACACAAGTCAGTAAACAAAACAAATCAGATTGTTAGATATTCCAAGTAGCTCAATGGCCTACCTGATTCCCCAGTTTTGAGCCAATTCATGTTGCATTGCCTTTGTCACACATAAGGAACCATTAGCCATTTTCCCAAAATGCTTCTCAATCCTATCCAAATATCCAAATTCTGTTTTACTTGCACAGTTCACAAACCAGATGCTAAACCCAAATGGAGGTTTATAACTTATGAGGATGAACAAATTACCAATGATATAAAGCCACAAACCGACTATTCCTCCCGAGAGACAATGCTAGAAGAGTATATCCAAAATTATGCCAATCTATAATGAACGCAGAACGTCTAATCCAACTGGCCAATTTTACAGCAACCAGTGTAGGAACAGATGGTGGATTCTGGCAAAGGAGTAATGCTATCATTAGTTCATATAATTAAAGCTCAAGCATGCCAAATCGGATGCACGAATTGCATCAATCATAACTCAATTCCCATCTTCTCTACTGGGAGTTCTGACCCCACAACTAAACAGCGCTAGTGAGGATGCCCTAATTGGACATTCCTCAAGAACTTGGGTGGATCATAACCAAAATCCAGGTTCAGCACCCACTAGATAAAGCATTTAGAAAAATATGGAAGAACCAGCAGTTCAAGCACCAATGAGAAAGCAACCTCAGAGTTGGCACAGGTTCTGGTTAATTTTGAAGAGAAAAACAATGCCTGTCTTTATGCTGGCTCTCAAAATATCAAATACTTATAAATCGAAACGAAAATAAGTAGAAAGACATGCTCACTAGCGAAATGTCGTATGGAAAATTTGAAATTACAAACTGAAAACTCAAATAAAGAAATTACTGAGAGATATACATGCATGGATTTATGGCAAGTCAAATACATAAAAGAATTAAATGGTAGCTTTTACTTCAAAAACCGAAGCACCATAGTGAATCAAAAACCGTATGCGTCAAGGTTGGTATGATTCTCTTTAGTTTTTCTTTCTTTGTATTTTATACATAAAAGACACTAGATGTTAATATATATGGCCACATGACCAGCACTTATCACTAAGACCTACATATTTAATAGTTGTAAGCAGATATGTAAAAGTAGCTAATAGCTCACCTGAACTATGAAAACATCCGGCTTAGGAATTTTAACACAGAGATACCATAGAAGCATAAAAAACTGGACCAGTGGCTTAAGTATGAGCAATAAAGGATGGAGTATCTTTGGAAAACTTCTGTGGTTTGATGGCCACTGTGTCTGCATGATGCCAAAATACTCAAAAGTCAAATCACAGACACAACCGAAGAGGATGTCTTTGAGCTTTTCACTCCAGAAAGACAGCTAGATCATCCAGTTATTACCATTTCATTGATGTGAATAGATTTATGCTCTTTTACAGCAGAATGAGGGTCCGAACCTACTCAAAATTAAAAACTAAAAATCAGAATGACCAGGCAGGATAAAGCCAAAAGAAAAATTATAATGTTTGGACGGGATTATTAAACCAAGCACTTATGCCAAGTGGTACAAAATTTTGTGTAATTATGCACAATGTCTGGAATTTAAGTTTCACGTAGTTTCAAACTGTTCTACATGCCAATGATAGAAGAATAGTATATCTGAAGAAAAATGGGACGGTAGAGCCAGTGATGTTACAATATTTAGGACAGTGATATGGAAGAAAAAATGAAAATTCATTCATCTTATCTAATAAAGCCTCTAATAGTGCTTCTTTACTTCCCCAGATACTGCATGAATGTGAGATGCTCCGTGCACCAGGCTCCCCTTTTTTTCTTGAAAATCTTCTGACTTGGGGGTGTGTTTGCCCGACAAGGAGGAAGGACGTGTGGACGGGTTAACAATTGTGGATTTTCACATGAAGGCTTCAGACCAAATAGAGTATGAACTAAATACTCAACCTCTCCCACCCAAAGTGTGCCTCCCTCCACTTCCATCCTTAAGCCCTTAACTAACAGCACACAACCTCTGCCTCCGTTCCACGCCCACCGCACTGCCTACAAACTCCCAACCATTGTCTATCTTTGTCCATGTGCTCACCCCATTTGCCCACCCCCAAATGCCTGAGTTGTATCCCCTTAGCCTTCATCATCATCTTATTCTGCTTCATTCAACCATGTTCCACAAACAGATTTAATCCATGTTATGTTATTTCAACTTTGTTGACAAATTTTTCCTGTATCTAAAAATTGACACCATATTTTTGTATCATGCTCTTTTAATTTCATTTATAAAATTGAAACGTAAACAGAAACAATCTCTTTTTCTTCCTAGACTAGAGGTGAAACGTGGCTTGGACATTAGACAAACATTTCATATATTCAATGCTTATCAATAATTCGGACATACGCAGCTAAAAGCATTCTTTATGAAACAATGCTTATCATGGGTTGTTACATGATACTTACCTCCATATGCAACAATGTCAACCTCTAGATGAGCCTGCATAAGGTATAAGGATAAACATAAGAATATAAAGGGCCTGGATCAATGAAGTGTATCAACCACTAAATTTGAAACATAAAAGTGGTTTTCTCATCATCACTTAAAACAGAAAAGATATATTACTATTCTCTCTTACAATTACAAACATGCATCCATCATACTAAATAACATTAGCCACTAACGGTAACATATACAACAGCATAATTGAAGTCTTCAAATAAATAAGACTGGAAGTCTGAAACAAAAGGCATCAGTCAACACAGAAGATTTTTACAATTCTCACGAATGACTGTTCTAGAGTATATGTCAAAGATAGTCTTTTTAAGACCAATTACAACAGCAGAATCTGACGATTTTTCTTTAATCTAAAAATGTTGTTCCTATATAATAACTACACCATGAACCTAGCAACCAGCCAGAAACAATTAACCTCACGTTCAGAGATTAATACTCAAACTTATACCCAGATTATTCATAACAGAACCTCCAAAATATGTAAAAATGCACTAATTTGGATGGATCATCTGCATAGGCTCCACCACTATCTCAAATTCTGACTCCAATACAAAATAAGAAAAAAGATAGAAGTATTTGTGTGTAAATTAAAAGGTGCATCCACTTCCTTCAATTCATGAATTCGGGAAATCTCAGTAGCTAAGTTGGTTGGCCACTTGAACTTTCATTTTGTTCGAGAGTGTTCATTCCCCCCCTTGTAATCCCTTTCTCTAACCCCTATGTAATAATATTTTAATAAATCTGAACTTTCACCTTATTAGTAGTGAGGCTTCGATTCTCCAACTTCTAATCCCCTACCCCCTGTGTAATAATATAAAAAAAATAAAAATCATGGATTGGGTACCTGACGAGCAAGGGAAAGAGCATGATATTGCATACGAGGGCTACGTCCAATATCGCCGAGAACGACTACCGCTGCTCTACCGCTGGGTCGGATCCTCGATTCATTTTGTCCTAAATTAATCAAATTTGATCGGTTTTAATGCATAAAAAAAATGGAAAATTGTCGAAAATTAATTGAATTTCGTACCTGACATGATTGCTAAATAAAATTCTTACTTCCGGAACAGAAATTGAGATTAAAAAGCCATTCCAGTTAGAGTGAAAGCACTCAGTTAAATACAGGGGAAATCGACGAAGATGAAGGAGATCCGAAGAGAGAGATGAAGAAATTAGGGGCGTGTTTGGTAAAATAGGAGATAGAAAGTCAATTTTTTATTTATTTTTCAAAAAAATTTGTATAACTTGCTCCAATCAATATTTAAATCATACAGTATTATTATTAATTTAATTTGACCTTTTTTCAATGAATCACTACTTTAATTTGTTAACATTTCTTTCTAGAGTTTCATGTTAACCTCTTGTACTTAGATTGAACCAAGAGTCTATCGAAAACAATTTTTTCTACTTCTCAAGTCTCAAGGTATGATTAAGGTCATTCGACTCTAAGATATGTGTTTCAAACTTTACTTATGAAATTACAGTATTTTTATGTAAAGCAATTATGCATGCATTCCCGAAACATGGTGATATGTGTATAACGTATCATTTTTTTGCCACCTTAAATGATAATTTTGGATAAATTGTTGCAACTCTCACCAGACTGAACTTTAGTCCAAGGCTATAAGGCCAGATCACATGATCATTGTTAGACTTAATAAAATATGCAAGTACTATAGAAAGAATCACCCACTTTAATTCACAAGCACAACTCAAAACAGTAGAAAGGAGGCATCTAAAGAAGCATATAAGAACATATTCAGGGCATCCAACTTTGGACAACTAATTTTTTTGCACTAATAGTTGGTTGAATTTGGATCAATGTTGAAAGAGGGTTTATTAACAATTCCAACAAGCTGTTATGATTCTGTATTTGAAGTTAAGAATTGCTTTCAACTTTATAGGGTTACTTCAACCACAGTGCAACCTAGATTAATTAAGTAACTGAAGCACAAGAGTCTATCTCAATTTCGCTTTTTCTTCTGGGGCTTCTTCTTCTTTGCTGGAGCTGGAAAGACGGCACGAAATGTCCACGCAGCCATTATTGCTCCTACAAAGGGACAGATCCAGTAGACGTAAAACTGCTCCCATGTGTTGTGCATGTTGTTTATGTACGCCCAACCAAATGCCTGCAAATGTGTAGCAGATAATCAGCTCACTTATGAACTCATGCAGGCAAAAAAGGAAACAGATACATTGCTAAAGCAGTGTTTATATAGGCATTCGTTCAATAAGAAAATATCACTATCCTAGAACTTGACAAGAAATAGTCTCAGTTTTGGGATACCCCCAAACTATTTGATACACTTTGAACCTTTTTAAGAACTCAATATCTCGTTTGATATATAGTTACACAAAAAGTTTCAGAATTCTGTATGATTACACCCTGTTTGTGAAACTAAATTTACTACGAATATGGATAGCAGTCAAGCCAACACGCTTTTGATCCACCTTGAGGTAACAGCTCTATTGCCACTTGTATGTACCGACTGTTTGGCTCATAGAATAGACTTGTTTACCAGGTCCTCTCTGTAATCAAGAAGGCAAAGTCTAGTCCTCGTTTCATATTTGGAATTTAAAAAAAAGAAAAAAACTAACAAGCGACAGCATTTCACCAAGAGTTACCGTTTTTAGAGTATCAAAATTAATACAACAAAGGATATTTATTATGTGTTTGCTTTCACTTGAGATTATTGTTGAGGAAAAGAAAAACCTCACTCCTTCTGAAAGTCAATCTCTACTAATTCAGTCCCCTACAACTAGTTGTCAAGCTACACAAATTAATATGCAAGGAGAACTATGTTAGGTTGAAGGTGAGGCATAAAGTACCCTTTAAGGAAACTAACAGTTAATACAGGGACATATGATTGGCTTGGTGGATCATCTTAATTAGATTCTTGATATGAAACTCATTTCCAATCTGACACCCTAAGAGAGAAGTGTCATTAGAGATTTGCAACTGCAGATATGACTGTAACTAGTTGTTACTTGTTAGCCAGTAGAACTAATGCAAATGGAGATTTGCGATTCGTGTGACACAGCTACCTGTGGAAGGAAACATCAACTCACAGTGCAGGTAAAGAAGCCATTCTTGTCGATGTAAAAGAATTTATTTTTTCATACGACTGATCAGCCGTCAGCGTAAGCCTCTCTTTGTAAGACTAAGAATTACTGCAATTAAGAATGATGAGCATAATGGAAAGAGCAAGTTACATTATAGCTAAGTTAAAAGATTGCATCTTAAAGACAAAACTCTCTGCTATAGTTGAAGGTTATTCAACCAAATAGGGGGAGATACACCTGAAGAGGATAGAAAGCTCCTTCACTACTATGCAAAAAGAATCAATTTTGAAGAATCTTGCAACACTTCCTAACCAAAGTACAAGGAAACCATTACTAAATCTAGTGGAGTAAATCTCCACAAATCATCCCATTTTAGTTATAAACCACATTCTCAGTGTTAAGATACCGAAAGTTCACCCAAATATAGATGCTACAATGATGTGTTATTCAGATAACAAAGCAAATCAAAAACCTGAGTATATTATGGAAAAATCAAATGAATATAAGTGGTTGAGCTATATATTAAGCTCCAAGGTCTAAGAACAGCAAAAAGAGATAGTACTTACATTGGCTGGATTCATAGAAGGTCCAGTGTACTTTGAACCTGCAACTACCATGGTAACAGTTGACATTGCAAGTAACCAATTCTTTAGAAGTGCACTTTTAGGACCCTTCAGTACAATGATAAAGACCAGAAAGGTCATTACGAAAGTCAAGATGCCCTCAGCAATGGCTCCATTGTGCAAGTCAACTTTCAAGGAAGGCCCACCAAGCATGTGCTTGTACTGCGTAGGAATAACCTCCAATATTGCTACTGCACCAGCAACCGCACCAGCTGCCTGTAACAGTTCAAAGACGATACAGAATTAGTTTCATGATATGACGACTTGGATAGATTCTTGAATTGGAAGTTCTAGAAATTATTCTGCGGAACTCTTCAAATTTGAACAGAACACTGTAAGACTTCTTTAGATAACCAGAAAAACCATGTAAAACTTGCCATAAAAAATGAAATTTAGGTGATCTATCTTGGATCTTATATATAATATTGTGTTCTTATGGAAAAAAGCGAGGGAAAGTGTAGTTTAGCGTCAAGTTGAAATAATTACGAGACAATGAACTTTCTCTATAAACAACTTTTTTTGGCATCATCTATTTGTCCAATAGCCCCCTGCGATAACAATAGTCACCCCGCCATGACAAATGTAAGCAAAACCAAAAAGACAGTGGGCTACACCTAGCTTAGCATATCCAATATCAGATTCGACAAGAGTTATTTTTGCTGATATTCTCCTCGCTTCTAAAAGGAATTTTTCACTCTATAAGGTATGGCAAGTTATTGACTATAACCATAATGAAGCAGTCTGAGGCAAATGGAATCAACATCTAAACACTTGCCAAAAACAAAAAAGGAATCAACCTCAGTCAGAAAAGAGAGAAATATATCCTTTTACAGCTTTAGCTAGACAAATCCAACTAGTTTCGGACATCGGGATCTAGATGTAACTCTACTTCCATTAAACTCAAAATTCAAGCAAAACAACAGCTGTGCCTCAGTCCCCAACATGAATATTCACTAACCATATTTCTCCATTTAAGCTCAACTCGAAATTCAAGCAAGCTCAACCGTGTAAATACCTAACAACTAGACCCAGAAAAGGTTATTAAAAGTTCAAAAAGTGGAAACTGGAAACAACAAATGCTATTATGATAGATTGAATTTTCAGAAAATTAATTCTCTACTTCCATTATTCCTCAAAATTCAAGCAAAATAAACAATAGCTACGTCTCAGTCATAACTCATAAACAAGTTCAGATCGACTATACAAATCCTCATTCACTAGATCATATTTCTCCATCCAAGTAAAATCAACCATGTAAGAACTGGACCAAGAAAAGATTGGTTTTTTTTTTTAGAAAAAAATGAAAGATAATCAAAAACCTGAGCAGGGAATCGGGTGGCAACGGTAAAAAGAGAATCTTTTCCAACCCCAGCAGCATAAAACGCCGCTGTACCAGCAGGATTAAAAGCGGCACCACCCAAAGCATCGCCGATAATCCCAAAGACAAAGAAGAGCATAAAAAGAAGCACAGTAGTAATAAATAGCGAAGCCATTCCTTGAGCAATCCCAAAAGCAGTAGCTATAAGGTAAGTGAAAATCCCCAGAGTGGATGAACAAAACACCCACATCAATGTCAACACAAAATCACCCACAGCTGCTTTTACAGCACCCATTGAATACAAAACCTTTGAAATTTTTGAGTTTTCTTAGCTTCTGAAAACTGAAAATCTCTCCCACTCGGTGAAAGAGAGGAGGAAGAAGAAGAAGGATACTGAGATGATTAACCTAATTGAGATTAATTAGAAGTATATTTCGTTGGGAATTTGGAATTAATTATGGGCTATTATAAAAGTTATTAATAGTTCAGTGTGATAGCATTAAAATAGGTAAAGTACCACTTTTTTCGCGATTTTTACACTTCAATTATCAACTAAAATTTTAACTTAGCATAATAAACATCTAAGTCTTATTCCAAATTAATATGGTCAATTAAAAGCAAAGGGAGTAATGAAATGAAGCAAGTATAACTAAAGATAAGTTGAATAATTTCGAATAATACATACACAAATTTGTGATTTGTGCCTTTTCTCATCTCCTATTGAATATTATTTATGAGGTTTAGATGTTTAATTTAATTTTGAAATTATAAGTGAATGATACTATGTAAACTATAATAGTAAGTATTGATGAGTGTTTGGTAAGGATTAGGACAATAGTTGGCTGCTTTTAGTTGTTTATTATTTCTTTGAATTCTATTTTGTTTGGTTATGTTCATTATATTCCTTGACTAAAAGCCATGAACCATCCCATCATTTTGGTGGGGAATATTTTTAGTTTTTCATACTCAGTTTAATTTGATCTCAATTAATATATATATTCTTATATTTTAGGTATATATAAATAGAGACTTAAGTTTATATAAATCGATCAAATAGATATACAAAAAAAAAGGATATATATATATATATATATATATATCCTACGTGGTATAGTACATGTAGGATGTTATGTAGTAGGTAATTTGTCACATAAAATGTTAAAGCATAACACACGTGTAGAATATTACGTAGGATGTGAATTATCGCATGAAATATTAAGAAGAACACATGTGTAGGATGTTACGTAGAAACTGAATTGTCACATAAATGCAGAACACATGTGTTTACTTGTTTAATTTTATAAAAATTTAATTACCTACTTATGCACACTCATAATTAGAGGACATAAATGTCAAATGATGTCAAGTTAAATGGCAAGTTTACTCATTGTGATTAGAGAACATTAAGTCACCTCTAATATTTACATTGTTTTATTAACAATTAAACGACACTCGAATACTTAATTGTTTAGGAAATTAAAATTCTAAGAGCTCGTTTGATTAGAACAAGTTTTTTCGCGATTAATTTTAAACTTGTAATTTTATCTCAACGTAGAATAAAAATACCATTACAATACCGAATGACTAATTCATGAACAACTTATTCCTTAATTTTATTTCAAATAGATATAAAAATAAATTAATTTTGAAGTTAGTTTAATTACTTAAAATTGAAGCTAAAATCAATACCTGAGCAGGAAATCGGGCAGCAACGGAGACGAGCGTATCATTTCCAACTCCGGCAGCATAAAACGCGGCGGTAGCGGCGGGATTGAAGGCGGCGCCACCCAAAGCCTCAGCTATAACACTAAGCATTAAAAAGAGGAGGAAAACAATGAGAATAGTGATTGAGAGAGATGCCAATCCAGGAGCAATTCCAAATGCAGATCCAATAATGTGAGTAAAAACCCCAATCGTTGAAACACAAAATATTGCAATAAATGTCATAACAAAATCAGCTACCGCTGCTTTTACAACACCCATCTTCTTCTTCTTCAACCGAAACAACGAAGAAGAAGAAGACGATTCAGATGTAAATCAATGCATTATAATGGGTATATATTAGAGAAATGGAGATTAGTTAGAATTTAGAAGTATAGTAGGTAGGAATTGGGGATTATTGTTGTTGTACTAATTAAAAATTGTTAATTGGAGAAGGTGTGCTCCACCAAATGAAACTTACCTACATAAAGAAAACATGTTAAATTTGGGAAATGTTATTTCAAATGTGATCACATCACTTGTTTGGATAGTTGTTACATGTCGTATTCATTAGAATAATACACTAACGTAATCACTATTCAAACAAAATGTTAGTATTCGTGCAACATATTTAAATATTTTTTCACTTAAATTTGAAATTAAACTTATGGAGACGCAAACGATAAAAGTTATATGAAAAGATTGTCTTCTAATTGGCCTGAATTGGTTAGTGAGTTGGAGATTTGCAAATTATTAAATATAAGATTAAAAAATGATTTAATTAGCAGATTCAAATGTCAAAGACAAATCCTTAATAAGTACTTATGTTTTATTTCTCCCTTCGTTTTAAAAAAATTTACCACATTTTCTTTTTAGTCTATTCAAAAAAGAATTGACCCCTTAACTTTTTTAGTAACATTTTAACTTTAACTTTTCACGTGGCTGTTTAAGACCAGAAGATTAAAGGGCAATTTGGTACACGACAATACTTTAATTTAGAATCACAAGATTAAAAAGTCTTTTTTCTTTTCTTAAATTCCGTTCTAAGTCAAACTAGGTCTTTTTTTTTAAACGGAGGGAGTATATTTTAATTTATGTGTACGTCAACTTGTCGTATCTTTTTGGCAACGAAAAATTATTTAAGGGTCGTGCAAGAGCACGTTGCCTAGCAATTAGCATATGCAAAGAATGACCATTGAATAAACGGAAAAGACTCAAAAATACCCCTAAACTATTAGAAATAGCTCATATATACCCTTAAACTTTATTTCGGCTCAAAACTATCCTTTCCGTCATACTATTGGGTCAAAAGTACCCTTCTTATTAACGGAAGTTGTTAAATGCCATGTGGATGCCATATGGATGCCACATTGCATGCCAATAGGATTCCACTGCCACGTAGACTAAATAAAAAGGGTCAAAAATACCCTTAAACTATGCAAAATAGCTCATATTTATCCTTAAACTATATTTCGACTCAAAACTACCCTTCCAGTCAAACTATTGGGTCAAAAATATCCTTCTTATTAACAGAAGATGTTAAATTCATTTGGATGCCACATTGCATAACAATAAGGTTTCACTGCTACATAGACTAAATCCCTAAATCCTAATTACTCCCCCCCCCCATCCTGAAATGATATATTCAGTGGCGGCTATTTCATACTATTTCAAAGTGCTTGTAAGTTAGTAAATAGTTTTACTTATTTTATAATGTTTGTGATTTTAAAGCATAATAGTTAGGATTTCACAACTTTCCCCTATCAGATAAGGCTTCGTAGCTTTCTTCGGGGCTGAGTTTCAAAGTGGATATTCATGCTTGTAGGTTAGTAAATATTTTTTCTTATTTTATTATGTTTACGATTTCTAAGTATGATAGCTAGAATTTCACAACTTTCTCGTCATTTCGTGGCCAAGGTTTCTTAACTTTCTTCGGATCTAAGTTTCAAGTTGATTTTCGTGGTTGTAAACACAATAAAATAAGAAAAAAGTTTTACTAACCTACAACCAAGAATATCCACTTTGAAACCCAGCGACGAAGAAAACTGTGAAACGCTAGCCGCGAAATGAGGGAGAAGGGATGAAATCGTTTCTGGAAAATAATGAAATAAGAGGAACATGAGTAATTAAGATTTAGGGATTTAGTCAATGTGGCAGTGGAACCCTATTGGCGTGCAATGTGGCATCCATATGGCATTTAACAACTTTCGCTAATAAGAAGGTCACTTTGACCCAATAGTTTGACGGAAGGGTAGTTTTGAGCCGAAATATAGTTTAAGGGTAAATATGAGTTATTTCGGATAGTTTAAGGATACTTTTAACTCTTTTCCTTTTAGTATATGTGGCAGTGGAAGTCTATTGGTGTGCCATGTGGATAACAATTTTCGTTAATTAGAAGGGCACTTTTGACCCAATAGTTTGACGAAAAGAATAGTTTTGAGCAAACATATAGTTTAAGGGTATATTTGAGCTATTTCAGATAGTTTAAGGGTATTTTTGACCCTTTTCCGTTGAATAAATAATATTGGGGAGTATTTTATTATAATAGCTACTTGACTTTACTCGTGAGATAAAGAATAAAAGTTACCAGATAAAATACAAAGATTATCTTTTTTTCATGTTAGGGTTGAAGTATTAGTTAATTAGAAATTATCTTATTTTATCATTTATACAAAACAATCATATTACTATCTCATATAAAGAAAGGCAAATAATCATATGTTTATCCAATTTCACGAAACGACTCCTAAAGGTTAGCTAGCTACCTCATAGAAGTGTACTCCCTTGGTGTACAATAAATATCAAACGTCTATAATCAGAAATGATTATATTTTATTTGTTCTAAAATAAATATCTCACATCTATAATTAGAAATGATTAGATTTTTAAATTCTCCTTTTATCTTTTATAAAATGATTTCTAACTATAAAGTATCTAAAAATAACAAAAAAAATCTTTCTTTTATAACTTTCATGTTAAATCAAATGATATCACACAAACTGAGACAAATTGAATAGTGAATATAAATAGGTGGGAACTGGCCCAAGAATGACTTGCTTGTTGGACAAACCTTAGCTTAATATATAATTCCTTTATTTCAATCTATTTGTCTTAGTACTTTTTTTAAAGTTTGTTTTACAAAGAATATATTATTTTTTTTAATCAACATTTTTTAACATAATATATTTAAGGTTATAAAACTAAAAGGAAATTTATTATATTCAACGTATTATTAGTTTAAAAGTTACAAGATTCAAGAATTTATGTGCCAACATAAATTTAAACAAACAAATTAATATATATCTATCTATCTATTTATCTATCTATCTATCTATCTATCTATATATATATATATAGATAGATAGATAGATAGATAGATAGATAAAATAATGTTAAATATGGTGAATCAGCCACCGACTTGCAAATCCCCATAACTTTGCACCATATGTTTCAGGTGATGTGATCCATTATGGGCGCCTACAAACTCGTTTAATACCCTACTGCATTTAAGATATTTTAGCCATCAATTTAACAAGACGTATCATTGATCTTTCTCAAAAGGAACATTCATATCAAAGAGTTTAATATCTCAAATTCCAGCCGTACAATTAGGCACTTATAATTATATCAAGGCGTAACAATTGACATTCGTCTGGCCTTTCCCTGAGTAATGCGTAAACACATGAAATTTTATGCATTAAACTGTTATTTTATATAGTAAGTGAAAATTGGATTATGAATAAATTGTTAAGAAGAATTTAAACACGAGCTTAAATGGTGATACTAATAATTGTATTAAGATAAACGGTCTATATTATATTCTTTTAATATAATGTGATAACCTTATGTAAAAACTAGATGCTACACATATCTAACTCTTCAAATAAAGCATGATATGGTAATATGAGAAAATAGAGTAAAAACAGCAACAACCTTTTATGTGAGGAGATTCTGTCTAAACCTTCACTTCTACTCAATTTCCTCTTATTTCTTGTTTCTTTATACACTTTTCAAATTTATCATCATTTCAGTTCTCTTCTCATAATTCCTAATTCTTTTTTCTTTCTTCTCTTTGTTCAAAATAACTTTTTTTTGCATTAATAAGTCAATTGAATTTCCAAGATTCTGCTTACCATCAAACAAACTCATCATCCTTTTCAATAAAAATCTTTCTTTTATTGAAAAGATTGAAACTTTCCACTCTGAGAACAAGTTGAGCAAAAAAATCCTATCTTTTTTTTTCTTTCACTCTGTTCAAAATACCATTTTTTTCATAAGTCACTTGTATTTCCAAGATTCTTCTCACCCATCACTCAAAATCCATTTTTTTCAATAAAAATTCTTTCTTTTAGTCAAAAGATTGAATCTTTTTCTTGTGAGAATATTGACAAACATGTTGAAACTTGGGTTTTTAGTAGTATTAGCTTTTATGGGGTATTGGATTGATCATAATATATGTGTTGAAGGCTTTGGAGTCAATTGGGGAACAATGGCAACACACATGTTGGAACCTAAAATAGTTGTGCAAATGTTGAAGGACAATGGTATTAACAAAGTGAAGTTGTTTGATGCAGATAAATCCACTATGGATGCACTTGCAGGTACTATAGTCTAGTACAAGTTTGCTAACGAGTTTGATAAAATCCAATAGCTTTATTAGATTCATTATTTATAAACTCAAAATTCTGGCTCTATCACTGTCTGCAGGTACTGATATTGAAGTTATGGTTGCAATTCCCAATGATCAACTTCTTACTATGACTGATATTGATCGAGCTAAAGATTGGGTCAGACGTAATGTTACTCGTTACAATTTCAAAAATGGTGTCAACATCAAGTAAAAATTACGTCTTTTCTTACTCTTTTCATTTCCCATTCTGGTGTGCTCGAGTCAGTTTGTGTAGTTTTCACTATTCTATCGACTATTAACTTCATTAACTTCTAGACTACATCGATAAATAACATTTTACCATTTCATTTTTACTTACATGATTGCAATGATATATCCTTCAAGTCAAATTACTTCACCTTTTGAGCTTGGAACCATGTTATTAATGCTATGTTTATGATCTATGTGATTGTTATGTGATTTATTTTGATATTGTAACTTTGTTCTTGTTCTACGCTTCTTTCATGTGATCTATGCTGACAGTTTATTTAGATTCAGCGATTCAGAATGAACGTGATCTTATTACTTCTTTTTCACTCTCCATGTGCTGTGTTCCAGCTTGCTTAGTGTTCAAAAAGTAAATGCAAGACATGTGGATCTGTGCATAGAGTTGGAGTCTTTTTTTTATTTGGTCCAGCACTTTATGAGTCCAATGGTCCAATTTGCCTTAAATGTCGTGTCTTCAGTTTAGACCCCACTCGTGGAATTACAGTGGTTATGTTGTTGTTGTTGTGTCCTTAGTTAAGAAAATGTATTAAAGAAGCACAGTCATTATTTGCAAGTTGAAGTATGGCCATCACTATTTGCATATGCTGATTCGAGTGAAATCATAGTTTTCGTTCAACTTATTTTAAGTGAAATTCATGTCCAAATACTCGTTTTTTCAACTTCAACCTAGTATTGTCCCAACGCCTTTCTGAGTCTGGTGCATTTTACTCTGTCTGCAGATATGTTGCAGTTGGTAATGAGCCTTTTTTGACATCTTACAACAACTCCTTTGTGAACTTAACCTTCCCAGCTCTACAAAACATCCAAAATGCACTAAACGAAGCCGGAGTTGGAGACTCCATAAAAGCAACTGTACCGCTAAATGCTGATGTCTATTTCTCACCAGAGTCTAATCCTGTACCTTCTGCTGGTAGATTCCGAACCGATATTGCTGAACTAATGACACAGATTGTTGAATTCATGAGCAAGAATCAAGCACCCTTTACAGTAAACATTTACCCTTTTCTAAGTCTTTATGCCAATGAACATTTCCCAATGGACTTTGCTTTCTTTGATGGTGCTCCCAGCCCTGTTCTCGATAACGGGGTTGAGTACACCAATGTATTCGACGCCAACTTTGATACCCTGTACTCAGCCTTAAAAGCAGTTGGTTACGGGAACATGGCCATCCTAGTCGGAGAAGTCGGTTGGCCTACGGATGGGGACAAGAATGCTAACTTAAACAACGCTTATCGGTTCTATAAAGGACTATTCGCAAAACTTGCATCCAACAGAGGTAGGTTATTTCTCTCAATATGTTATAGGCGCAATACATAAACCAACACTCAAACTTGGCCTCAGCTGACAAGTAAGCACATCTAGACACCTCAACTTAGTATATCAACTAGCAACTAAACGTTCTAACTCATCCCAATTGTGTTCGTGGATACCCGAAGTTGACATGACACATAAATTTTAGAGGTGTTTAGATGATTATTTTATAAGTTGGAGTGTTCAACTGACGACGGATTGAGGTGTCTAGATGTGCTTACTCAAAGTTAGAGAGTTTACTTGCCAACTGATGCCAGTTTATCGTCTTTCATGACACCTGATTATTTTGATCTTAACAGGAACACCCCTTAGACCAGGATACATTGAAGTGTACTTATTTGGTCTCATTGATGAGGATGCTAAAAGCATTGCTCCTGGTAATTTCGAGCGACACTGGGGAATTTTTCGATACGATGGACAACCAAAGTTTCCTATGGACATTTCAGGACAAGGACAAGATAAACATCTTGTTGCTGCTAAAAATGTGCAATATCTACTCAACAGATGGTGTATGTTAAATCCAAATGCTAATAATTTGAGCAAACTTGCTAACAATATTGACTATGCATGTACTTTTTCAGATTGTACATCATTAGGATATGGTTCTTCTTGCAATAATTTGGATGCTATTGGAAATGCATCATATGCATTTAATATGTATTATCAAGTTCAAAATCAATCGGATTTGAGTTGTGATTTTGAAGGACTTGCAATGGTGACTAACAAGAATTTATCTCAAGGGACTTGTAATTTTATGATTCAGACTGGTAAATATTCTTTTTCTCACAAGGTTTTGCCAGGGATTGTTGTATTATTAAGTGGCTTCACATTTCTTTTATTGTAACTATATGTATGTATAGAATATACATAAATTTACAAATGTGTTGTTTTTGATACATTTCTTTGAGGGATTGTATTTAAAGACTATTATTGAGTATTTCACACTTTCATTAATAAAAGTTCACAATTTGTATTTTTTTGTTTCATTACTCAAATTTTCGACTCTATCATTCATAAAAGTGAAATTTCGCTCTTCGTTATAGGACAAAAAAAGCCTTCTTCATGTTACCTAAGGGTTCAAAATACTCGTCTACCTTGACGGTATTAGGAAAATGTGATAATGTAATGTAGGGAAATTTTTATAAACTTTGTGAAAGTAAAAGGATAAATTTATAATCATAACATTTCATATGAGAAGCTATTTTTGTCCTGATAATGTAATATGGGGAAAAAATTAAAAGTTTTGTTAAACTAAGAGAAGGATGAATTTATAATTAGTGTTCAATCTAATCATTTCCCTACAATGTAATATATAGTAACCTTTTTTTAACTTAAACAATAATAGATCATAAATTTGTTAGCGTTAATAGATTTTAAATTTAACATAATTTTTTTAATTATATATTTTATTATTAACTATATTTATGATATGGAACGAGACGTCATATATAATGGTCAACAAACCATAGGAAACATCGATCAAGGTTCCATAATTATCATATCATGTCCTATGACATTCGGCATTACCTCATTTGGACGGGAAATAATATAACCAGCCATAAAACAAAATAAATACTACTAGTACAATATATAAAAACGATGTCGTTACTCTTATATATCCGAAATTTTCTTCCCTCCTCTTCTTCCTTGGCCTCTGCAAAACCCTAGATCGTAATTCAATTTCCGACAACAATGGCGATCGCCAGAACCGGAGTGTTCGTCGATGATTACTTGGAATGTATGTTTAATTTTTGGGAATAATTTTTTTTTCGATTTAATTTTGCTTTTTTTACCTTGTGAAGTCTAGAATTTGAATTTCAATGTTAACGGGTTGATTTTTACATAAATAGATTCGAGCACCTTGCCTGCTGAGCTTCAGAGGCTTCTTAATACTATTAGAGAGCTCGATGAGCGTTCACAAGGTATTTGTTTTGTTATAACTACTATGATTTGTTGCATTTGTGTTGAGGTTCTTTCGGAAACAGCCTCTCTACCTCCATGAGGTAAGGGTAAGGTCTGTGTGTACACTCTTTCCACCCGAGACCTAACAATTGGGATTACACTGATTATGTTTGTATTTGCCTTTTCAATTACCTGATAATATAAAGCTGCTAATGTATAAGATAAACCAAAACAGCAGAATACTCTCATTGTCTCAATTAGTTAAGCGAAGTTTGACTGGACTGGAGTTTAATGCAGAAGGAAAAATATGATAGCTTAATATGCATAAAATGCTAAAAAGTATCCATTTGTAGGAAACTTTATTTTTTTCATTTTGTTTGTTTCTGTGAGGCTTACAACAAGTCATGTTAGTTCCTATAAGAGCATCTTGGGGAAGGGTAAAATGGGATTGTAAGAATTACTCCCTTGTTCACTTTTACTTGTCGAACAATGGACTTTGCACGCCACTTAAGGAATAATAAATGAAGTGCATATTTTAATGGACTTGAGAAATGGTTTGGAATGAGTAGTTAATGCTAAGGATAAAACAAGAAAAAGAAATTATCTTTCTCTTGATATGCTAAAGTGGACATGTTAAGTGAATTTGTACTTAGTATAGTGGACAAGTAAAAGTGAACGGAGGGATTAGAATTAGAATGTGTTGATCTTTTTGGGACAGGAAAAACAAAGAAAGAATCTTTTATTGATTTCTTAGTTGAAGTTCTGTTTTTTCTGAAGTTTCTAAGTTTAGTAGTGTAATGGGTGTACAATCTGTAATATGAAATGTAAAATGAAGGAATCATAAATCAGACTAGGCAGCAGACCAATTACTGCCTAGGATTAGCGTCTCAGAGTCAGGGATCAAGGAAATACAATTATGATGATGATGAGGCTTTTGAGAAGTTGAGGAAGGAGATTGAAGGAAACCAGGACAATGCCTTAAGCCTTTGCACTGAAAAGGTTTTACTTGCTCGACAAGCTCATGATATTGTAAGCTTCTAATCTTATTCAGCTTCTCACTGATCTGCTTAATTCCTCAAAGTTTTCTTGTCCCTGTTTCTTGGATCTAGCGCTTTTACTGCACTTCATAGTGATTCTGTAACTGTTGTGTTCATCTTTTTGCTTTTCTATGATGAATGTTCTTGAACTTCTGCTAACAAGCTCCAAGCAAGCATAATAGGAAACTTTTCTCCTTTAGTTTTGTAGACCGTATAAAAAAATGTTTCATAATGGTTTAATTGAAGGTTAGGACTTCTGTAGCATTTTGGCTATGATCGTTTTTCCTGGAATAATGAAGAATCAAGTTCTCTTGGAAAAAAAATGATAACCCCTTGCTGTCTCAGTATCTTGTCATTGTGAAATTTATTATGATTGTATTGGCATTTGTTTCAGTTTTCATTGCTAAACTTAAGAGTTGAATAATTTGATCATCCTTTTAACCAAAATTCTTTCTTTTGGATGATAAGACTGCCATAACTTCCTCTGGTTTCATCAGTTTCAAAAAAAAAAACTTCCTCTGGTTTCTTATTTCAGATAGATAGCCACATCAAGCGCTTAGATGAAGATCTTACCAACTTCGCTGAAGATCTTAAGCAAGGTGCACTAACTGTTCTGGACTCTTAACGTGTGCTCCAATATTCTTGGGAAGTAATGATGGGTTTCATCAAAATTTGCCGTATCTCTGAAGTTTTACTTTAACAAAGCACTCTTCTTAAAGAAAACTGTTGCTCTAATAATGCACTCTTCATTAGAGCAAAGCTTCGAAGACACATCAAAATTTGCTCTGTGGGTGGGGTTTATTAAAATTCGATGCATCGAAGCTTTGCTATATTGAAGCAGTCTTTATTAGAGTAAAAGGTTCTCTTTTTATGCCTCAGACAGCACCATGGATTTACCTTCCTTACTCTTTAAACATAGTGTTTTGTATAATAACTGATAACTCCTTTGAATTTTGATTTTCTAGCAATACAAACAGTTGAATGTGTGGCTCAACGTCTCTTTTCTTTTTCTCTTTAGTTTTTCTTTTGACTTTTGGTATTTTGCAGAGGGAAAGCTACCTGCAGATGAACCTCCTATCCTTCCTCCATTACCTTTGGTCCTTAAGACTGAGAAGCGCAAAGCACCGTATGTAACACCTCAATCAAAGAAGTTTGAGTACAGAGACTGGGATTGGGACCGAGAACGTGACAGAGACTATGATCTTATGCCTCCTCCTGGCAGTCATAAGAAGGATTTTGCTTCTCCTGTTGATGTTGATCAACCCATTGATCCAAATGAACCCACCTACTGTGTGTGCCATCAGGTCTCAATTTGCTTTTATGTGCTAAATTAGCTGATGTATGATTATATATCTACAATTATCACTGCTGTATTATTGCAGACACATGTTTGGCTCACTTTTGACTTGTTGATTGTTCAGGTATCCTTTGGAGATATGATTGCCTGCGACAATGAAAATGTAGGTTCCCTTAGTGCAATGCTTAATGTTTGTGACCTTTTGATGGAAAAGTTTCACTTTTCTTCCCTAAAGAAGATTTATATAATGACAATTAAGAGATTTTTTTCATGGCAAGTGAGAAAAATCTTACACCTCAGGATTTATTCGTATTTTGGCTTTTACAAATTCCGTCATGAACAAGTTTAGCTCCGCACAATGTCATGTTTACCCAAAACCTAGTCTGCTGTAACCTGGAGCATTCCCCTGTAAACATGCTTCAAAAAGCCTTTTCATGAGCGTGGTTAATTCAGAATGTGTATAGGTTTCATAGACTTGCATTATATAGAAAGTTATTACATAGTATACAATTTGCAAAACCTTACATTTGAAGTAGATCCCTGTTTAATCTGCTTATAGGAGATGTCTGTTGATTAGCGAATTCATAAATTTAACACTGGTGGTGCTAAATGCTATGTGCGTTCATGTTATTGAATGACTTACTTCTTCTTGCTATAACTGTAACACTTCTGCATTTACAACATCTGAGTTTTGATTTTTTGTCGACAGTGCCAAGGAGGTGAATGGTTTCACTATACATGTGTCGGACTCACACCAGAGACAAGATTCAAAGGGAAGTGGTACTGTCCGACATGCAGACAATTACCACATTGAGTACAAGTATGCCCACCTTTTGTGCTGCAATTCCTTGCGCATCAATTTTTGAAAGGATCTTCCGTATGTTATGCTCCACCAATGTCTGTTTCGATAAAGAAATGTATGTACCTGTTCAGTTAATGGTGAAACAAGGTAGTCGGAGAAATGTGTTGTCTGTTTTCACTAAAAATGTATCTCATGATCCCTGTTCTGTATTTACAGGATGAAACTGTTTTGTACATGTACAAGTATATATCAGAGGGATCAATTTTTCTTGACTCTGCATAATGAACTCCAAAGGTTGCTATGTGTGCCTTTCCATTTCTTTTTGTAGTATTAAGCAAGAGAGACATTAGCATTTTAGAAGTGTTAATTGTATGTTACTTTGACTCTTCAATAATCCACTTTGTATCGGATTTCCAAAAATACACCTACTTTTAGAGGATGCCATTGCCTGGAAGTCATTTCAAATTAGATGTGGGAATTTCAATGGAAAAAGGGACCACCTTCATTATCAATTCAATTGATTTCTAGTACCTTATGTAAGACAAATGATAATATACGAACGTGTAATTTAAGTGTTTTAATTGTAGAACAGAATATACTTCGTCTTTATTTTTATTTTTTCGAAAAGAACTTAAAGTAGTTAAGTTTACAAAGGTGAATAATATGAAAGAAGACATTTGAAAGGTTGACTAACTATCTTATAGGCATTCTGGTGGTAAAATCGATGACTACACAACTATTATATCAAGCCATGAGCAATATCAAAGCCAACCCGCCATCTATAAGTTGATATTCATCTAAAAAGGCCAAATACATAGACGGCTACTTGAAAAGCCTTGTTTAATAAGGTTTAAGTGTTTAATAGGTATATATACTTTAGTTGAGGTGTCTGAATGGTTGTGAACTCAATTATTACTTAGTACTCTTGAGGTCTTTGTACTTTGTAGAATTTCATAAACTTCAAATTCTGAATCTAACAGTCACAACGTATTATATAAGTGTATGTATATGGACTAAACAAGTGGGGGGTTGGCTTCAATTTTGGAGTACTAAATACTGGTCCCCCCTGTAAAAAAATGGTGGCCAATTTTTCAAATTGAATGCTCCATTGATTCATGAAGAAGCAAAGTTAATAGAAAATTAACACGAGTTCTTTTTTTTTAAGAAAAAAATTGTGACCACAATTTGCTATCTCCTTCTCATAGGTCCCAAAACATTTGTGTATAGTATTTTATTTGTGAAAATTGTGTTCAGTTTTGCTATGTGATCACCTCGTGGCGTGGGTCGGGGGTTGGGGGGGGGGGGGCTAAATTGGAGTATGTCCTACGCTTCTCCACTTGTACATTTGCTTAATTTTCCACGTATTAGAATTTGATTAAACATCGAAAAAAACTCATACTAGGGGTATATTTCAACAAATGTGATTACATATGCATAACTTTGAATCAAGATTTTTGATTACTTATTACTCTCACAACAATTTTTGTTGATCGACGAAACCTAATATTATAAAAGATCATTGCACAAAATTTAAACTTAAAAAAGACTTAAAGTCTACAAATAATAACAATCACACTTCCATCCACTATATAAATTCTTATTGTCTATTAACACATATTACTGCAATATTATTAAAAACAAGTATTTTTAATTTTTCTAGCACTACACGTTTCCAATATTTTCTGTTGAAATTGGTTAGTTTTTATCAACTTATAACGATTCTGTTTTTATCACCCTAATTTGAAATTGATAATATGAATAAAATCACATGTACAAAATATCACATCTACTAGTGCCCACCTTAAAAATTGCAAGTGAATTTTAGTAAATTTAGTTAACACCGACAGAGAAAAGTTAAAAGAGGAGATATGGAGAAACATATCAATTCTAAATATTAAATAAAGCTAACTTCCATCTCTTTTTTTTCCACAAATCTCCACATTTGTAATTTTCTTTCCACACACATACTTTCTCTTCCGTCTGCACTCTCCGTTTTGGGGCGGACCTAGCTTACACATTGTGAATTCACGTAAATTTAATAATTTTTATTTATAGTCTTAACTTAGACAAATGCGGAGTTTTTTGACTTTCTTTTATTCCATCGATCTTGTTTGATTAATTAAAAACAACGCTTTCATAAGAGTTTTTCATAAAGAATGTGACTTAAACACTTCTTTAACTTTCGACTTTTAAAGAAATTGCAGGAACGATATATCTCTGTCTTATAAACGAGACATCTTGTAGAATTTTGTTTTAAAAGAAATTTCGAGCAAAATGAAAATTTTATTTATAAGAAAATATTAGAATGATAGACGATAATCTAATTTTTTATTCATAAAATTTAAAAATATACGAACAAATCTTAGACTTGAATCTAATATTATCCAAAAAGTTATTTCTCAAAGAATATTTACACAACTTTTGGAAATAAAGACAGCGTAAATCAAGCAATTATATATTGGATTCAACCATGTCAACACTAAAATTTCCATTAAATAAGGTAAAGTCGTGTGTAACTAACTTTTTTGCACTAAGAAGAATTGAGACAATTAGTCAAAAAGTGCCATGATATTAAATTAATTTATCATGATTATATTGTCATTTTCATTTTAAACATGTGGATAGTAAGACACAATTAGTCAAAATCTCATTTTAAACTTGTGGAATAATTAAAATTAATAATCCACTATATATCACGCTTCAACATCAGTAACACTTTGTGTTAAAAAAATTAAATAATTTGTGTTCCTTCCCCCCTTTAAACATATCAAATATAGCATGATTAAATGTCCGAACTTAAAGCTTTGAAAATACCTTCTCTTTTAATTAAATGAACTTTACACAGACAAATTTAAATTAATCAAGTTAACAAATTTTAAATAATAAATGATTAAATCAAAAGACGAAAAATACATTTTACTTAACAAATCTTTCTCATTTCTCGAAGGAGCAATCCATTCATATTACCAAATCATATACATATAAACAATCATCATCAAGATTCATTCCTAAATATACATTTCAACTACAAACCAACCCAAGAATCAAAAATAAAATTAAAAAGGATGAATTTTTTTTGTTGTTGGGCTATTTTAGCAGCAGCTCAGCTCGATCGAACTCGTAGACGTTACGTTTGAGTTCATCACGAGTGGCTTCACGCCCATATTTCAAATCTAATTTACCTCAACCCAAACTCGACTCAACTAAACTCAAACTCATATTTCCCTACCCTATTAATCACTAGTCCTTTCTTTTTTGCAGACTAGTATGCTCACACCTTAACTAATTACACGATGAATCGGAGGACAAAGTAGTTGCTGATGATGTTCTAGGGGATGGTGATGCATGTTTCAAAACCACAGAGGGCAAAATGCTAGTTTTTCTTCTTTCTTCTTCTTTGATCAATTCACTTGCGACTATCTTCAATTTGTCCAAATTTGTACTTTCAACCAACTTCTTTCCTTTAAATAATATACATTCAACATTTTTTTGCCCTAACATTTCCTCAGCAATTACCACCATTTTCTTCATTTTTTTACATTTGTTCACATTTTCATCTTTAGTTAATTGGTATTTTTTTGCAACAATACCATTTCCTTGAATTCTTACATAGTTATTGTTTCTTGTTTGTCCAAATGCCATTGATACAGCTTGATCTACCTGCATTAATGGAAAGATTTTAAAAACATTATTTTTTGTCCATATATGGTTTATCATGTCAAGACAATTTTATAAAAAAAGTAATTAAAAGATTCCAAATTAAAGTTTCTAATTTAATAATATATAGTTGGGTATAACTCTATCTTCATTATTTACCACTATTTTATAAAACACCTTGTTGGAACTTTTAATGTGTGCTACTCCTTTTCTACTAATGCCACTAATTTAATGTAAGGTCCCATTTAAAAAGTAATGGTTACTGATTAATAAATAAATCTCAATAATTCCAAGTACCAACTACTCTAATTAAGAAGTATTTTAAAGATAACAATTGAAAATCGTCTATCTATCTATCTCCATGGGCTAGTAACAAAGTCTATTATTGTAACAATTAAGTGGTTTGATCAACATCGCTTATTCTAAAACAAATAATTAGGTGATAGTTACGTGTATTAAAATACATGTCATACGTCTATTGATTAATATTAACAAACTAAGTGGACGTACCATATCGGCGGTTCCATCTCCGGCAATCTTAACAAACGCCGCCGGTGATGACATGACATTTCCGGTAGCGGAATCTGAATCTCCATTACCCAATGAAACAACCAATAAATCTTCAACTGCATTAGCAAGTGGAAACTCTTGCTTGTTATTAAGGACATGAGTAATCGCTGCAGCCGTTGGATTAGTCATCGCTATTCCACCACCAACGGCTGTGATCTTCGAACGACCATCAATTGACTTCAAATTAACCGCACGATCAGCCATCGTGGCCCCACATACATCTGACATGGCAAAATCACAGCCGTACATTTCCCACGCATCAGCGCGGGAAAAAACAATCGGAGCACCTGTTTTTAGGTCGTAGCAGGGGATCAAAACCGCTTTCATCGTATCTTTTAACGTTAAATCTCCGAACACTTTCTTAAACACCTTCGCCGGCTGAGAAACCTGCCGGAAAAATCCAGTCTTGGAACTACGGGAAATTTTCTGACCGTTCTCGACGATGAATTTCAGAGCTTCGTCAGCTGTAAACATAGGAACCCCATCAGCACCACGTGTGAAAAGAAGGCCGGCGAGAACACCGCCGGTGCCGGAGCCGGCGACGACATCGAAGAAATCAGCAATATGAGCATCGGATTTTCCAGATTTCTGGCGAAGGGTGGATTCTAAATGGGTTAAAGATTTTGCTGCAAGGACACCATCAGTGGACCCACCAGCATCAATTGACAAAATTCTGACTTTTCCGGCGCCGACATTTTTGGTTATGGCGAACTGAGCTGACAAATTTTCTTCTTTTCCGGTGACAGAATTTTTTGGGTCATCGTAACCAAAGAGGAATTTGTTTTCAAGAATTGAGAAAATTTCATTTGTGAGCTTATCAACTTCCATATTGGAATCAAGCATTGAGATTGTATTAGCTGAATTAGCTGTCATTTCTTGATTTTGGGTGTTATAAAAATCGATTCTTTGAGCTAAAAAATGATTCTTTTTGTAAATTTGGAGAGATTGTTATGAACAGAGAGTAAATTGGGAAGAGAAGAATGAGGAACAGAGTAGATATACATGTGTATATATAGAGATATACAGAGGAATGTAAGCGTGGGGGAATGTGGGGTATAGTTGGGGTTTGGGGGGGGGGATGGGGCTAGTTATGAGTATGAAGAACATTCCTTGAGGCTAGTGATGACTAGGAGATTAAATTATAATGAAGTTAGTTTGAAATAGAATAACTATAACGCTATCAGTCCCAAATAAGTTAGTGGTATTAGGCTCTCAAATTACTAAGGTTGATCTTAATCTTTTTCGTGTTTTATTAAAAGTCATGTATTCTGAGGTCAATTAAAAATTTCTAACATTATTAGGTAGACATGATATATTTAATTGCGCGAATTGAATTAAATCATTCTTTCATAAAAGACATCATAAGATGTAGTAATATCTCTCTACAGTATATGATATTCATCGTGGGTGAGAAATTGAATATTACTATTAGAAAGAAAGAAATTCGTTTCAACCGAATTTCAATTTGAGTTTGCCTGATACACCTTGTTATGCATCTGAATGCTTCGTTTCAGATAAACTATTTATATTAGAGTGTCGTATGTTCACTTAATTATTATTGCGACAAGTAGGTATTCTGAGACGAAAAGTGATATTTAAAATTAGTATATATTGTCTATATTAGTTCTTACTTATTAAATCTTCCACTTATCTGTCTGAACTAAAGAAGTCTGTGAATCATAAAATATATATAATTTATGTATATCGATTAATAAAATAACTAAATAATTAATTCGAACGGTTATTAAGGTAAAGACATCCATCTATAGCCTTTAGGTAAGTTTGAAAAATGATTCAATGGTTTGAACTTTGAAAGAGAAAGAGAAGGGAAAAAAAGGAAATTGGCGGCGAAATGTTTTAAGATTAAAGAAAGGCTTTTTTGATTCCATATATAACTTTAGTCTAAAATATATACTAACTAGTAGTACTAGTTTTATTTAAACTATAGTGTAGAATGGACCATATGTTATAACCTTTTCTAGCCTTCAAATTCAAATTTCTCAACATCTTCAAAGAAAAATAAAGTTGAGTTCCACAAAGATATATAATAATATATTGATCAACAACAATACTATGAGAAAAAAAAATATTAAAATTACCTATATACTTTTTTGAAACACAATTTTAGAAACAAAGCATTACACTTTTTCTAAAAAGAAATAGTGGAATTTTACAACGTTGGTCAACACAATTAATGTTTGTTGTAATTTAAACAAACATTCATTATGTATTTATGTTAATTTTTAAAAAATACTAGAATTCATAAAAGAAGATATTGTTCATAATTTTTTTTATTAAAAATAGTATTAATTTTCACATGCTAATTGGTCAAAGGTTAAAAGACGGTAAATAATTAAGGTGTATAATCATTAGAAATGAAATGATTCAAGATATTGGCAAGACTGTTAAATTTACATTGGAAAATTTTACTAGTTTTAATTTACTAGAAGTAAGAGTAAATAAAACGAGAAGGGTGAAAAAAATAAACTAGTCAATGCAAAATCTAGTGGTAGGGACTTTAAAGATATTGTGGGCCGTGGCAAGAGGTAACATTTTCTTACTCGTTTTTTTTTTTTTGGAGAATGCTTAAATATGTTATTGAATTGTTAAAAAAAATTTATTTATGTTATTCGTTAAAGTATGTATTATTTAAGTTATTGTTATTAAAGAAAAACTTACAGTTTTACAAACCATTTTTAACATCCAAATCAACTTTTAACATTTTTCAATTGAGTTTTTGGATGGCATATACTCTTTTTGCTTCTTCTTATTATTGACCTTGATGTCTAAACCTACTTCCGCACATCTTGATTAATATGCTGAGATATATGTCAACTTTCATTTATAATAGATATACGATAATTTTGTCCACCAAAATTAGGACAAACGGAAAGGATAACTTAGTATTTCTTTCCACGCTGTAATATTGATATTCGATTTTAGAATTTGATTTATTTAAATCCATATTGATTTATTTTTTATTTTTATAGATAAGACACATCGTAAAAGACGAGGCTTCTAATTAATCAAGAATGAAAAGTGTTTATCAATAAATCATAATCTTTCCCTAGGAAACAAACATTTAATTTTGTTTCTTGTTTAATATTCAATACTCATATTGAAATTTGATCAAATTAAATTCGAATACATTTCAAAAAGTACCACATAAAAGAATAAAATATTATCTAAGAAAACTAAATAATTTCAAAATTATATAACATCTTCTTTAACTTAATTTTCATTACTCGCTCCTCTACTTCTCAAAGATAGAAATAAAATTTTCGTAAAACTCTTCGCTCTTCAAACTTCATGCTCTTCTCTTCTTTCGTTCTAGTCAATTTTTACATGTAGTGATTAATTTTTTTATTATTATTAATTAAAAAATGTTGCCTGGATCTATAGTTGTACGGTTCATGTACCGACATGTGTATCTATTTATATATTCCAATTACTGCTCTACATATATTTTGTCGATTTAAACTTTAAAGTACTCATATACTGTACTTTTTTTTTTTTGCTTTTATTCTGAAGTTGTACAGCTAGCTAAGTTAAAGTTAAATCAGTGAAGATTCGACGTTACTTCATTAAATGTTTTTTGATATTTTCACAACAATAATAGTACACCTCCATGAATATATAATTAAATGACCTAGGACCCCGTCAATTAATAATCACCACATATTCTACTTCAACATTATTTCACTGTTTTTATGTCAAAACAAGGAAAAATAAAACTTAGATCATGTTTGAAATTTTAATGGGTAAATATTACTATATAATCAAGTTGTTGTTGATATCTTCTTTCTCAAATCCTTATTTCATAATCAAAGCTAGGAGAAGGAGTGATAAAAATGCTTCATGGAGAATGTGGTAGATATATCACTCCATCCAATGTTTCAGTATGATTAATCTAATTGTGTTGTAGAATATAATGTTCGTTATTTAGCAAGATTTTGATGTTCTACGAAGAAATAAAGACATAATTTTAAATGCTCGACTTAAAAAAGGACACGATAATTAGGGTTTGAGTGTATGAATATTCTAATAATCATTTTTTTATCGAATCAAACCGTGATCATGTTAATGAATCAAATGTGTATATTCATGAATATAGAACACAAACAACAAAATATATGATCCACGGCGAGTTTAATTTTGTTCTTTCGTCCTTAATAAACGTTTATATTATCTTGGTAACACTTAGAAAAAATAAACAATAATGAATATTTTGAGACAGATCGATCGATACGAAATGAATGAGAAAAATATTTTTGTGATGTTTGGTGGAAAACAAAACAAACTGTATGCATTAATATTGTGATGTCCAATTAGATAGCAAAACTAATGGTACGTGCATGGGGACCTTAGACGGTCATAACCAAAGTACTCATGCCCAGGCGACCGACCAAATATAACCACTTTCGTTTTAAACTACTTATCATATTTTGCTTTTCGAAAGTTACTTCACATTTTATATAAATATTGATTTTAGCGAAAAATTTACATGCTCGAAATACTTCTCACATAATTTTGAATACTTAAGAGTTTTCTTTGTAAAATATTGAGTTGCTTTAATCAAATTTAATTAACTTTAAATATTAACATACAAATTGACTTTTATAAAGCAAAATATTACCTGATCGGAGAGAGAGTAATAAGCAAGTTGAGAGAAAATCAACTAATGCATTGACTATGATTTGTGTGCCCATGTGTGTATATATATATATATATATATATTTGTTCTATTGTTTGTCATCTTTGATCTATAGATATTCTATACATTTTTTGTACTTTTATAAGTAGAAGATTTTTTTCATCATTTTTTATTTAGCAATCCTTGTGATATCGACTTAATTTCTATAGATTTGCATTGTCTCTCTTTGTGTCCTTTAAAACACAGCTTTAAGGTAGGGCAGAGATAATATTAGACATGGAGATCGGATCTAATAACATTTACGCAATATCTAGTTAAGAGGAGATATTTCAAGGACGTTATATGCATATATGCCATATAAAATTTGTTGTGAGTAATTACTAAATAACATCCATTCAAATAGCTCGCATCCTATAAATATTGTTTTCTTTTATTTTGTGCTATTTCACATTAAATATACATGCATAGTGAGATATAGGACTATAGGTATTGCGAGACATTTCACTAAAGTTGGTTGAATATAGAGTATGATCAAATAATCTCAATCGTCCTATATACTATTGAATCCTTAGTAAGGCAACATTTAACGTATAATTCACTTATTATATAAACTTACTCATGATGATATTCATAAATTTTAATAAAAAGAGATATAATAAACATAAAATTAATCAATTTACGATATAACTATAGTAACCTTTAGTGTCCATTTGCTCACGTCTTTTATTACAGATCACCGACGATTTCCCACACAATTGAAATAAGCCAAAAAGGCATAAAATCCAAAATGCACATTTACAAAATTATTATTTTATTATGATAAAAGAAAAGAGAACAAATCAAAGATGATATTTTATGTTGTACCAAATGGGGACACCGCCAAATTAGGCATTGATAGGCTAAGAGACCTACTATATAATAATTTCACTCTATAATATATTATAACATTTTAATACTATTTATTTATTACAACTATTCATTCACTTTTTTCCAAAAATTAACTAAAAAAGGGAAGTATCCTCTCAACTTATGCTCGAAATCTTACAGACACACTTATATTATATTAAGGTCCTGTTACCCTCTTAATTTATTTTATAAGTAATCTTCCACCCCTTTTCGGTCTACGTTGCACTAGTTTGGAAAAAAAAATCAACCAACATTGGCCCCACAAGATAGTGCTACGTAGGTCGAAAAGGGTAGAAAATTATTAATAAAATAAGTTCAGGGAGATAATAAAACCTTAGTATAGTATAAGTGTGTTTCTGAGATTTCGGATATAGATTGAGGGGATACTTGTGCATTATCCCATTAAAAAATAAATTGATACACGAATCAATTGGATTTGATTTTGAATGAATAAATGAGAGAACAAAAATAGCCAAAAAAAATCGTACATCAAAAAATATGCCACCCACACACTATTGTCGGACCAAGACAATTTGATTTCTTATGAATTTTTTACAAAAATTAATAGAGATAATGAATATTAAAACTTAATAAGATTATCTTTGGAAAAGAATATCTTTTTCATATATAAAATGAAACAATATATTCCATCCATTTTTAATGTGATAATGTTTATCTCGTTCAATATTTTTAAAGCTCATGATATTAGACATGTCAAGATATTTATGTGATATTATGAAAAAATTAAAGTTAAATTATTTTACAATCTGAAGGTATAATTTTCATAATTAAAAGGCAATTGAAATGACCGATGAATATATAATGAAAATTTATTTTTAACTTTATTCAATGAATTATCGAGAAGATCTTGTTAACTACGAGCGGTTTTAATAAAAAAATAAATGTTACATAACTAAAATGCAACAAAATGTCCAGTGGTTGTGGTTTTTATTAAAAATAAATAAAAAAATTCTCAACATAAATAAAAAAATAGGGAGGAGAAGGTCTTACATTACCAATTTTAATGAGGAATAGAATAGAAAAGGCAATACATTACTAGCGCGATTTTATTTTCATATTAAAAAATTGAAACCATCCATAATTCATTATTCAGAGGTCAACATACCAAATTTCCGACAAATAAAACTTAAACTAAAGTAATAAAAATTAGCTCACATCTAACACCCCTTTTACTCAACAAATTGGCTTCTTAATAATGTCTTTAGCACTTTAATAATGATTAGTGTCTTGTTAGTTAAATTGATCATTAATATAATTATCTTTTTTGGCCAAAACAGTTTTTATTTTAATCATACTAAAATAGTCATCTTTGTCTGATGGTGTGTACCGTTGATGGATAGATGGGAATAATTTTCATGTAGTCTTGCTTAATTATTGCTAATTAACTACTCTTTTTTTCATTCTTACAATATTTAATTCTTGTATGTGGGACATAAATTGTTAAATATTTTTAGTGAATGTATGAAACTACTTAAATAAGAATCTAGTGGTTTGTCTTTGGCTTTACTCTTTCACATAAAGTCTTTATGCTTTTATTTAGTTTAATTAATTTTGTTATTTCAAATGCAAAAATGAATTTATTATTTATTTTTTATCATTTTTAAAGACTTCTGTATACTTAATTAAGATATATATATTTAACAAAAATGATAAATTCAACATGACTGTATTTATTATTTGTTAAGAATTATTTTTACATATAAATTTATATTTCACATTAAAATTACTGAGCCCGATAAATTAAAGCCGCGTCAACCCCTCGTTGGATGGTGATATGGGACTTTCCTACGATGAACAAAAATGTAGTTAATTACACGTGTGATGATTGATGAATATAAAAGTCAAAATACAGAGTCTAAGGATGTATATATATACAACATATACATACATTAATTGGAGGGTGAGGGGGGGGGTTGAAAGGGGGTGGGGTATTGATTGTTGGCGTGATTTGTGGTTGTGGGGTGTTAGTGACGGAGGAGGTCCACCACCTGCCGGACATGAGTAGGTATAACACTTAACCGACACTAATATATGTTTTTATCATATAATTTTACGAGCGAAATCTATGAATAGTAAGTGTATATATACAAATTTTAATCTTTATTTTGTATCGTAAGAGATTGTTTTCAGTTAGACCCTTGATTCGGGGATGATAGAATATAGGTAAATTTTTATCCTTATTTTTGTGGGATGAGCTAGAGATTATTTTCGATAGACCCAACTCAAAACAAATTACTAGTGAAATTTGAAGATGGTAGACTTTTATCTTTATTTTGTGGGGGCAAAAAATTCGAAAAACTATTTTCAATAAAACATTAGATCCATTCAAAATAAATATAACCGACGTAGGAAAGGAAACAAGTATAGCAAAGAATATTAATACACATTGGAAATGGAGAAAAAGGAAAATCCTCAATATCTAATTAAAATATACTACAAACAAAATGATAATAATATTCTACTTTTTAGTGACGTTCTATCTTAATCCTCGATAATGTGATGGCGCCAATCAACTATTAGCGTAGTTATAATGTTATGAGGTAAAAAAATAGGAAGGGTTAATACTGTTTTTTGTCCCTTAATTATTACTCCTAAAAAAGGTTTTAGTTTTCGTAACATTCTACTAAATATATCTAATTAGTTGAAATGTGTACTTTACTTTTGATCCATTTATTTATGAGTATTCGATAATTATCATAGTTTCAACTTTCACCATTTTGTTTTCATGTGCTATATTATATTTTTATTGTTATATATAGTTTTAAAAGTAACGAATGCATACCATAATTTTTTACATATATGACCAAACCACGCATTTTATTTAATTAAAATTTTAAGTCATAAATAAATTACAATAAATGGATTATGCACCTATCGTAAAATATAATTAATATACATCCACACATTGACCTATCATATATTATCCTGTTTGGTACATTGCACTTTTTATAATAAAAAAATATATTTTCTTGTTAACCTTTTTTCTTTTTCTAAATTTAATTAACTAATATTGTACGGTAAAGAACAACTCACATATATAATATTAATTTATTTATTATAAAGAATGAAAAGCCTTTGTAGTTGAAGCTTATTTTTGTCGTCTTCCTTTTTTGTATTATTTGGTTAAATTGAAGCCTAAGAGTTAAGTTTGACAAAAGAATTAATAAAATACGATTATATTAATGGTTAGTTTATAAATTATAAGACAGGTGGAGGTTGATTTTTTGTTAATAATTGTAGTAGATTAATTTAGCAAAGCAAAAAAGCCGCAATTTAAGCTTAGAAGCTATTAAATCATCATTAATTCCTATGCATATTGTATCCACTTTGTTCAAAAAGTCATATTTAATTTCAATCCCACCATAAATATAATTTATTCAATGGGGATGGTATAAAATTTGATTCAAGAATTATATTGCAATATGTTATTATTATGTTATTATTATATCTGAAATCGATTATAAAAATAAATGAGATATCATATTTATTTTACGAAACTTTTTGTGATAGATATAGAGTATAAAAACGTTTAAGGAGTTCATCAAATACTCGTCAACAAATTGTATTATTTATATTTTACATTTCAAAATAGAATTTACACTCCATTGTTTTGAAATGTCACAAAAATATAACTTGATTTTAAATTACTGGAATTGGTCATATATCATTATCGATCATTTGCTCTATTTGTGCCCTTTTGTTATGTATAATAAAGATTATTATGAAAAGTCAGACGTGTGAAATAAAGTTAATTAATGATATTAATTAAGACTTAAACAACAAGGCTTAACACATTTTGGGATATGAATAAGAATAATAGTATAATATTACAACTTTCCTCCTCTATCTTATCCCTTTGACTCCAAGGAGATACCAATTAGAACTTTAAAAAAACATTTTTTTCTTTTAAAAAATTGTATAAAAGAATTTAAAATGAATGAGGAGAACCAACCAGGGTGGTGGAGACAGTGGAGTAATAAATACTCATTTATCTTTAGTCAAGAGATCCTGGATTTGAATTTATTTTAGATATGAAATCACCTTTGTCAGCAATCAATTTACTCTCAATGTGGACTTTTCAATACTAATATATATTTTGTTAGACTTCTGAGTATACGACATCGAGTGGAAAGCCCAAAAATGAAAGAATAACAAGAAAGAAAAAGCAAAAAAAATATATTCTTTTAAGCATGCAATAATCATGACAATGAAGTATTTCAAAATTGGTGTCTTATTGTTATCCATAATTAAAGTGACTAATAAAAAGTAGTACTTTCTTAACGTGCAACTAATCTCATCTTAGCTTCCTAAAAAAAGTCTTGGCTATATACTAGCTAGTATTAATTCATTGTCCAAATATTTATATTATTCAACTACTTTATAATACTACCAAAAAAACGTCTCAAAGCCAATTTTTGATAAATGTCTATAAAAAATTAGAGATTTTTTTTACAGTAAAATATATTACTCACGAATGTGACTTAGCTATTTATAAGAGAGAGCCAAATGAGTTTTTTGATAGATTGTGTTTCGTTTAAATACTTTTGAATGTATCAAATTGTTAAGTATTAAGATTTATACAATATTTTTTAATATAATTTTTAATTAAATAAAATCATTTCACATAACTATTTTTAGATAATTATTAGACCTCGTAAGTTGAATCAGACCAATTAGCATATGTAGCAATGCCAAAAAATGAGTTGTATAATATTAGGCTTTTGGATCAATCAAATGAAAATGATTTGACATTTCTCTCGTTTTATTTGACTATAAAATTTTTGTTTTATGTTAATCTCAAGTCCAAAACTTGATAGTTAAGTTCTACTTAGTACTATATTATCCACATAATTCTTATCCTTAGAATTAAAAACTAATCACTTGACAAGAAAAAAAAATGGTCTAATTAATCCTTGTTATAAACCAATTATAAATTTAGTGATGTTAATTAGTCACTACTCACTAAGCCCACTAATTAATGGTAGTCACATTGACATTTCCTTATTTAATTTCGAGTTAATTAGATGCCTTTCGTTTTCTTAATAATTTTTTGCTATTTAAACATTGTAAAACAAGCTGGAATAATTAGTTAATTATTTAACATATATCAAGATCACATATTTAACATAACTGTGACAGCTTAACCTAGGGTACATTTCGTCACCAAAAATCTATGTAAAAAGACAATCATGATTTCTTTATACGAGGGATAAGGTATAAATATTCTTAGGTTATAATCAAAATTTTAGATACGCATCTTAATTAAATTAATATTATATTTTTTGATAATTTTGTACATCTTTTTAATTTATGCGATATCCAAATAACTCTCACACGTCTTAATTGCATGAATTAACGGACTGTACCATGTAAGTCAAAAGAGGATACACAATTACAAAAAAAATGAATTTAGGAGTAATATCATCTTCATTTAGTTAAGATGTGTCTTGAAATTTCATCATAGTCTAGAGGATATTTGTTTATCCCTATTTATAATGATGATTCAAATCAATTTACCTTTCTCATGTTCAATTTTATTATATTCTATTTACATCAAGAGTTTATCAAAAACAGTATCTCTATTTTCATTAGTGTCAAGAGATGCCACTTTATTATATTCTTATTATGTTTAATAAATATGGTAATATAGATAATAAGCAAAATAAAAAATAAAAAATAAAAATAATGATATTTTTTCACTTTTAACACGAAATATTTTTGTACATCCTAATCAATCCTTGAAATTTCATAATCTTTATGTTATACTCCTTTCATTTCATATTAATTAAATTTTTGATGTATTTTTTATTTTTAAATTAATTTAGTAGATCAATTTTTTAGACTATTTTTAAAGTGTTTTTTTCAATTTTATCTTTCATTTGATTTTTTAATGAGACGACTTCAATGAATTTAACAATAATTAACAAGACTAAAAATGAAAAACTATGCTTATTTTATATTTTAATTTAATTTTCTTAAAAGATATAAAACACCTCAAAAATTCAATTAGTAGTCATTTATCCTGCTCGCACGAAGGCATATTCTTATGATTAAAAAAAATTCTTTTAATGAATTTCTTGGGAAGTGTGCAATTGTGCATGCACGAATCATCGAGATATTTGTTCTTGTAAAAAAAAAAAAAGTGGTGTTATAGCAAAATTTGTATAATTTGATAGCAGTTGTTACTTATTGAGTCATAAATTTTTACTAAATAATTCAAAAAAATTCAAAAACTCAATATCTTCTACATATACATAAAAATAATTCTAATCATCTATAATTATATATTAATTATATAATTCTTCATTAACTTTTCTATTAAACTCCTCAATCTTATTTGATTCCGCACACGATAGTTAAAAACATTAGGGCAAAGAAATATGGGCAGACACTATTGGGATGTCAACCATGGGAGCCGACAGTTAATAGACACTGTATTTTGAGCCCACGTTTGGTATGCTGTGCTTTGCTGTCCTACATTGCACAATAACTATATGGTAAATACTTTGATATTTATATTTATTAATATAATGTAAATATTAAATATCAGTAAAATAAATAGTGAATCATGTAGCTTCTAATGTTAGAATTATCTAAAATCATATAAGGAAATAACATTCTTCATCAATTCATTCACAATTTTTGTGAAAAATCTAACACTCACTACTATATATCTATATCAGTCAATTAGAGCGTGAACAACATAATATGAGATCATCTAACTTTGGATGAAACAATATAATTGAGAGAGAGTAAGAATCATCCAAAACAATATAAAGAAACAAAAACACTTATTCATAATTGATATGAGAAATCTAACATGCCTCAAACTAAAATATGATATCCTTTGTAAGAAAATTATTATATGTATATATAAGAAAGTATTACTTTCCATACAAACATACTATATTTTAACTATCTATAACGAAAATGGTTTCATGCGACTCTACTTAAATCTTTCTCGATCCAATATTACATGAGTAAAATTATAGTTTTTCTAACACTAGATGTTCTTAACATTTACAAAGTCCTAACAATTCCTAGTAAATACGGGACACATGTGACAATAATATATTATTTGTGAATTAATTTCACCAATAATATATGAACCTTTTGGAAGATAGTAAAGTTGTTTCTGCTAGTAGAAAAAATAATTCAATATTTCAGTAGGTACAGAAGTTCATATTTAACACATTACAACTGTCCAATAATAAATTTATCTATCTATATCTATATATTCTATCTTATTTAATTTCTCTATGTCTGTTGAAGATAGGACTATTCTGACTTTGCTGAGTTGTTCTTCATCAAACTTATTCAACAAATCTAAGCTACCAATACTTTTTTTTTTAAATATTCATCAAATAAATTCCATGAAAATCATGAGATATTGAAACAAATAAATAATTAAAATTTTGGAGGATTCTAGGAAGAGGGGTCATGTACTCATGTTTCATTATTTTTGTAAGGAAGGAGTACAATATGTAGATATTTTAATTAATTTTGACAGCTAAGGGAAACTGTTATCTTATATTCTTATAGAATGTTGTGAATTATTATTAAACGAACGCTCATGGAACTTGTTAGCGAGTTTCGATGCATTTTAGTGTATTTTGGCCCAAGACTCACTCAGAAAACGCTTTTGAACACGGTTCCTAATCTTATGAAAATCTTATAAGATAGTGTTCAACTACTATCTAAAATTCTGTCATTTTAAAATAGGGACATAATCTAAACGATAACCTAAAAAAGAGATATTTGCGTCAATTAAGCTTACCAAAGTTACAAGTTTGATTGCATTGGGTTGGGTTGGGCTTATGCAAGATTTTTAGACAAAATTATGTTTAGTATTTCAGGCCCAGTAGTACTTTGAATGCTTCAATTACAAGCCCATTACTTCAAACACATGAACAATAAGCCCAACTACAGAGAGCCCATATGCTGGCCCAAATTGAAAACTAAACCTCCATCCCTTCTGGACTTTGGTATCATATATCTGAGCCCATATAGAAAGAATATAGACTTTTCTTACACTTTTGCCCTTATGTTGTGTTGGTCAATAATTTTAATCTCTTAGACTAAAGTAATATTTTACTCATCATAATATCTCATAAGTTGTAATCGGTGCTCTTACAAAATTATATTTCACAAGGAATAAATTTTATTACTAAAGTTGAAATAAAAATCAACCCATTTATAGAGTAAAAATAAAATCAATCCATTTGAAGAACAAATCATGCAATAAAAGTATAAAACTATTCTCCTAAAGAGTTTTTATGCCAATTATATATTGTGATGGAGCCAGATATTTCTTAAAGTGTGTTCAGAAATAGCAACTTGTTATGTTAAGGGTATCCAAAATAGGCTATTTAATTATTTCGTATATCATTTACTTGTATAGATACTAATTTTTTTTCCAACGAATGGTGTCTAATATGCCATTGATTATATACTTATTTGTTAACAATTGAGTGAATTATGTAAATTGATAAAATTAGAAGTACTCATAAAATCAACAACAACATACACATTGAAATCTCATGAGTGAAATATGAGGAAGGAAAAATATATACAAAGCTTGGAGGTAGAAAAATTATTTCTCAAAGATACTCGACAAAAATTCAAGTGTGTGTATATATATATATATTTTTTTTTTAGAATAATTGGAAAAGAAAATAGTAAATGACTAGGGTCAAAATTGGAAGAATAAAATACTTGTCTCCTTCTTAAAACCCCCTAAAACCCTAAACCCATTTTCATCAAGGCCGCTAAAAGAGTATTGAAGCATGAGACCTCCAAGAGGACGTGGTGGTGGCGGATTTAGGGGCGGCAGAGATGGCGGCGGCCGTGGTTTCCGAGGCGGCGGCGGAGGGCGTGGCGGTGGCCGCTTTCCTCCTCGAGATGAAGGTCCCCCTTCTGAAGTTGTAGGTATGTATTGTAGATGTTCAATGCGCTTCGGCTTTATTCATCTGTTTACTTTTTCATATTTTGAATCGTTAATGAAATTTCTAGCTCCGCCACTTAATATGACATAAATTAAAATTGGTTCCATATTTTTTGAAAAGTTTGAGCAACATAGGTTATCATTGTATGGGTAAAGATGTGGTTTTGATTGGTAATATTTCGCAGAGGTGTCTTCTTTTGTGCACGCATGTGAAGGAGATGCAGTGACAAAGCTGACAAATGAAAAAATCCCTTACTTTAATGCACCAATTTATCTTCAGAACAAGACACAGATTGGGAAAGTTGATGAGATTTTTGGACCTATTAATGAATCCGTAAGTAAACTCGTTCCGTGCTGTGATTTTGCTTACTGTTAACTGATGCTATATGTAGGTTTTAATTTTTTACAGCTAAAGACACTAGCTTTTGATACTTTGTTATGGTGGTTTCGTGATGGATTTTTGATACTTCACCCTCTTGGTAAAGGTTTAATATGCATATTTGAAATGAATAGGTGAAAAGTTAAGCTGATAGAGAAATCATCACATCATTGTTTAAAAATTGTATCTTTAATGAATTTGAAATCTTTGTAAGTTGTGTCCTTGTGTATAAGTGAAATGATGTCACATGTTTCTGAACATTACAATATATTAAGTGCTCAGGAGTTCAAGAGGAAACATGGAAATGATTTTCTTGTTGAAAATAAAGTAAAGTTGTTAGCTTTTTAGTTCCAATAGTGAGTTGTAACGAGAGAGACTTTGTTAGTAGTGACCTTGACTTGTTTTTGACATGTACCTTGATTAAAAAAGTTGGGAGACTTTGATCATACCTTCTTTTACTGCCTTTGGGCTTTTAAATGCTGAAATTGATGATATTTGGTTACGCTTCGTGCAGCTGTTTTCTATTAAGATGATGGAGGGAATCATTGCAACATCATATTCTGCTGGAGATAAGTTCTTCATTGACCCAGCTAAGCTTTTGCCACTGGCCAGATTTCTTCCACAGCCTAAGTATGTTTCCTTTGCTATACCTCACACTTCATTCCTCTGGATATTCCTGTACGCCACATGACTTAAAACTATTGAGTAACGAAGACAATGGTTTATGTTCAAGAACAACTTGTAAAAGATAAGTAAGACTCTCAGACGTTTATGTATGAGAATGGCCTAAGGGGTACCTTGATGAATGCCTTTTAACAAAGAGAGGAGATGCAACCTGCATAATTTTTGGAATCATATGCTTTACATACAAATACTGTGTTGTGATTCCAAATAGCCGTGCACTTCCTGTGATGTTCCATATTTTTCTTGCCTTTTGATGTTGATCAATTGCTAAACAACTTTGTGTTCACTGTTACAGGGGATCACAACAAGCTTTTAGAGGCGGTGGACGAGGTGGAGGAAGAGGTGGTAGGGGTGGACGTGGAGGCGGTGGTGGTTTTCGTGGTGCTAGAGGTGGAGGTGGTGGTGGTGGTTTTCGTGGGGGTAGAGGACCTCCTCGAGGTGGTCGTGGAGGCGGTTTTAGGGGTAGAGGGAGATTTTAAAAAGAAATATGATGTACTTTTGATTTCTCTATTTTGGTTTGTAATTCTGAATGCTGTGAGAACTCAATTGAGAGAATGTTATCATTAGTTCCTTTTCGTTGTTAATGAAATTAGCCCTTCATCTTCATCTTTATCTATTTAGACGGGAGTTTTGCATCATGATTAAACGCCAACTATTTAATTAATGGCATTATCTATTTGTTCTTGTTGAGTAAAGTGAATCATGGTTTGTATTTTGTGTTTGGTCTTTATGGAGTTATTTGTTTCATGATTTAAAGAAGCAAACGTTACGTGGGAGATCATTGAAGTATCTTTGAAGTTCTGTTTCAAGAACACATCACAGTTCCAGCAGCAGAGGATGATAAAAGGTTTTTGAAAACTATGATGTATATGCAGACTTGTTGGAAAGTTAAGAACTGTATGGTCAAAAGATGCGAGTAGCACAAATGAGGATATTAAAGATGGATGTGAAAGTAAACTAGGAGATCGGATCATGAACAAGGTGCAAATGACTTCCGTGGTGGACAAGATGGGGATGGGGGTGAGAAAGTATGGGCATGTGAAGATACCACGTGTATATGTCGTGAGTTGGTGTGAGAGGCCGACTATAGTGAGTATCAAGAGAAGCATAGTAGGCCAAAGAAATCTTGGCAGAAGTGATTAGACATAAAATTTAGATAAGAAGATATGAAGGTTAAGGATTAAGGTCGAGCGTTTCTAGTTCCCATCCCAATATTTGCTATTATTACTCTTATTAGTTTATTTTTCAATGTTGGTTATTACATGTTTCTTTTGCCTCAGTTATTGATTTATTATTGTTAGTGTTCTCTTTTTCTTTATTTTCAACATGACTTATTCGCTATTGTAATTGCTTTACACACCTATTTTTTTAATATATATGTTTTACCTGAGGGTCTATCAAAAACTGTATTTACTAGTTATTACACATTGCCAGTGTCATTACCGACAAACATCCAACACAAAATGCAGACACAATAATATTCAGAGTTAAAGACAAGTACACAATAAACTAGTTTAACTGATGAATATGGCAAAAGTGCCTCTTTCAATGCTTTGTATTAGGAGTACTATTTAGAAGTCACTTTGTCCATGGGCAGAACTTACAGTTCACAAGATTTAGAAAGAAAAAAAAAAAGGAATGCAGTAACATCAATGGATAAAGCTTCTGCCAAAATATGTTGAATGCAGAAAGTAATGTGGAGAACTAAGTGAACTCCATGCTTTTCATAGTTTTATTTGAGAAAGAAAAAAGCCATCACAGGCCTCATTCTTATGCCTCCCATCCTCGAAGAACGGTTGCTCTAGCTACACGGTTAACACCTAAGGTGAAGGCGCCCATTCGGAGATCACAGTTGTGAGTCTTGCACATTTCCTTGACATCTTTAAAACCTCTTGTCATGTATGTCTTCAACTCATCATTCACTTTTTTCTCATCCCACATAAAGCCTTGGATGTTCTAGCATTACAGAATTAATCGAAAAAGTTGATTAGCTAACTGACGAATACGAGTTCTTGGAAGTTTGACATGTTCTTTTAGTGCATAACAGAGAAAACAACAGAACACAAAACATGCGGAGGTATTATACCTGGACCCACTCAAAATAACTGACGGTGACACCACCCGAGTTGGCATAAATATCCGGTAGGATGGTAACTCCTTTCTTTGATAAAATCTGCAGAGGATTAGAGAATTAGTTAAGATGCTGCAGGTGTCTTGTGCGTCTAAAATGACTATTACAGTAGTTTATACGTCGTTTTTTAGCTTTTGCTTAGGACGCAGACCTAGAGACTGTCTCCGAAGTACCCTCAAAGTCCAACAAATCAAGGTAGTTATGAAAAGGAAAAACGCCAAGCAACTAATAAGGAAAGGAAAGAATTATTGCACTGACCTCATCAGCTTCTGGATCAGTTGGATGGTTAGCAGCCTCAATAATATATTTGGCTTTAATTTCATTTGCATTATCCCTACAAAGAACAATTCAAAGATATCACAAATATGAAACAGAAAGGCTTTTCGATAACTATTAGTTCTATGCTAAATCATGAAACGTACTTGTTGATTACTCCACCGAGGGCAGCTGGGATAAGAACATCACAGTCTTCTACCAGTATTGAATTTGCATCAATTGCATGTGCATCATGGAAACCTTTAACTCCACGAGTTTCCTTCACATGTTTGAATAGGCTTTCTATATCGATTCCCTTCTCATTCTTTATGGCACCTGTTATGTCACTTACTGCTACAACTTTCCCACCTTGCTCATGGATGAGTTTTGCAGCCCAGGAACCAACATTACCGAATCCCTGAGATGAAGAAAACCATTATCAAAATTTGCCAGCTCGTCCACGGATGACTAACAACATAACTTTCTCAACCAATCTATCTGACAGCCTAGAAGTAGTCGTTATTTAAAATAAAAATGTGTGCTTTTGTTATGGACTTTATCCATGCTTGGATATCGAATCACCGTAGAAGAAATTTGAAAATTTTGACATTGCTAACCTGTATAACAAAACGCTGGCCAGCAATACTCTTTCCGTGCTCATTAAGCAGGGCTTCTGTGGCAAAGAGAGCACCCCTTCCGGTAGCTGCATCTCTGCCAAGAGATCCACCGAGATCCTGTCATAAAGTATTCTATTATACTCCTCCCCTAAGCTCAAATTAACAAATAATTCACCGAAACAGATAATGAAGTCATTTCCTCTACAAACTTTGTGCATAATCTAATCTAGGATATTTTCGGCATACTTACAATAGGTTTTCCAGTTACCACAGCAGGTGAATAACCATGAAATTTTGAGTACTCGTCTAGAATCCATGCCATTGTCTGCACAAAGCAATTAACAGTCCAGTTAGATGAATGACATTTTCTTCCATCAGCTGAAATGCTAAGCCCATGAAATTAATTTTCCACATACCTGAGGATTTGTTCCCATATCTGGTGCAGGAACATCGGTGTGAATTCCAATTAGGTCATGTATTTTTTGAGTAAATACTCGAGTAAGTCGTTCCAACTCAGAGATACTCAGGTCACTAGGACTACATCCAATGCCTCCTTTAGCCCCACCATATGGTATATTGGCGACCGCTGTCTTCCATGTCATTAACTGTGCTAATGCATTCACCTCATCTGGATCAACCTACATAAAACACCAATAAATGACCATAAATCATATGCTACATCAGTCAACTATATATGTTGCTCGAAACCTCTAAAAATGCTGTTGCACCAGTGTCAAATCCTCCTAAAAAGAGTAATTTTAGGACGACTTGACAGGCGAGGCTGCATCTTTAAGGATCCAAGCAACATAGTCTACATACTATTTGTGTTACAAACATAATCTATCATAGACAAGAAAAACGACCTCCGGATGGTATCTGATTCCGCCTTTCATAGGCCCTCGTGCATTGTCGTGTTGTACCCTGAATCCAACAAAAGATGCCAACGTGCCATCATCCTTCGGTATAGTACACTCCACCTATAAGTTTTGCACAAATCAGTCTATTTTCTTTAATAAAACTGAAAAAAAGACACACATACACCAAAAAAAAGTCTGCTAAGCACAATAAGCTAACCACCTAAAAAAAACACAAGCCTGATTCTGAAAAATCCAATAGAAGTCTCAAAAGTTCAACTCAAACTCAGTATAGCTAAACACGAAAACCAAAACCATGCTGCTCGGACTCTTTTAAAAAAGTCAACAGGTGCGCATCAGATCCTCCAAAAGAACTGAATTTTAAAATAATCCAACATAGCTGCAGCAACATTTTTGAAGAATCCGAGCAACATATAGAAAACCAGAACAAACTTCTGTTTACTTCCCAAATTGGACACACAAACTACAACTTTGCATCAAAGGTTGAAGCCCCTTTCATCAAAGCATAATTAGGCAAAAAAACATGATCTTTAAACCATTTTCAAGATCCTACCCAAGTCGGGGTGGGGTGGGGGGTGGGGTCATCTTCCAAAACCCCCTTTTGCACCCAAAAAGATCATTTTTTAAAATAAAAAAGAACCCCCTTTGCACCCAAACAGATCAATTTTATTTTATTTAAAAAAAAGAAGCAAAAAAGATCAAATTTTTATCATCTTGATGAATTCAGACAGAGAAAATAAAGTTACCTTAATTTCTCTGAAAGGGATTAGCAGACTTTGTTCCAACTTTGAGTCTAAGCCAAGCAGCCTAGCTGCCAGCTTAAAATTTCTATTAGTTGCTGCTAAAGCATTCATGTTTTATGCAAACAGAGTACCTAAAAATTATCCAAAAATAACAAAATTAAGGAGAAAAAAAATATATCAAAATCAATCAAAGATCAGATTTTTAACCATAAAAAGGGTCAATCAAGAAGTATTTATACTTGATTTTCAGCTAGATCTCAGTAGATATAAATATTTATTTAATTTTCCATGTGGAAAAAAATGGACAGCTTATTTTACTACTATAATTTTCAAACATTTGTGTCATCAGCACGTCTTAAACCTTATCCAAGTTTTTTCTTACCAAAAAAATTTGTACTAATCAAGAAGTCAATAATCAAAGGCTGCAGCAAATTGATCAAGAAAAAATATTGAACATGGAGAATTATAATATAATTAGGCTAATATATATACAGTTTATAATACTCAATTTGTCAGCATGATTATCTGCCCACCGTCAACTATTAATTAAAAAAAGTAATACAACATGCACATTGAGTAATGACTCCTCTTCCATTTTTGCATTTTCGAGTCTTTTTCCTTTTCTCATCTACAATGATTCACTTTCTTTATAAAAAAATGATATATATACAATTTTATTCTTAATTTGTTATAATATAATATTATTTAATATAACAATAACAACATCTATATATTTGGTGTGAGATCTAAAGAAAGTCTTGTTTTTATTTCTAATAAATTATTGATAAATATGTTATTTTATTATTATGTGAATACTAATTGAATTAAGTTAGTTATAGTTATCTTCTAAAGAATTTGATTGTGTAAACTTTATTTATTTAAATTTTATAGATTGATGAGGTATACTTTATAGAATTTTGAATCATTTCTTCTTGCTATAGGCTTCTAACACATTATTATTATTATGTTAACAAACCAAAAGAAAAAGGATTTTTAGTGACATACTCTAAAAAGTGTTGGTTAATGTTACCTTTTGTATTTCACTTTATTAAGTGATCTTTCTTTTTCTTGTTAGATGAATACGAAATAAAATAGACGATTATTATTCTTAGTTTCTGATCAATTTATATTAATATTAAAGATTTATTTTATTATATCTAAAAAGGAGAGAAGGAAAACTGATTGTAATTCATCCTACTTGAACCTTTGCTATATGAGTTATATAACTAATAATTAACTTTTTTTTTTGTATTATTATATTAGGTTTTTAGTGAATAGATAAAGTTATCTATTATTGTAGGGCAATTCAAATTTGAGCTTCTAAATGAACCCTACACCAATTGAGTCTTTCACAATTTTTAGGTGCAACTAGAAGCTAAATTTGACCCCAAAATAAAGGAGAAGCCATTTCAAACTTGAAGTATATATGGTTAATGGGGTAATAGAAAGACCATGTTGTATGTAATCATTTAAAATACAACATGTATAGGGTAAAGGTAAAAATAAAAAATAAAAAGTTCTTTGTGCTTTTTCTTTATTTATCCCTTTTCTTATATTAATTTTATTATAATTATCCATACGTATGAGTGTAATTTTTTTTTATACTATATATGCATTTTAACATGTTAATGTGTTTTAGTACGTTACTTGCTAATTTATTTATTTTTTTGCTATTTATGAAAAATTATTTATTTAGAATTATTTTTTGACTAGATGACCTGATAATATAGATATATATCATAATCATTCATACATAGGACAAGAAAAAAAAAGCATGTGTTAAGGTAGAACTATACTAATATAATAGAAAGCATAAATAAAGGAAATAAGCTTCACATATATTTTTGGAAAGTAGAGATAAACATGTTTATGAACTATCAAATCATGAAAACAAGAAATTAACTAATTAATTTGAATAAAAAATAATCAAGACAACCTTAATATACCTCAAAATAGAAGAAGAGAAGCCAAATGAAGATATATATGCAGTTACTCCTTTTTAAGTTCTAAACTCCAATTTTTATCAATTTATATCCATGAAAACGAATAAACATAGAATCAGATTCATTATTATCCCATCACATTATTAATTCAATGAATGGATAGTGGCCAAACATATTAACTTCATTATTTTATTTAATTATAAGATAAACACAACTTATAAATGTTAATTAGTAACGTGATAAAAATAATACTCCGATTAAATATATGTTAGTTTAAGCCCTCTGGAGGGCTGCCATCTTTTTTTAGTTGAAGGAGGGGGAGGGTGGTATTTCCTTAATTATTTATAAATATTTAATCGCGAATCTACTAACTAATACAAGCTATAAATTCAATAATAAACTAGCTAAGAAAATTCAGAACCTCATAAACATTAACTCCCAATTCTACCTTCAAGGAGTGAAAACTAGTGTTTTAATCGAGTCAGTAGCTTTCACACGCTGTCTAACTTAATTATATTATACAAGAACATGAATATATGCTCGTGTGTTACATATGACGTATTTGATACTTATATATTTACATAATAAACTAATAACATCAGCATCAGTACCATACTATAAAAATTAAATTCATAGAAGAATCTAGGGTTTCATCATCATATTCCATTAACATCCAAAAAATAAAAATTGTTTCATAAAGAGGGAAAAATAAAAAGAATAATATCCCTATCAAACGTGGAACCAAATATCCTTTTGTCCTCAAGAGTAACACTAATATTATGTGAATCCGATTCAATTCCCATATATTTCTCACTTTTTTCATAAATATTAGCTATATACTTTGTTCATATAAAAAATTTCCTTATTATTAGTAATCTAATGCAAAATAGTTAATTCCAGCTTTATGAGCTTGTTCACATTATCGATCTCAAATTTAAATTAAGGAAAAAGATTGTCCGAAGGTCAATAAGAAGCTACGAACATCTTACAATTACACTGGTTTTTATTGATATTGGTTAATCTTATAAATGTTAGATTTAATATAACTATGTAAATTTTTACCATATCGGATCGTATAAATTTACCATAGCTAAGTAATTTCATGAGGATGAGCATGCATGTTAATCAACCATGTTGACGACAAACTAAACAATTAATATATGAATTAATTAATCATCCCCAACAAATAACAAGCAATAAACAAGAAAAATATGAAATTAAAAAGGAAAAATTACCTTAAAAAAACTCGAGCTTGAAATTGATTTTAGAGTTCTTGTTTTCCAACCTCACAAAATTGCTTTTAATAACAAATTCACAATACACAAAAAAAGATTATTAAACCTAAGGTACCAAATATAAATAGCTATTACAATTGGAAAAAAGAAAACAAATCTCAATTCTAACCAAGACAAAAACAAATAAAAAAAAGGAAAATAAGGAAAGTCCTTATCCGAAAAGGTAAATCATCGAACGTAAAAGTTAATCATAAAAGGGAACTAAATATTTATCCATTCTTGGAAATAAATAATAAACAAATAGTTACTACCAAAAAAAAAAATTAGCAAAGAAAAATTTGGTTGTTAAAAGTCTTAATTCAATAATTAATTATTGAAATATCTTTTTCGACACTATAAATATATTTATAACGATTAAATTCATCTATTTTTGATTAAAAAAAAAAAAAGAGGTTAAAAGTCGATTTTTTTTTTTTTTTTTTGCACTTATTGTAAGAGACATTGCTTTAAAAATACACCATTCACAATCAGAAGGGTCACCAATAATGAAAAAGTGTCCCTTGAACAGAATGTAGTTCTTCTAAGTATTGGAGAGTGTTTATTTTTTTTATTTCTTCTTTAACTCCTTTTTAGTTTTATAACTTTTATGCTAATAAAGGTCAAAAAGTTAAGGAAAAAAGTAATATGAACTAAGCTTTTATTATGAGTGGTTTCCGTTTGATTTTTTTTATATATTAGACATTTTGCATATACTTTTATCTTGCATTTCTGCAAGAGGGCTATTGAACACGTGATTTCCTAGTGACGGGAGATAGAAGTTCAACTATGGTTTAGGTTGAACTCAATAATTTTTGCTCTATTGTTTGTGTTAAAAATTCATTAAATATGTGAAATAATAAGTGTAAAACTCAATTCTTAACATTTGAAATATCCATTTTAAATTCAAAATTTAGAAAATTTAATATTTTGACTCCGCTTCTGAACACGATAATAACTTCTCCTTTGAACAAAAGCTTTCTTTTTATGTGATAGAAAACAAAATCTAACATTAATCACCCACCTCAATAATGTGAAGAAAGTACTATATTTGGAAATTTGGTGCACATTTATGCTAAGTTTTAGATAGTAAAACAAAAACATATGTTTTAGGCCAATCAGAAGAAGGGGATGTGACAAGAGATGAAAAAGATATATAGTTCCAATGGGAAGGGAATTTTGAGATGGAAATCCTCCTCAGAATCTATTAGATTCCATAAAAACAGCACATTATCCAATGAAGATTCCTTTTTCCATTGGTTTTGGAGGTTGATTTGCTACTCTAATGTTTTTTTAGCATTTGATAGTACCCCACATCTAGAGTAGAGTTTATTCCCATTTTGTGTTAATGTAATATTAACATTGTATTACGAGGATTCTATCATGAATAACCAAATTTTATATTGATGTTAGTGTATCGCAACCTTCCTCCTTTAACAGGATTTGAGATAAGTAATGTGGAATGATGAAGTAGACAGGTTGGACTATACTGAATATGTTGTTTTGCACACATCTTGACAATTGAACCGATACATGCCATCTCCTAACATCGGCTAATCTGTTCACCAAGGCTTAGGCAAATAAAAAAATTCACCAATCTTTTTTATGAATCTGTTGGGTCTTGAACTAAATCAACATGATTCTCGTTCCACATGATTGACCATTATAGGCCACAACCTCGGGTGCTTTAGAGAACTAATTAAATGGAAAATGCAATTTAGTGACTAGCAACTTATATTTCAAAATCTTGCTGGTTAAAGATGAATACGAACAAGTTGTAGAACACATAAAAATTTGATTGTGCATTTACATTGAGAGACTATACTATATGAAACATAACTAAAAGTTAATAGTGAGGCAAATTTACAGACAGAAAAAGTGGCATTTTCAGTAAGTGATCACTCTGTTGCAGATGCTTTAGCTAAGATCAACTTGTAACTTGATTGACATGTATAACAGTGTGAGAATGGCACCTTGTGGGAATGGAGCATATCTAAGCAACATTAGATCCGACCCACACGGCAATAACCACCAACGCGACTACGCTACTGCTTGTTTTGCCACAAAGCCAACTTGCAAATGAAAGGCATAATGTAAGTAGAACACCACCTCTGCCTCCCAAAATCCATGCAACTAGGTAGCCAATCTTGTATCCAGAGTCCAACTTTCGATCAAGCAAGGCCATGAGGCTACTAAATGTCAAAGATAGACGAATACCTATGGTGTACATAAGGAATAAAGAGAGCAAGGCAGATCTGAGCACTTCCGCAAATGGACCTCTTTCTTCATCTAGAGTTTCTTCTTCAGACTCCTCGACTTCATCATAATAAGACGAGAAGTTTTCCCCTGTATGATACCTTTCCCAGTATCTCTCTCTTTGCATTTTTCGTCTGAGATCAGCCCACCTATAGGTCCTTATGCCATCGTCATATTCAAAGTCGTATTCCCAATATCCTCCCGAAGGCCTGTCAGTATAATTCTGATGTCGAAGCGCCTGATCATACTGGTTTCTTGATGATTCATTAGATAATACCTGACAAAGCCAGACTCAGCCTTTATTACACAAAAACTGTCATGAAAGCAAAAGTATTAACATTTGAGACAGCTAGCAGTGTCAAGTTCAAAAAATATATAGTTAAGAGAAAAGAATACAATGTTAAGTTTAATACATAGATGCAAATGCCATATTCTTTAAACAAGTTTTATCTAGGAAAACACCTGTAACATTTAATTTTACAACCAAATATTCTATAAGGGTTGTTCTTAAAAATATATGTCTAAAACATGTAGCAATAATAGTAAGCAACAGTTTATCCGCTAGGTGGGCTCTAGACAAAAAATCATCAAATACTTGGTGCATTAGTTTGAACTCCATTTTAGGAAAAATAGCTAACAAAGTATCGACCTTTGAGACCAATTCAATTTCCAGATATTTTCTTCCATATCCAAGCAATGAAAATGCAACATGACAGAGAAATACAAAAAATAATAGTTGATCTGTGATGATTTCAGTGTTGTCAAAGGCGCACTTAAGCCATGGCCCATGAAATGAGGCACAAAACATGTTGGGCGTTTTGCCTCAATTAGAGTGTGCTTCAGTGTCATTTTAACTTTTTAAGTCTCTATGACATATTTTTCCTCTGCCAATGAGCTAATCCTGAAGAGGCAACAATAAAAATTTGATAATTCGCTTTTTCGTAATTTCTTTGTCCATATATTTATAATTATTAATCTTGGACTACTCAGACATATTTGTATTTTTCTCCATTTGCGACTTTCTTTATTAAAGCACACACTTTAATTGAGTTTTGCGCTTAAAGCCCCAATGGACCTTAGACCTTTTTTTACACTTTTTGCCTTTGATAGCAGTATCTGCAATAGCTCACTATTGTGTGATAAACGGGTAAGTGAAGCTATTACTTTGCCTGCAACATAATAGATAAAAGCTTCTTCTTTTTAAGCTATTTCTTAGGGTGCTTGTGATACCTAGTGTCAGGAAAACTTTTAGAGACTATTGTGAGCTACTATATTAACATGAATTGCTACATCAATCTCCTGCAGCGTTCCAAAGTTGATCATATCAGCATAGAGAATAGAAGTTACAGAACCAGTGGCTGGAAATTGTCAGTTTTAAAGCTGAGACACGACTGTGTACAATTCAATTTATGTATGTATCTCTCAGTGTGTGTGCGTGTGTGTTTGTGTAAGAGAGAGAGAGAGAGGGAGGGAAGGAAGAAGAGCATTACAGAAATATGTATAAACGGGAATGCATAAGAATATTAGTATAAAAGATACCTCCACTTCCATTTTTCCCCTCTCCCACTCACCCCGTCCCCAGGCAAAGGTGCCAACCCAGCTTTCTCATTCTCAAGAGGGTTTAAATGACAGTGTCAATTAGCTTAAATATGAATTCTAAGTTCAATAAATAAGAGATAAATATACTGAAAGCCAAGAAGGAGTGACTCACATCATATGCATGATGGATTTTCTTGAAAACCTCATCAGCTCCTGAATCCTTGCTAACATCAGGATGATACTGCATTTATGATGTACGAAAAATTATTTTGAGAATGAGAGTCAGTAACTTCTGAACGGGAAACTGATAGTATAAAACGAAGATCACAAATGCAGGAAAGGGAACAGGATTTATTTCTTCACATCATTCGGAAAGAAACATGCACGCTACCTTACCTGCAAAAGTTCCAATCTTTTAGAGAAGAACATTGTACTTGAGAACAGCATTGAAATGTAACCATACAAGAAGTCAATCCTTTTGTAAGCCAAAAGAAGGTCAAGACAGTAGAGCCAACCATATTAACAACGGGCATGAAATATAATTATTCGTGCCTTTTCACCCTGAACAAAACAATGCCATAGCTCCGCATTCTTAAAAAGATATTTTGGCAGATAAGCAAAATAAAGCAACAACCACTATAACCTCATAGGACTGTTTGTCAATGGGAAACTCTGTTCGGAAGGAGGAGAAAAAGGAAGGCATTGGTTGAGGTGATATTGTTCTTCTCCTCTTGTTTGTATGACAGGTCAGGAAGTAACTGAAATACATCCTACTTTCTATCTCATTTCATATCATATGTGAAACCTTCACATTGTTTATTACTCCCTCCGTCCCAATTAAGTGTCTTAATTTCTGTCCTTTTTGGTTTGTCCCAGAAGAGTGTCTTTTTCTATATTTAGTAAGTTTTTTCAGTTCCAACATTCTACATGGCAAGTTCAAGATCACAAGAATTTAAGGACTACACACATCTTTAATTTAAGACCACAAGATTCAAAAGTCTTCCTTTGTTTCTTAAACACCGTGCCTAGTCAAACTAAGACACTTAAATTGAGACGGAGGGCATACCACATTTCTGCTTCAGAAGTTTTCATAATGATAATGCTTTACCTAATTAAAGTGTGAAGCAATTCATCTAAAATTCTCACTCACAGTTGCCTTAAATAATTCTCAGTTATAATCTTTTCTAAAAAGAAGAACTAAAATGATACATCAATTACATTATTATTATTTTCATTATTTCGTTCGGTAACTAATCAGTATTGTCAAACAACAAAGGCATTTGAATAAAGTAACAAATATTGCTAGTCGGGTATCCAAATGTCAAAGGTTCAATTGTGTTATAATATCCCATAACCGCCATAAAATGCCTTCTTCTTTCCTTCTCCTTGTATATTTCTATGGAACATCTATGTCAAAAGGGTATGTTGGTACCTTGAGAGCAAGAAGACGATAGGCCTTTTTTATATCAACAGAAGAAGCATCGTGTGGAACACCAAGCACACTATAGTGGTTCTGCTGCCCGCCACCAATAGCAGATGCTGAAACTTGGGTACGAGGGTGAAAAATACCTATGCGCTTGTTAGGCCACGCCCATGGTCCAAACGAAAAGTTCTGGTTGGAGCTACCACCTTTATCAATGGAAGTGGGAGCCAAAAAGAGATAGGTCTGCATGTTATACACTGCTCTTATTTAATCTTCCATCACTACCTTGAGTTGTGTTACCTGCGGAAATGGAAAAATACAAATATTCATTAAAGAACACTTCTTAGAGTATCGTATTGGATAAATTGTTGACATCATATTTCCTTACAAATATTCATTCTTTATCTTACAACTAGCATAAGGGTGTGTTAAGAATGCTTGTGAGATTCACAAAGTTGTCATTTTAAGCATCTCGGGCAAAAATCCTCAGCTACGGCTTACAGGTTCAACTGAACCAAGTAGTTTTGGTCAAATCCTGTATTTGTCTTAAAAAAGATCCACAGAATACATAAACATTATTGATTTAGAACCCAATAACTTCAAAGAACTACTACAACAACAACATACCCAGTGTAATCCCACAAGATTGTATCTTGGTAGTGTAAGTGTATGCAGACCTTACCCCTGTCTCGTGGAGGTGGAGAAAAGAACAAAAACCCCGAATGCATAAAAATCAAATCTTCGCTCCGCCTCTGCTACCAAAATCTAAGACACAGTAATCATTCTTCTAATCCCCATTTCAAGGATAAACATAGACAGCAAATTCAAATTGTCATTATAAAACCTAAAGGTCCACATTTGTAATACTCAAACTGTATAATTCAGTAGTAATTACAAGAAAGATGATAACTTCAACACAATTAAGCAAAAAAATTACAGAAAAACACTACTAAATTACAGAAAAAAAATAATAGGCAAATACCCAAATAAGTTTCAGACCCATAAATAAAGATATACAACATAATCAAAAATCAAATTCATAAAACAATAAAAATAGCATAAATTACCAGTTGATATCTCAATCAGGTGAAAATCGAGAGATTAAAGAAACCCCAAAAGAGAAGAGACAGAACAGTAGTTCGATGAGCTAGATGAAAAAATTTCTTCTTTGGTCATAATAGAAAAAATAATTTTAAAAAGATAAAATAAATAAATTAGAACAATTTTGTTTTTTTTCCTCCTTTTTCTTTTGGGAAAAAAACCCATATATTACTACCTTACAATATTATTACAAACAAAAAGCATAAGATATGGGATAGAATTGGTAGGGTAAGTAGTAAAAAATGATTATTAACTTGTAAATAAGATCAAGAGTTATCATATTAAGTTGTCGATATCAAAAAAAATCTTATTAAAATGGTCAAGAAAAATAGTTGGACGACTTTAATTGGAATGGAAATCAAGAGAAAAAAATATATTGAATATGCAAGATGAAAGGGTACATGTAATTTTTGTGTCTGCATTCTTTTGAGTTAACGAGACACAATAAATCTAACGTCAATCATAAAAGAGAAAATTTACTTCAGATAATTATATTTTTATAATGTAGCATGGGAAGTGATGAAAGTAGATCTTTTTTAATATATAATACAGGTTGAGAGTAAAATTATGGAGAAAAAAAAATGTCTAATGAAAAATTACTTTTAACTTCGATTTTAAGATTACCTATTATTTCTATTGAGAATTCTTCATTTTCTTTCGTGTGATTTTTTTTGCTGCAAATTCAAAACTTGTGAAGACTTATACTCAACTGTTTCTTTTATTTGATAACTTGATCATTGAATTTCTTCTTGCATAATATATTTTTATGCTCAAAAAGTAAACTTAAGAAGAAGAATTCTAGAGATTTTTGTGTAATGATAATTAGTTTGATAAAGTATAAGATTGTGCTTTGAAAGTTCCAATTCAGTGTTTATCATTCCTACTATTGCAAGTCAAAAATTGTGATTAATTACGTTTCAATGTCAAATAAATTAACATCGTTTACTTAATATTTTGTTATTATTGTTTATGTAATTTGAAGTCCAATTAGAATATAGACATCACAATAGGTGTGTCATTTGAAAGTTATCAAATTATGATGATTTAAAAGTAAATAAAATATAACAAGATATACTCTATTCATTTCACTTATAATAACAATAACAAGAGTATAATTGTACCAAATTATTAATGAAATTTAAATATTAATAATTTCACATTTTTTTATCCTTTTTAAAAAGAGAAATAAATACAATAAAGTAATGACATTTATCTTTTTTCCTTTTAAAACCCACAATTTTAATTTAAGGAGAAAAAAATAATAATTACTATTCTTAGCCTTTCTTGTTCTTTTTCCCCCTAATGATACTCCCTAAATCATGAAAAAAAATTCCCTTTAATATTTTGTTTTTTTCTCCTTTTTCTCCCTCTTTCCTATCTCTAAGCAAATCTCCAAACAAACCAAAACAAGAAAAAACACTAACATAAGAAACATCATCATATCAATCCATTGAAACCTACAAATTTTGCAAAAATAATTCAGCATAAAAAGTGAATAATCAAGAAAAAAAATCAATTTTTTTTTAAAGAAAAAATGGTGTTCAGTAGTCCAATAATTGTTGGTGTGGCTAATGTATCTGCAGATTTGTGTCAATACATAGCTTGTAATCCAGAAAGACTCAGCAGTGATGAAGTCCTTTATCTTCTTTTTTGTTTTCCATGTCAACAATTTAGGAGATTTGCTCTTTGTTTATGGACTTTTTTTTGCTTCCCTTTACCAAACCCTTATCTATCTTTTCCCTCTTTTTCATCATCATCATCTTCTTTGTCTTCAGATTCTGATTTGGATCTTGAAGATACACACCCACATGCCTATTGATGCCTAGTTTGTAGTCAAAGTTATAGAGTAGTTTAAATTTTTATCTACAGAACAACATGTAATTTTGATGGTTTGATTGTTAATTTTATTGTAGTTCTTGGTTGCTTGTAATGGGAAAAAGGCCTTTAGGCTGATTTTGGTGTCTTCATTTGTATAAAGATTGCAACTTTGGATCTTTTTGTGAATGCCCACTTGCCAAGTTTCAATTTTTTTGTTCAGATTGATGGTTTGGTTGTTGTTTTGTTGTAGTTCTTCATTGGTTATATGGGGAAACAGGCCTTTAGGCTGATTTTGGTTGCTATAATTGGTTAAAGATTTGGATCTTTTTGTGATTGGGATGCCAACTTTTAACTTTTTTGTTGAGATTGATGGTTTGGTTGTATTTTGTTGTAGTTCTTCCTTGGTTATATGGCAAAAAAGGCCAATAGGCTGATTTTGGTAGCTTTATTTGGTTAAAGATTTCAACTTTGGATCTTTTTGTGAATGCCCACATACCAAGTTTCAATATTTTGTTCAGAGGTTGATTTGGATCTTGAAGATTCACATCCACATGCCAACTAATAGTTCTAAGTTTGTTTGTTTGTTTTGGTTACCAAGAAAAAATAAGAATATGTAATGGTTTGATTGTTAGTTTGTTGCAGTTCTTCATTGATTTTATGAAGAAAGACCTTAAGGTTGATTTTGGTAGCTTTAATTGGTTAAAGATTACATTTTTGGATCTTTTTGTGAATACTCATATGCCAAGTATCAATTTTTGTTCTTCTTGGTCCTCAGATTCTGATTTGGATCTTGAAGATTGACAGCCACATGCCAATTGATGCCTAATAGTAATATTTTTCATTTTCCTATCAACAAATTCTTTTAATAGTCTGATTGTTATCTGCTGTGTTTATACTTTCCTTGAGCCGAGGGTGTATCAATAACAACCTCTACATGAACAAGGTAGGTAGGAGTAAGATTTACGTATATACTATCAATTGTTATGTGATTGTTATTTTGTTGTAATTTAAGCTTTTCCAAATTGATTACTATATACATATTGCAATTGGTTAAACATTCTATTGGTTGGTGGATTTGAAGATTGTGTTGTTGCTTTTGTTGCATGAGTTCTGGTGGTTATAATCCTGTGGGCATATTTTGGGAATCAATAACAATAGTTTAAATGTGGAAACACTGGAAACAATATATTTGGCTGGATTACCTCTTCTATACTGTGGATATTTGTTTAGCAATGGTGAATAAATAGGTGGTTGTTTGAATTCTTCAAAAACGTTGATAGATGCGTATCGTAGGACCCTCCAGAAGTAAGGCATATTTGGAGAATCTAACATGGTGCGGCGATATTTTAGGAGAGTTCGAACAAAATAGATTTTGAGTCATCTTATTAAGGAATTATTCTTATGTCAACTTTGTCATTTTCAAGGACCACTGTGATTGATAGTTATATTCTTGATATTATTCCTTCAATTTTCAACTCAAGGTTATATTTGAGGTATCAAGGTATAACTTTCTTTGTTATCTATAAACATGTAGTTTCCTTGTTGCATCTTCTTTATTTTTAAGCGTTGTTTAGTTTCTCTTATCAGTAGTATTATTATTAGTACACTATCGTATCCTTATTCCTGTGAAATCATATTATGTTGTTCGAATTTTTCAAAAATGTCGTCAGGTATATGTCAGATTTTTTAAAAGTAATGATTATTTGAGGATTTTATATGAGTGTGACTTTTATATTTGGAGAATCTGAACAAACCATCTTCACATGTTTGGTTATTTAGTTCTTATCCATCTTTATTAAACCTTTGACATAAGCAGTGTCATATCAATTCAGATTGCAGCCATAGTTTGTCTGCATCTCTCTCTTTTGCAGTAATTTTAATTGCCCGGACTTTTAAAAGATGTTGTCATGTGCGTGTGTTGGATCCTTCAGAAGTAATACATTTTTTAGAGGATTCGATACAGGTGCAAGGGTCCAAGCAATACTTAGTAGTCTTAAAGTTGGAGTTAATATCTCAAAAGGTCACTCAATTTTGCAAATTTATTTAGTAAAGTCATTAAATTTTATTTTGTATCAATAAAATCACTCAACTTAGACATTTATATCAATAGAATCACTCAACAAATTTATCATTAAAAAAGAAATTTGAAATGACAAAATAATTTTCTTTTTATAGCATGAATATATGAATTTCATAAATAGATTAAATTTTGAAACCATTAAAACTTTTTAACGCATATAATTTAGGGAAAATTTTTAAAATGTCAATATTTTGACATTTAATAGGTTTCCTTGGTCACACTTTCAATATTTATCTAAAATGTCAATATTTTAATTTGTTATGTATTTGATTTATGTATTTTTTATTTGCTTGATTTTCAAGATTACAATTATTTAGAAAGGAGAAATCAAGGGAGATAATATTTTTTTTAAAAGGAAAATATCACTAAAAATTATCATCAGTCACAATTTCTTGAAAATTTCCTTTTTCATTCGATTGAATCAGCTTTTCTTTTTATTATGTTTTCATTATAACTGTATACCAATATAATTTTTACATTTTATGTGTTCACTTTATCATTCAAATTAAATTAATTTTTATTTTCATACTGAAAACTACAAATTGTATTTTAGTGATTAAATTTGTATTACATGATTGTCAAATATATATTTCTTTTATTTGTATTACAAAAATATTACTTATTGTATCTTAATATAATCTAATCATTATATATGAGTATGATTTACGAAAGAATACAAGATTTCGAAAAAAAAGTAGAATACATGATGGAATAATACAATCTGTTGAAAAATGATACAATATTCTAAAAAAATAAATACAAATTAACTATGAAAGAAATAGGATACAAGATTTTGGAAAACAAAAAGCATACATATTGAAAATAATATAATCCGTTGAGAAAGGATACAATATTCTAAAAATAAATACAAATTGATTGTTAAAAATATGATACATCTATGCTTAATAAATACATTTCATTTGACATACATATGACTAAAAAAGAAATACAATATTCTTAGTAATGACTACAGACTAAAAAAGAAATACAATATTCTTAGTAAAAATATAATTGATGAGTAAAAGAAAAACAATTGACAAACAATAATTAATATGAATATTATTTTGGTATGAATACAACTTTGCAACATTCTTCTCTGATTCTCTCTTAATTATTCGTCTTCTATACTCTTTTTTTCGCGATTTTTTCACCAAACCCATATCTGAATTTGTGTTCACTTTTGTTTTAGTAACCCCGTAAGCAAATTTCAAAATTATTAGATATAAATATATAAAAAAAGTCAAATAATACATTATGTATGAATGCTAACAATAGATTAGTACAAATTACAATCTACTAAATCTCCAGCATGAAAACAAAATCACAAAAAATTGAAAAATAGTGTTTAAAATACTAAAAATCTTAGATGCATAAATATTTGATAAGTATGTTAACAAACTCACATAAAAATCAGAAAATGACGGAAAATCCGTACTACATACAATCCAAAATTCAACATAATTTATGATTTTAAAAACAAAATCTCATAAAATCTCGCAAAATAAATGATGACTTCGAACATACCTTTATCGATGGAGAGATTTCTTGAATTTTGATAGATCTAAACAAATTGGTATGAACTTGAATAATTAGTTTTTCTTCAACATTGAAGGAGAGAATAATGGTGAAAATTTGATGAAAGAGAAAAAAAATTGAAAACATGGAAGATGAAAAATAAAAATAAATTTAATGGTATTAAAATCTAGAAAGAAGTCTAAATGGGTAGTGAATGTATTTTGGACTATTTTGAGAAATAAAAGGAAAGACAAATAAAAATATTTGGATACAATTTATTTTCTAAAATATTGACATTTTGACATTTTAAATAATTATTTAAAAATGTAGATATTTTTACTAATTAAGTTAGGAATTGTGACTACTTTGATAATTTTTCCTATAATTTATTTTAACTAAGTAGGCGTTACATAAAAACGAATGATGTTGCTGCCATGCCAAGTTTGATTGAATTATTACAAATAAAAAATAATATGTTTTTTAATGATATAATTTCCATTTTTCATGTTGATCAATTTGAACGTGTTACTCCAGTAAAATAATGACACTGATCGATTGTTTAATCTAATTTACAAGTACTTATGTTTTATTGATATCAAAGAAATAATTTTAAAATGTATGTGTTACTTTATTTTTCTCAGACACCTATCATGATATATTGCAAAATAAATACATAAAAATATTATAATAGCTATTTCACTAATTAAATTTGTCCATAAAAACTTTTAAACAAATTTTTTGTTTTATTTATTTGCGGGGTTCATATTTATATATTATTTTGCTATGTCAAATTTGTTTTTAATGATAAATTTAATCTAGTGATTTTATTGATATAAAAGTCTAAGTTGAATGATTTTATTAATACAAAGGTCAAACTTGAGTGATTTTATTGATATAAAACAAAGTTTAATAATTTTACTAGACAAATTCTTAAAGTTAAATGACCTTTTGAGATATTAACTCCTTAAATTGCCAAAACTCTTGTAAATCTTCAAATTTGTATTTACAATACTTTAAACCAGCAGTACAAATGTCATTAATTCTCCATTGCTTTTCATATTTCAATGTTTGTTTCTTCTTGGTTGCAGTTCTTAGATAGCATAATACATAAATAAATACTTAAATTTGACCTCCACTGGCAACAAATATTTTAATTTTAAGTATGCATATTTAAACATCTCAACTCATTTCTATTGTGTTACAAAATGATTATCAATGTATTACTTTCAAAATTTATGTGTCACGCTAGAGTCAAGTGTAAAACGTATTATTAAGTGTGCATACAGAAAATAAAAAGAATTAACAAATAATAATGTGAACCTCCTCTAGCCTTTGGCCATAATTTGCAAAGACATGCCCTTGGACAGCAAACAACCACACAGCTCAATACACCTCTCCTCCACCCAATTACTCCAATATTTTAATTCACAAAAAGAAAAACTTTCAAATTTTACCCTTTTGAGATATCATTTCAGTATTTTTATTTTCAATTCGAATTTTGATATTTGGGATTCGATTAAATCTAAGTTTAGTTCAGGAAATATCATATTTTGGGATCAATCATCTCCGTTGAGACTTTTAATTAAGCGGGAAGGTATTACCACTTCATCATAACTCTTAGGATGAGAAATTAAAGTATAATATTCAAAATACTAAAAAATTATATTATAAATTTGAAAACATTTTGTATTTTCCCTTTATTTTATGATTTTGTAGCCATAAAAATAAAAACTATATATTTAATTTCTTTATAGTTACTACTCCATAAATATCAAGTGAACCCCACAAATGAGCCAATGTATCGTTGGCTACAGCTGTATGACATACCAAACACAATCCGCCACCCTGTCAGCTAACGGGCAGCATATAAGCCTCAAAAAATCAATAGTTCTAAATAATTTGTCCATTTGATTGATCGATTAAAAATAATTATATTAATTAAATAAATAAAAATATATACATTGAAGGTATGAATATACGAATCTTATGTATGTAACAGATATTTTTTTTTAATTATTATTTTGATAGAGCGAATAATTATATCTTTAAAGTTTTTGAGGCATATTAGTTGGACTAACGGTCTCTTCGGGCAGCACTGCCCGTAATATTACACACACATCATTTTTGTCTATAAATTTTTGCTTTTTTCTTTCTTTCAACAATCTGATTGTGAATTGTGCTATTTTTTTCTCTCAAAAAATATTTTAATTTCTTCAAATTTTGAACCAATGGAGGCAATGAAGATGAATGTTTTGTTGGTGGTTGTGATGGTCGTGGTGATGGCCTTGTCCGAAATTCAAAATGTAATTGCAGCGGATGCCCCTGCCCCTGCTCCAGCCTCGGATGCTACCCTATTCGTACCAACCATTTTCGCCTCTCTTGTAGCTCTTGCATTTGGAGTTCTCTTTTAAGTGAGCTAGCTCGTGTGGACGTCGACTAATGAAGTATAGTTCTTTATTGAATCAGACTATATATGTAATTTGTGTAGATTTATTTATTTTTGGTTATTTCAACTCAATGTGTTAGATCATTGAGATGAGGAGTTTGAGGTCCATTTGATTGTATTATTATATATATTTATATCTCATTGTAATAGTGTCACTTTGCACATATACTTGTGTTGTTATGAATTCATAATATGTGATTTTTACTCTTTAATTTCTCTTTTTCCATTAAACAAAAGCAATATTGGACATTTGTGGACTAAATTAGTTTTTCACTAATATTAGTAATTTATATAGCAACAGCACTATGTATTACAAAAAGAGGAAAAATATGAATCAAATCCTAAGGCTTTTTGTGAGCTCAAAAGATAATTACATATAAATATATCACAAGAAGTACAATAATTATTAATCAGAAAAGGAAAACAAATAATTTGTGATTATAAAAAAAAGATTAAAATACATACAGAAGTTTTTCTACATTGTGGTTACAAATTTAATATTTTTTTTTTAAAAAAAAGGGACTATTATTGGGAATCAATTTTGATATTGCATTCTTCTACACCTCACATTTTGTCGGTGTAAATTGTTTGAAGCATGTGGTATTGCCTCTTTTTTCTTTATCTATTTAGTTTTGGTTAGGGACTTTTTTTTTGTCCGAAAGTATAGTGAAATCAATCTTTAACTTCACAAAAAGATAAAATAAATTTTGCATACAAGTTAACCTTTTTAAATTTCACTTGTCTGAGTCGACTGAACATCTCAGCCATTAGCGAAAGCATTGAGGACTACTAGTGATACATGCAAACACATAGTGTTATTATTATATCGTAGGTGTTGCCGCGTTAGAGAGTGGAAAAGAGTAGTAAGCTTAGAATATCTCTTATTAAATTTATTTTTTAATAAAAATAATATATTTCGATCTTATTCAATATGAGAAATTGAAATATTGTATCGAACACACCTACATAATTTGAGTTGAAGTACATAGATATCTGATTTCAAAATCACTATTTAAGCCATTTTCATAGTGCTAACACACCTTTTAGTCCATACCATTTTCTCATGCGTGTTTGAAGTTTTATATGTCTAACATTTCAATCTTTTTACCTAAAGTTCAAATTTTTTTACTTAATTTTCATGTACATATAACTAAAATTCAAACTAACATATTTAAACTAGTCCCAATATGAACAAACATGCAAAAGTTCATAGAAAATGCTTACATGTTAAATAGCCACATATACCCATCTTTTCATATTCTTCTATTGGGCCCAAAATTCAGTCCATATAGATAATATCGTTGGGCCAACCCAATTGTTAGATTTTACTCTATGAAACCCTAAACCCTCTCCATAAAATCATCACATTGTACTCATAATTCAGCGGCAACAATATCACAATACTTCATTAGTTCACCTTTGCCTTCTTTTTTTCTTGTTCTTATGTAATTTGTAGCATTTTATGAACTAATTATTTTTTACCAATTGCCTCTTTGAGTAGCCATATGGACAAATTTTAATTTCATATTTTGGCTTAGTTAGGAGGCAGAAACTAAATCTTTTGATGCTTTTCAATTTAGGCCTTTTGAAAGAACTCTTTTTTGTTCTTCTTCATCAATTGTCCTTCAAAGCATCTTTTGGACACCACCTTCTTCAAATCTTCAAAAAAAACTGTTTTTTTTTTTTAAATCCAAAAGGGTATTAGAATTGATTATTAGTTATTAATTTTTGCCTTAAAGATTCAATCTTTGTATCTTTTTAAAGGTTTATCTAAGTTTGTCTCTGTGTTTGTACCAATTTTTAATGTGGTAAATATATGCCTCAAGAATTCCCAAATGAGTTATTGATAAATTCATTAGGTTCAGACAGGGGCATATAGTAATATTTTTGAGAATTAAATCCTTGAGCTGAAAAGTTTAAAGATTTGTTCTTTAATGAATTTAAGTTTGAGAGGTTTGAATTGTTTCTTTCCTCTCATCTGTTCCTTATCTATAGGTTCTTTCAAACATTTAATTAATTTAAAGATTGGATCTTTATAATATTTGTTGAGTTTACATTAATGTTTTGATTTGATTTGATGAGGCAGATGATGATTTATTATTATTTCGACTGATCAAACTTTGATGATCCAAAATTCGAGCTTTTTAAAACTGATGCCTCCAGTTTTTATAATTCTTTAGAAACTAAGGTTTAGTTTTACTTAATTCGATCTAAATGTCGAATATAGCTTTGCCTTTATTTGGACTAAAGTTAATTAAAGCCATTTTTATATAAATATCGAGTACGGTTAAGTATTTAATGACTCAAGCCAAATATATATATCTTGAGGCAGATGATGAATTATTATTATTTGGACTGATCAAACACTGATGATCCAAAATTCGAGCTTTTTAAAACTGATGCCTCCAATTGACATTTATTAGCTAATCTTGTTAGTATAGGTAACTCAAAAGATAATTGAGGATTATACGCGATGATTTAATTGGTAGGTCACAAGTCACTATTCAAATAAATATCATTTTTATACTGAATTTGTTTGACTAGTTCAATAAGTCCCTTTCTTTACTTCTACTGAATTTTTATAATAAAAATAAAATATCTACCCAACTTGTTTGAAACATCTTAATTTAAATCAGTTTATCCTTAATATTGGTTTTCTCAGTCTCCACTAATAGTAACAATTGTTTACTAGTATTATTATATAAAATAAAACATACATGAATTTCACCACAAAATTTAACATTCATGGAATAATATTGCATATCTTAACCATACACCAGTTTTTTTTATAATTGTAGACTTCACTTAAAGCTCTGTAGAAACTTGGAATTATATATGTACAACATTATAATAAAAATCCTATATTTATGTACTATAGTCTGATAGCACAAAGTTAACCGACATTTATTCTTCAGATACCGTCATTGCTGCTTCTAAGAAAAGAGTTTACGATTAGTGGACCGAACATTTAAAGAGCATCATAGTAGCCTCCTACAGTAATTTGTGCTCTTGTAACTGGAACTCCTCTCACTGCTGAAAGTGCTTCATTCAATCTTGTTGCATGTTGAACCACACGCTTGATCCTCTGTATTAATCCCACAAAAAAAAACAGGTTTCTTAGACCGGGTTCACTAAATATTAGCTACAACAATAATAACATATCTAGTGACATTGGAACAATCATTATAATACGATAATAACACCTGATTAGGAAAAAAGTCATACTTTCCTCTTGAGGATCGTGAGAGTCAGAGAGGTTGTTTTCTATCTACCAAATATTAGTTTTAGAAAACAATTATAAGAGTAAGGGAATGATAAGAATATTTAGACCTGATTCATTTTTATGGATCGATCACAAATAAGAAGCAGAATCGTATTTGTGAGTGGTTTTGGGGTTAGGAGATGTGTGGAAGCCCTAAATCTTTCTTTGGAATCGAGGTCATGATAGGTAGACTATTAGATTGAGTTTGAAGCCTATCTAACAACATATAATAGTTTTTGATAAAAAGCTTCACTATTTTGAATAGTGAAAGAATAAAATTCAATCAAATCAATCAAAAATCTCATCCTATGCTAGGTGGGCTAACCAAATTGAATAAAAGGTTTGATTCGTATCATAGCCAGAGTCTAAGGTTCAAGTCTATCAAGACACCTATTTAGGCTCAGAACCTCTACTTACTCTAAAACAACTTTAAAACACGAGAGCTTATCTAAAAGCTTAAACGATTAGAAAATATTTTATAACATCAAGCAAGATAATAAATTTAATTGTAAAAAATATGTCAAACCTTATCATCAGTAAAGATTTGGAACCTAATCTTCTGATTCTGCTTATGTTTTTGGTGATTACCAATGAATATGATGCAAATAGTAGCAGCAGCAGCAACACCAAAAGAACAAATAGCACCAATACCATTTAAACTCTTGTTCAACAAGTTCAATCCACTTTTACCATTTTCTTCAATTTTCTCATCTTTTTCAACCTCAAAATCCTCTGTTTTCTCCTCAAATTGTGACAAAAGACTCTTGTTAATAGACTTTGGTGAGTCCATTTTCATGTTGTCAAATTCATTTTCCTTCATTTTCTTGAAAAAAACTTGGGAAAATTGATCATGATGTTCACCAAAGTTTGGAACTTTAAGCTCAAGAGGAACTTTTGTAATGACTTCTATGGGAATAATAACCTTTTCTTGATCATTTGAGGTTTCTTGAAAAGTTGGATCCAAAGGGACTAATTGATGTGTTGTGTCAACAAATTGGGATGATTTTGGAGATGGACAAATGAAATAATTCATGTTGAATTCATTCTTAGAATTATCAGATGAATATTTTCTTGAAAATATCATTTTTCCATCATCATCATGGATTTGAAGGAATCCATCATCAGGAAGAATCTCCCACTCTTCAAGATCCATTTTTTAAGGAAAAAAAAAATCTAAGGAAGAAAGGGGCTAGAAGAGTGAGGTGATAAGAGTTTTGAGATTTTGATTTTTATTGATGCTGAATTATTGGAGTAATAATAAAGAGGTGATTGGGGTGGGGTGGGGATGGGGCAGGGGCGGAGTCACCTTGGTACAAGTACAATGGGTTCATCCGAATCTGTTCGATGGAAAATTATATTATTTTTATATGGTTAAAATAATATTTTATGTATATATACTAGATGTTGAACCGCCTTCAATTACTCTATATGTCTATTTTTATGAATTTTAAACCTTTTTATTAAAAATCTCGACTCCGCATTGTGCGGGGTGACTTTCATAAAGTGGAATTGTATGCAATAAGACACAATTTAGGAAATGTCTTTCTTGCTCTTTGGGGAGTGAGATTTTTTCCCCCTTGTCTTCATCATGTAGTATTTCTTAGATCGAATAATTCAGATTCACGTTTTATAAAATTTAATAATGATAGTATTTTAAATAAACTAAAATTTGTTATACGAGAATTTATCATGATTGATAAGTTTTATATTGGTTGTCATCTTATTACAATTTTTCTTCTTTGTATTTGAGATCAGCAATATGACCAAACTCATATAAGTGAAATCAATGCTTTTTAAGGAGTGCTTTTACGTCTTGTTAATTTAATTTCAAAATATTTAATTAAGAATAAAAAAATTTTATTCATTGAATCGTACTTATCGAAATAATGAAACCATGTATAGCCTATAGGTGGAAGCTTATAAGCCAGACGTGTGACAAATACAGTGATGGTGCAGAAGGACCCATGTAGAAGGAATCCTCTTTTGTTTGTCTACTGGATATTTCTTTAGATTATTAATTGAATAATATGTTTTTAGTATATTTATTGATTTGATAACTTTGAATAGTTTATTGTCACTTTGGATAAAAGAAAAATACTTCTCAAATTCCTTCCATTTGATCCATTCTGATGTATACTTATTGAGTAAAATAAAATAAAAAGAAGTCTTAGCCAAAGAATTCATTTATAGTGTAACCCTCACTTATAGAATTTTTTGTTCCAATTAGCAAAATTCAAGAGATACTTTTATAATTTACTTTTTCTTCTTCTTTTAATTATGAAATTAATGAAAAATATAAAGAAAGAAGAAAAAGAAAAAGTATAGATTGCTTGTTGGAGTTCCCTTTGAATAAGCATTGATCATGACATCTTCCCTCACTATCACCACTCCCATAGGGAGTATATTTTACTTTCCTACACAATATTCGGTACTCTTTTAAAATTTAACTTAAATTGATATTGAAAATTTTATTTTAACGGTAAAATATTCTTTATCAAAAATAATTTCATATTTTGGAGATAAATTTAAAATATTTAATTCAAAATGAAAGAGTATTTTATCATTTCACCTCAAACGACACACACTGTAGCTAGTTTTATTGAAACACTGTAGAATATTTCAATTTTAGGTATACATCTTGATTGAAATTTAATAACATTAAATTTTTTTAGCCAAATACGTCAGTTTATATGCGAGTTTAATTTTTGTAAAATTAATTACTGAATTCACAATAAGAATTCTTTCTTCAATAAATAGTAAATACCAAGTGATGACAGATTTCAGAATTTTCAATAAGAAGATTTGTAAAATAAAACATAGTGCTTTAATGTTTATATTTACGATATAATTTTTTTACCATTTTTGCTATAATATAATAATACAAGTATTGTTTAGAACAAAAATATATTAAATCTAAAGAATATTGAAATATATTTTTGGTACCAATGAAATGGAAGAGGGCAAAAAAAAGAAAGTATGCACATGTAATGCCATTAAATTCAAAATGAAGTAGCTAGAAATCTTCTTCGTCACCCACCATACAAAAAGCCATCAAAGAGTTCCAAAGGGAAATAAAATTGACGTATATTTTAACTTTTTAGTACTTATAAAATAAAATTATGAAATGGGAAATGAATAGGTAGTTAAGGGTAGGCAACTAATAAACGTGGACCAAAAGGAAAAGAAAAAAACATCATTTAAAGCATGGACATTTGTCATTGAGATAGATAAGTAACCAATTCATTCACGATAAAGAAAATAATCTCCTACGTTCATTTATTATTCGATCAAAAAGAATTAATTATCGCGTAAATTTATACTTATAATAAAAAAAATATTATTTGTGCCTTTGGGGTGCAAAGTGAATATGCAAACTACTAAATTACTTCCCCCCTTCATGTTCAAGTTCAAATCATATGTTAAAACATTTCTATCAAAATCCAAATATTATTACAAAAATACTTTCATTTATTCACTCACAAACATACAACTCACAAGTCAAATTAATAAGATGTTTCATAAGACACTTCCACCTAAGTTATTGCTGATACTCTTTAAAGTATCGTTATATTTGTGTATGGTCCTTCAAAAATATATAGCTTTTGAAAGATTTGATACACATTCGATAACATTTTTAGAGAGACTGAAACGACATAGCTAGACTTTTAGTTTTGACTTTTCTTTATTCAAAAACATGAAATAAGTATCAAACTTTAGTGGAACATTTTCATAAGAGGATTCTTGGAAGTTCTTTGATTGCCTAACCAATGTTGCATATGCACTCCAATTGCATCCAAATACATTCCACTCCTACCATGAAATCCCACAACTTTTCCTTCTGTTGTTGATGATGTGAAATATGTTCCTAATTCCTCTCCAAAAGGCCCAAATTTCCTTCTAGTTGTGTGAAAAGTTAATGATTTTATCACTTTCAATCCCATATCCTTACTTATAGGACCATAATATCCAGTAATACATGTTAAAACTTCATGAGGAAACTCTAATTTTACCTGCCAAATAATTTGTTACACTTTGTTATTGTCATTCACAGTTAAAAGAATGAATGGTTAAAAACACTTAAATATCCTAAATTTTTTCGAGTTTCATACCTAAACTATCAAGGAGCGCGAGTTTCTTACCTGTACTATCACCAACTTTTTATGAAAACACACCTCAATGATCAGTTGTTCACTTTTCCTACTTGAATGATGATGATATTCCAGGTAGGAAAAGTGAACAACTGATAGTTGTGGTATGTTTTGATATATAGTTAGTGATGCGCCTGATGGTTTAGGTATGAAACTCAAAGAACTTGAATGTATTAGGTGTGTTTTTGACAGTTAACTCTGATTAAACACTGAGAAGTTAGTGTTTGTGTACCTTATTTGTGAATTTGCCAACATTTGCACCATGTTTTACTGACCAAACAGATTGTCCATTTCGTTCATACTCGATTTCGATACAAGAAATAGCCTCTGATGTTTGTGTTAGGATTATCTGTTTGATTCCAGTGAAAACTCCATCATCCCATGGTTTTCCACCTTCTCCACCCCATGGACCAGGTCCATATGGTGCTGGATCTTTCACTATCTTTTGTACTCCCTGAAATTAAACCAAAAAAACATGAAAAAAATTATCACCTTAGTATTAGTTTTTATCATTTTCCCCCTTTTCTATGTGGGATAGACGTGTTGTTACTCACTCCGTTCCATATTATAGTTCTTTTTCCCTTTTTCGTCTGTTCCAAAAAAAAAATGATACATTTCTAAAGTTAGGAACTTTTTAATTTCAACATTTCAATTCTCTACTTGACATGCTCTTGAAGAAATGACACGATATGTTCAAAACTATAAGATTCTAAAAGTACTTTTAGCACGTTTGTATCTTTAGCCACGAACGTATTAGCAAGTATCAGAGCATAAAACTCCATACCTCATCAGTTAGTCCTTTTCTTCCAAGTTTAAATGACCATTGTGTACTATCATTAGCCTCAGTAACAGATGATGCTTTTGGTTTGGCAGGTTTCGACGGAGCTGAGGTAGTTAAAGATGGGACAATTGGTGCAACTTGTTTGTTAGATTTGAGAGGAGATGAGGAAGGTAAGGATGGGACAGATGCTGCATTTGGTTTAACCGCGGTGGGGGCTGGGGCTAGAGGTAAGCACGGGGTAACTTTTCCTTCCAACACGTGAACACCGAGTGCATCAAGAAACATCCCTTTCCTCCCATGAAAACCAACAATCATCCCATCTTTCAGTTTTGTTGAGAATTGTTGTCCTTGTTCTTCTCCATAAGGTCCATGTTTTCTTTTCGTGGTATGAAAAGTTAACGAATGTATAATGTTCGGTCCCATAATCATGGTTGGTCCGTAGTAGCCTGTAATGTGAGTCAAAATCTCTGATGGATAATCAAATATTATCTGAAAATGAAACAAGGATAGATGTGTATTAGAAAGAGCTAAGAACAAATAAGCCTAAACTTGATTCTAGTTGATCATAACAGGACTTATAATACCTTTTCGGTTTTGAAACCTCCAGTACCACCATTTTTACTTCCCCATATTGCTTGTCCATTTTTGTCGTAGCAAGCTCTTACTGAAACGATCCCCACGTTACGTGACAAGTAAACTTGCCTAACACCATCATAGATACCATCATCAAAGACATTCCCTCCACTTCCACCCCATGGACAATATGTTACAATACCCTTGACAGTTTTCGATGGGACTCTTTCGATAGGGGCAGGGGCTACAGTTGCCACCTGAAACACACAGTATTAATAAAAAACCATATGATGAATAGAATTAACTACTACATGTTCCCTTACCTTTTTAGTTGGTTCGATAGAGCTAGTATCGTGATCAGAACTAGAACTTTGTCTTGAAAGTACGCTTGGAGGTAATATTTTGTTGTGATCCTCCTTGTGTCTAACTGCAACAATGAGATCAAAATTTTTACCTAAACTTCCTTGTATCATTGAGTATTCATAAGTTTCCATCCCTTGGATAATGCTTTGATGGGAATGACCGATAGATTGGAGTTGCTGAGATTGAACTACAGAATGAGTCGGTAAAGACTTGTGAATAGGCTCTATGTATACTCCAATAGCATCAAGATACCAGCCAGATTTTCCATAAAAGCCAACAATTTTACCCCTAGAGATTGGTAGAGTGAAATATGTTCCTTGCTCGACACCATATGGTCCATACGTCCTTTTGTTGCTTTCAAATGTAAGTGATCGAACAAAAACTGACCCCCTTTCGTACAAGCTACCATAATATCCATGCATAGAAATTAGAAACTCATCTGGATAGCTAAGTATTATCTGCATGAAAAGCACCAGAAGAACATCAAATAGTCTTAAAAACAACTTATGAAGCTCATCAATCAGTGGGCGGAGCTAACTTTATACAGCAGATGTTGAACCCCCTGTGACTTCTTCGTGTATTTACTTTTCATATTTTAGAACTAACATAGTGAAAATCCTGGTTCCACGACTATCACCAATAGCCTCAGTAATTCAGTGAAATGGAAAGTTTTGCGAAATGAATGTGCTAAGTACATGTAGTACAAGATACAAGTGATCCAAACCTTGTCTGTTTTAGCACCTCCACCACCACCATGCTTCTCGGAGAATACTGAGGTTCCATTTTTGTCGTATTCAACCTTAATCGAATCAACTCCTGTTCCGTGAGCTATTTCCAGTTTCCTTATGGTGGAATAAACTCCATCATCCCAGTGCAATCCATTATCACCTCCAAATGGTCCAACTGAAATGGTCTGTTTTCCATGATCCTCGAAACTCTACAAAAGATGATTCACTCTCATGTTCAATCAAATCACTAATACTAATCATTCAAAGCAATCAATATATCAATACAATCAATCTATCAATCTTTCCGTCTGTTCTAGTTTTGGTAGACAGAGTTACCTAGTAACTGTTGCTGGTAGGAAGTGACATGTATCATTAGACGAGGTGCACTCAAGCTAGCCCCAACACCACAGTTATCAAAAGAAAAAAAAAAGATCAACTAAGACATATACTTGCTTACCATATTGAAGGATGATGCCCGAGCAGGAGACTTAGATGATTTGTTTTTTCACATAAGAGGTATATATAAGAGTTTAGAATATATATAACGCGGAAGAAGCAAATTCTAGGTTCCACTTTGGAGAGAAAGCAATGAAAAGAAAAGAACATGATTCTCCACAGTCCATATTATGCTTTTGGTACTTTTGACTAAGCCCCATACACATATTGGTGTCTAGAAATTCTAAATGTAATCGTCCAACGACAACTTTCTATGAGATTGGATATAATAAAAGGGGGGAATCATATTCATATCATCAAGAAAAATAGTACATTTTCTGAATATGAATCTAGCCATTTTGATAATGGCGTAGCATCTATTATTGATTAGTTAATAAATTTACAGATGCTGAGGAAATGCTTGGCCTCTCGTCCTCGCATTGAGTTGCACACTAGTGCAGTCCAAAATTTCCAAGTAGAAAGAAGGTAAAAGTGACTCACATATATACCTCTCAACTTTGCGATAAAGTTGATATACTCCTCGTTACAAAAGTAACTCATATATACCCTTACTGTTACAGAAATGGCCCTATAAAGAAAAGATATATATTACAAGAAGCACCTTTTTATATTTCATTCTTTATATAAAAAAAACTCAACATGGAAGATGATTCGAAAAAACGTTGCCAAGGAACGTTATATACATTCAACTTCTTTTTTTCATGTTCAAAGACTTAATCAGTTTTATTCTGCATTGGCCTATTTGAGTAATATCAACTGACTTCTTTTATGTGAAATGTTCCACAGTGGGAAAAAGAAGCCGAAGCTTCGCCTTACTATATATCCATCTCCTCAGGTATATTTGAAAACTTATTTTTGAACTTATGTCTTCATGTGTAATATCCTCACTGCTTATATACTCAACCATCTAATGTGTGTTACTATTGAAATCATTATGTATTGCAACTGATCTTTTCTATATAATGAATGCAGACTCCGCTTTAAAATTTTCGTGTTGCACTCACCCTCGAGTATATGTTTCAACGTGAATCACACAAGGGTATATCCACATCTAATCTTATGGTAAAAGAGAAGATTCCATCAAAACAATTTAACAACATCAGAGTATCTGTTTCTTTTTTTTCTGAATAAAATAAAAAACGGTTAAATAATGAACGAACAGAAAGACAACAACAACATCAGAGTGGCGCAGCGGAAGCGTGGTGGGCCCATAACCCACAGGTCCCAGGATCGAAACCTGGCTCTGATATAATTGTTTTTTTGTTGATTAACAACGCCCCGATCTGTCATAGACACTCGAGCTGATTGGATCTGTCATAGACACTCGAGTGACCTTAACAAGGCCTTGTTGTGAGTAGTGATAATACCTTTAATATTGGAAAAGATTTCTTTTCATTACGAGACTGATCGAATCTGTCATAGACACTCGAGTGAGCTTCACAAGGCGGGGTAAAACAAAAGATTAATTCGTAACTACCTTTCTTACATCTCTCTCTCTTCTAATTCCTGAAGGAGAAAAAACAAAGCAAAAATTATAGTTGGCAACATAAACAGTTGGAGAATTTTTTTAAGATAACAAAGAACATAAAGGAGGAAGATCCCAAAGAGATATATCATCAATATCATGAACATTCTCCATGTATTCTTGAACACCATTCACAGCATAAAGTGATGCTGATATTTGCCTTTCCACTTTCATTCTTTCAAATTCTGTACATCCCATTTCACTTGTACTCTCATCCATAATAGGAAAATCTAACAATTCTTCAGCAAATTCAAATCCCCATGACACTTGAGGTTGTGAACTACACGAACTCGAGCAACTCATCATATCAGGCTTATAAAAGTCGTCGTTGGACGCCTCAGATGAATTTAAATGATGACACGTAGTCAGTGAGGATTCATATAGCCGATCACAACTTGTTTGAGACTGAGTCATAGTAGTCGCGGTTGCTGTAGGCTTATTATATAAGGTTTTATCATCAGTAGAATTAATAAGTACTTTTTCATGACTTTCTTGAATTTTCTCACTACATGTTGAACCAAAAACAGAGTTCCCCTGTTTGTTCTGTTTTCCAATTTTCTTACTATCAATAAGATTTTTGATCCTATAAGCAAGTTGTGAATCTGCTGAAACACGAGTAGTAACAAAGTTCGTTCGTGTGTTTGATCCACGAAGGAGACAAGCAGCTTGATCGTAAGCACGAGCAGCATCTTCAGCAGTTTCGAAAGTTCCAAGCCACATTCTTATTTTCTTATGTGTTGTGTCTTTAATCTCAGCTATCCATTTTCCTGAAGACCTTTGCCTTACACCAACAAACTTATTACTATTACTATTAATGCTTCTTTTTCTGCCCTTGATGAATTTGGTTGGGATTTCTGCTTTTTGATGATGATGTGTTTGAAAGTTGATTTCCATTGGAAACAAAGTGTTATGTGAAAAGAAGAGGCAAGTTGGAGTTTTGAAGGTGCTTAGAGCTGAGAAGTTGTTAAAGGTTATGTAGAAAGTTGCCTACATGTCTTTGTTTTTGTTGTTGTGGTGGTAGCTATTTATTTAAATAAAAATGAAGGTTCGAGACAGAGACGGAGCTAGAATTTTGAATTTATGATAGGGTCTAGGTCAAAATTGCACTGTGGCTCCACTTCTATTTTGAGATATGATGAAAACTATGGGAGGGAGTGCTTCTTTTATGCCGTGTAAATTTTAATTAGTCGAGTCAGTAAATATGTGATGGTTATTTAAAAAAAAAAAGGAAAAAGAAAAACTTTGAGTTATGTATAGTTCAGCAGAAGTTGAGTTGTCTTAATTTATGTTGTTTTATTGTGTTTGTTTGGTATTAGGTAATATTGTTTCTTTTTTTCTTCTTAGAAAATTGAAGATGTATTATTTTATCAATAAAGATGACTCATTCCTCATTATTTTGTGTACTACAACTCCAAAATTTGATCAATATTTATGACTGATTTTTTTTCCAATATTTTGCCTTTCCATCCAAAATTCCATTCAATTTTGGTTGACCTTGTTATATCCACAAGAACAGTAACAACAACAATAAGAATATGTTCAATATAAGTGCGTAAAAGTGTAATATAAACAGAACCCTCCAAAAATAATTTATAGCGGACGTACAAAACTAATAATAAAGATGATAAAATAATTTAGGTGATTGTGTAACTGGTATTATTAACTTATACTGATGGATTTTTATATTTTTTCATTGGTTTATTATAGTTGGACTTGGTAAAAAGTTTAAGGTCAATTAAAGAATGAGAGGAAATTGCAAAGGATATGGAAACACTGCCACTTGGAGGCAAAATAGAGAGCTTCGTAAACAATCCAAATAACAAAAGGTTAAAATTGATTAAGAGAAAATTCCTTATTTTTATTATTTGGGTAGCATTGTTAATTGATGCAAAGATAATGACCTTGCCATTATTTATTTTTAATACAAGTTATAACATATTTGTGTTCGTCAAAGAATGCCAAATATGCACTTTTGGTTGGAATGTTAACTTTAAATTGAGTGATAAGGACAAGAAAGCTGCTAATATGATGAGAGGAAATTGTCTGTAAATTTTCTTATATGATTAGATCACTTGTAAAATAATCACAAGTTAATCCTTATAGTTAATATTACTAATTAATAATATAGAGCTCTAATCTGATTAGCCATACTGAGTATCAGAGAAGATTAATGTCCTTTTCTAGCATTATCATTCTATAGTAACATAACTAATCCACATTGTATTTGACCATACTTAAAAATAGGGGTGCAAAACAAACCGAAAATCGAACTAAACCGCAAACTGAGTCAAATCAAAAAAAGACTCGACTAATGGTTTGGTTTGACTTGGTTTGGTGTTAGAAAAAAAACCCAGATATTTGGGCTGGGTTGGTTTCAACTAAAAAAAAACAACCCGAGACCAAACCAACCCGATATTATATATATAATTTTAAAAATTTTATTTTATATCTAAAAATACTTACTTTGATATATTTTTTAAATATCTCTTATACTTTTTCATAGTTTTCATCTTTTAATATAATTATTTCATGTTTGGAAGTTAGAATTCTTAATGATCTAACAAGATTAGTCTATACATGTTGGTAATTATAATAAAGTTTAAATAAAAATCAAATTAATATTAATGGAAAAAAAAATCAATTCACCACTAAAACAACTACACTTGGTGGTATTCATGTAGTTGACATCAACTTGATGCTTATCTCATTCACTTACTAATTTAATGAACAAGCGCAAATCTAGTAGACTTGACTTAATTGGTAGTATTTTTTATGTGACATTAAATATCTTACGTTATTAGTTTTACATCCTACTGAAAGAAAGAGAAAATTGTTTTTCAATTGATACTTGCTGGGTCTGACCATAGATGAACAAGCATAATCAAAGTAAATCACAGTAGAAAAAACTGTTGGACCATTCTAAAGATGCCTAGGAGAATGGTGTTCTTATGGGTCAGGCATGAACAGCAGAGTCGAGACGATTTGTCAAACAGGACTATTTGCATAACGGGCTATAACAAATAGAGTTGAAGTATCTTCATACTTAAATATCTAAAGAAAATCATACCATACCATGTGTTTAACAAAACTCTACTGAGAACCAGAATAAAGGAACTTCAAAAATTTAACATTTATAACAATACCAAACATAGATCCTCCAAGAAACTAAATCCATAAGGAGCAGATGCTATAATGCCTACATGAAAACAGAAATGAGAAAATAACATAACCAAAAGTCTCTCGAAAAAGTTGCTCCGACTTCAATCTCTTAACGATTGGCCTTGGCAACCCTCTCAATCTCGTCCTTCTTCTTAATGGCATAGCTGCAGAAACAAAGGTCATCCATAGCAGTAAGCAACGTGCAATCAGTTTAAAATATGTTGAAGTAACATTCGGTTTTTAGCCTTTACCTATTTGAAGAACCCTTGGCAGCATTGATGAGTTCATCAGCAAGGCACTCAGCAATGGTCTTGATGTTCCTGAAAGCACTCTCACGTGCACCAGTTGTCAGCAAATAAATTGCTTGGTTAACACGACGTAGTGGAGAAATATCAACAGCTTGACGTCTGACAACACCAGCAGAACCAATACGTGTTGCATCTTCCCTTGGACCACTAAATGATCAAAAATGAGGAAGAAAAGCCATCAATGAGACGGTTATAGTTGGCACATACACATATTTCATTGAAGTTGGAGAAAAATAACTATTTGATCTGAAGTTGCATAAAGAGTATTTGAAAGATGAAAGTGTTTAAATGAAGGGAAAAAATTAATCACCAAATTTTGAATATTGAAGTTTATAATTAGCAAAAAAACAACTTCAATGGGTAATCAACAACATAATTTAGACACAATTTAAAGAAAATGTATTAAGGATTCATCATCTGAGCTCACCTGTTGATAACAGCATCAACAATGACTTGAATTGGGTTTTGGTCAGTCAACAAATGAATGATCTCCATCGCATGCTTAATAATGCGAACAGCCATGAGCTTCTTTCCATTGTTCCTTCCGTGCATCATGAGAGAATTGGTGAGCCTCTCAACAATTGGGCACTGGGCCTTCCTGAATCGTTTGGCCTGGTATCTACCAGCTGTGTGTGGCATGTAAACTGGGTGCTTGTTAGCAGTTGCGGTGATGTAGTCCTCAACAGACATGTCATTGATCTTCACCAGAAATTGAGATCATAGTTAATGACAGATCTTACAAAATGCATTTAAGATTACAGACTCTCAAATGGAGCTTAAAGTAATACATAAGTATAAACGCAGAAGCAGAAGGAAAATTCATCTTGGAATGTTCTGACAAAATATTAGCACTTCCACTGAGAACTACGAACTCCTGGATTCAATAGAAACTAGCAAAAAGCTATGGTACTGTGGACGAAAAGATTTACAGAGTTGATACCAATTAGCAAAGGTCAAGTTTTAGTCATTTTAGCAGCTCAAGCCAAGGTCCAATGTACACAGTCTTTAAAGAGGCATTTTACAATGAAAGTTTTGTACTTTTCACATTTGGCCATAAAATTAAATTAGTTTTCACTTTTATGACTCCAAATAACTCCCAAAAACTCAAAAACAACTCCAATTTACATGTATGATCAAGTACGACTCGAATTATCAAATAGTATCATTTCACTTGGAAAACAAACACTTGCTATTTCCAAATAATCATTTTGCATAGCCAAACACCCTCTTTTGTTAAAGATATATATATATATATACACCATTAGGATAAGGAAACAAATTGAACTTCTAGTGCTAAATGGATCAATACTGACCATGGAGATACATTGAGCCAGTCATTTAACATGGAATCTTGGCTAGAATTGCAAACTTCGAATCTACCACATTAATATGATACTGTTTTCCCATAAATCCTAATCTATTAGAGTCGAAAAATCAGTCTTTAACCTTTTTTCAAAATAATGGAAGTTAATACAAATTACAAAGCAATATAAACAAGATCAGTTTATACTCATAAAAGTTCATAAAAATTACAAAGCTACATCAACGAGATTACTAGCAAAAGTTCATAACATATCGATATCAACCAGATTACTTTATACTCACAGAAAATCATACAAAGCTACATTAACCAGGATTACTTTATACTTCGAATTTCCATTATAATCTCAAGTGCTACAAGTTGTAATTTTCATGGTATAAAAAACACAAAATGAAGTACTTAACTCGAATCTAGAAAATTAATGAGCTGCTAAAAGCTATCGAATAAGAAAACGATCAAAGAGGTTCGGAACCTACCTCAACTCCATCATAGCTCCAGCGATTGAAAAGCATGACATCAGTGTGAACCTTATTGTCTTTGCTTGCATCGACGGCGGCAGCGGCGGCCGGGGCGGGGGCAGCAACTACACCTGCGTCCATTTCTTCTTCTACTTCTCTTGCCTGCTCTGATTCACCTGCAAAATCTAACCGTTAAACAAATACATTCTGCTTGATTTTGCGTTTCATAAACAGAGAAAGATGAGCCGCTGGCGTACCTTCCGGGGAGAAGTGTCTTTCTGCTGTATGCTGCTGCTGTATTAGAGAATGAGGATTGATAAAACCCTAGAGACTTTATAGTAGGGTTTCGTCAAAGAGGGTTGGGCTATTGTGCATTAGCTCGGCCCAGTAAATATTGGGCTTTTTACTTAGGCCCAAAACAGCTGAGGCCCCTACTTATTATATTTTCTCCACAAAACAAAATATATTGATTTTATCGTTCGTATCTTTTGAGCGGATTGTTCGATCTTTTTCGGAGCACACTCATGGGACGTTAGTATATCGTTATTGGATTAATCATGTTCATGTATTTTCGTTCAATTTGAGGGTCTTGACAAGTAAATTGCAGAACTGTTGGCCTCATCGATCCATAAATCTTTGTATATTTGTATATTATTTCGTAGTAGTGTTTGTTTATCAAACTAATTCATTATTAATTGAATAGATTTTTTGCATGAGTTACTATACAACCTGAGATTCCCATGTGGTGTGTCTGTAGATTTATTAACAAGTGTTTTACTGGTTATTGCAAAAACAACTTTCAAACTATATATGTTGAAAAGTGTTTGATTTTTTAATCAGAAAATGTTAGAACCAAGAAATATTATTCCTAAATCTCTTTTCCAGTACGATTATTTAAAGATTTTTTAAATAAAAAGTCTGCTTCTGTGCAATGCCAATCATCATATGATTGAACTAAAATTTGGCTTTGAGTAGCCTGAAAACTGCTTCATGCCGGTGAAACACCCATCCAATATGCTGGAAAAAATCATATGGACCCTCAATTCGAATGTTGGGAAAGTCAAGCATTGCTATTACGAAAGTTTTTGAATGCATGAGAGTGAAGACATTGTCTAGTTCTAAAAATGTTGTTGATAATTTCATATATAACCCTTTTCTATCCTAAGTTTTTAAATTAGCGCTGAGGGGTCATAACTTTTCATTTGTCGTAAATAAATAATATCATCGAAGAACTATACTTGGCCTTTGTGACATTGAAATATTACAAGACATGCATCAAAAGTATTAAATTTGAAGGCTTTGTGACATTGAAATATTTTCTTTTGGGGGCTAATAATACCCTTCAGAATTCTAATAAGAGCACCAATATAACCAAAATCACACATAATTGGAACACTGGAAAAAGATTCAACATGATAGATGGACGTCCATCCCGCACAGGCGAAAAGAAATAACAACCATTACAAGTTGCTATTGACACAACACAAAGACGGTAAAATATTATATTAAAACTATTCCAGGAACATAAAGTGCACCAAAATGACCAAAATCGGCATGTCCATACTTGAAAGAGTCTAAGCAAACAAAACCAAAGACTATTAAAAATTGGGAACAAAATCCCAGCCAATATCTAGAATTCAAGGGAATATTGATTTGGCAATCATAATCATGGGCTCAACGCAACCTCCTTGCTTCCCTCTCAGACTCCAACAGTGTGAGAATATCACCCTCTCTGACTGGTCCCTTGACATTTCTCATGATAAACCTGTTCTGGTCATCAAGAAACTTGACTCTCACCTGAGTCACCTGCCCCCTGGATCCAGTACGGCCCATGATTTTAATCACAATTGCATGCTTGGTAACAGATTCCATCCTGCAAATGCAGAGTATATTTGTAAGAAGCCAAGATGGATAACACCTTGAGATGGGTCAGATGAAACAATAGCAGGCAAAAGCAACAAACCACACCAAAACCTAGCATTTTATAACTTCAGGAACCAATCATAATCTAAAGAATATTCAATATTCAAAACTCGAGGACACTCACATATTAAAGCATTTGATCAGTGGCACATCAATGATCTAATTAAGTGTATACATAACATCTCTGTACCTATTACATCTCCATGACAACAGGTAGACATGGTTTAAACATATAGTTACCAAAATTTCAACTAGACAACACCACACAGTAACCTAACAGCTTCTATTATTGTAGGTTCACATATTTTCTCCTACGCTAAAGGGACTTAGATAACCGGAATAAGGCAGCAATTGTTTTCTGCACGAGTTCTTGGCTGTTTGAATCCAAAATGTGGTTGGATACACAGCAATAATCAACAAATTCATTGTCAAGTCAATTAGGTGTCAAGAAATTCTCTTATTGCCTTGTTTCACATAGATTTGATGACACTGGTAAAAGTAGCAATCCTTGTTTTAGATTTCAATGCTGGTGGTGAAAAAACTGCAGATCTAAGATATACCCCATTGTAGAAAATTCGAACCCTCTCTCTCTCTACCTCCTACTCTTTTCTCACCTTCACAAAATTCTACCATTGTTGAGCTTACCCGAGCTCAAGTTTCCTTACATACAAGTAATATGTAAAGTAAAAGGCCTACATCCATTCATCTATACTTTTCCAGGAACCATATGTGTGCACCAAAAAGGCAAGACTTCACCTATTAACACACAAACATTCACCTTTTATCTATAGGCATGTTTCCTTCTTCGTTTTAATCCAAATATTAACTTTATACAAAAAAAAAATACTACTTGTTTTTCAACATTCAATGAAAAAAACAATATCATGAGTTCTCAATACAACAATTATTAGATCAATCAACACAAATCAAAATTGAGCTAAAAGATTGAAACTTATCATAGAATAAAAGCAAAAAACAACGGATTAATAACACATTCGTTACAGATTATTCAAAAATGGAACGTGTTCTCAAGGAAATTACACAGAGAGAAATTCGACGGCGAGAGCGGCTTACCTTCCGGTGAGAAAAATCTGCTGCTATATGTTGTTGCTGCTGTGTATCAGAGAGTGAAGATTGACAAAACCCTAGAAAATTTATAGTAGGGTTAGGTGGTTGAAGGGGGAAGGCCTATGATGCGATAGAGCTCGGCCCAGTAAATATTGGGCTTTGTTATGTCCTAGATCCAACTGTGTCTTAAGGCCCAAATCCAATGTTCAAATTTATAAACTAGCTAATTACGTAAATATTTTTATTATAAATACTAAATTTATTTGATAGTTTGAAACAATTATATACTTTGATAGTTATAAAGTAAAGCCTACATTCATTCATCTTTACTTTTCATGGTTGCACCGAAAAGGCGAGACATCACCTTTTATCATACAAGATAAATTTTTTTAAAAAAAAACACTAAAAAATACTGTCGATACACATTTATTCCTTCTTAGATTGACTTTAATATTAACATTGTACACATTACATTTTTGCGAGGCGATTGAAATGGAGGCTAGCATCTGACGTTTCATGTGATAAAAAGATGTGACTAAGATTTAAAGATAAGCTCTACAGAGCAGTAGTTAATTAGACCGACTTTGTTATATGGGGCAAAGTGTTGTCAGTCAAGAACTCTCATATTAAGAAAATGAAAGTTGTGGAAATGGAGAATTTTAAGATGGATGTGTGGGCTTTTTAGGAGATATATGGTACAACAATAAGGATGAACGGGCCAAGGTAGAAGTGACTTCTATTTCGAACAAGATACAAAAGACTAGGTTGAAATGGTTCTTACATGTCAGGCGAAGATGCGCAAATACTCAAAAGCATGGAGGTGTGAGAGGTTGACATTGGAGTGCCCGGGAATAGGAGGTAGGTTGAAAAAGTATTGGGAAGAGGTTATCATGCAATATATGACATGCTTATCTTGCCGAAGACATATCCCTTAATACAAGGGTGCGAAGGTCGAGGATTTAGATAGAAGGCTAGTAGTAAATAATTTCGGAAATAACATCTCTACCTAAAAAGGATAGAGATAAAATTTGCATACACTCTACTTTCTTCACAATCTTAAAAGATCCTGGCAAAAATCAGGTCATTGGGATACTGTCTACAAGCATTCAAAACCCAAGGCATTTTAATAAATCTTGCACACACCTCGATCACTTTGTTAATTTTCACACGCATAGATATCGAATAAACATATCCACCAAGACTTAGATAAAATGGAAGAAATCACCTAGCTGAAATAATTGAGTAATTGAGAACCTGAAACATTCTGAAGTCTTTAAATTTCTTGACCAAAAAAGAAGTAGAAAAATCAAATGCACACAATTGAATCAGAGAAAAGTAATTCTGTTATTTGATCTTTTATTCTACAATAATCTTTAGAAGAATGTGTTTAAAAAATAATTTACATCTAGTTGTAGAAACCTACAAAAGGAAAATGATTTAAAAGGGAAAAAAAGAGACAAAATCCTAGCAAGTTCCTCTTTGGAATTACTAATTAATCAACCAAAAACTGCTTCTTTTTTTACTGATGGACTATCTGATTCACAAAATACAACTACTTCAAAATCAGGTCTTTTGCCTTGATCATTTGCTTCTCTAGAAAAGATTGTTGGTGTATAACGACGAGCAAATTTTGAGGAAGCTGGAAATGCAGGTCTCGGAGACAATTGAACTTCCTCCATAACGCGAAATTGGAGCTCAGATGGATAGTCCCTCATGCAACCGATACGAGGTCCAGCTCCTGTTGTCCATTTACATGAAGACAATTGATGAGCCAAATGATTTGATTTCATGCCTATATGTGAATGTATTCTCTTGATTATCTTTTCTTCAGGAACAGGCTCTTTAAACTCCTCTTCATTTTCATGATCGAATAAATTCTTCTTCGAAACTGAAAACTCTGTATCTGATAAGTACTCGTCTGGTGTTTCGTATCCATCTGCTGGAGTTTCCACAGGCTGTACCTGTTGGGCTGTCTCCTTAAACAACTCGAATATGCCTTCCTTTTCCGGTATTTCAACAGCGATTTTAGGTCGTACTCCTCGGGGCTGTCTTGGAAAATGTGGTACTGAAAACTCTTCGTCGTCACAATCCTTGTTGGTAGAATCAATCCTCTTTGTGTCCGAGCTTTTGAGGCTGCTCCCTTCGTTGAAATGGCTGAAATCCGAAACTGATAAGTTTTTACGTATGTTAGTAGGACATTCCTTCCTGATAGAGGGCGCTTCCTCCTCATAATTGGTGAATATCTGCAAGATCAGGATTTAAGTTTAATAAATTATACATAGCTCATCTTGCCACCGTGAGTCAAGGCAGTAACAGAAGCGGATTCAAAATTTAAGTTAGTGATCAATGTAATGAGAGGCTATTTCTTATAGACCCTCGACTCAAAAGAAATGTAACTGATATAGTAAGTAAAGTAAGAAAGAAAATGGACAAAATAGCAAAATGTACAAAACAAATATAGGCATAGCAACATATATTAATACAGACTGCGGAAAAATGAACTACGTGATGCTTAAATCATATATACTACTAGAAGTATGATAACACTCTACCTACTAACCTTCTATCCTAATCCTCGACATTCAAATCTTGCAAAAATATCAATTTTGTTTGATATAACAGTTTTCGCGTTAAAAGATCTATCTGTTAGCAAATGCTTATACCTGGACAACAGCGATATCAACTTGATGCTGCTTAAGAAACAACATGAATGCTTCGAAATTCTCCTCTGTAGGGAGATAATGTCCACTCTGAGGCCAGACTGCCTATTTCATGCAAGAATTTAGATACATCAACGACCAGCTTGTTACGGAGGGAAAAAAACACAACTTGTTGGCAAAATCATGGCAGTTCTCTTTACCTTTATAATACCATCTTCCGCCACTAATCTCCCAGCAGACAACGCGGCGCCACCTGCCAGGAAACTTGAGTGCTGAAATGTGCCCTTTTGTTTCATCCCAACGTACAAGATTTTGGACACGCTTAGCACAAAAATCCACTTTGCCTCTGGAGGGCCTCCTCTCGTATCGAGAAGCCTTCTACTCTGCTTGTATAAGAATTTTCCACCCACAATGACAATTTCATATGCCTCCCTCTCTATCTGTGATTATTCATAGCTCATGAGTTGCAAATAACATTTGCTCTCGAACATTTTTTCCTACTTCGTGCAATGTATCTAGAAGTAGAATTATTTATACTCAAATTTACCTATAAAAAAATGTTACAGATCGAAAGAAGATAACACTCACCGGTCCAAGATACTTGATGCAGTCTTGTTGAAGTTTCGGTCTAGGACACCTCTCAAGATTTATTTCTTTACCTTCACCTATGTCCAACCTGTAACGCGACATACAAGGGGGAAATGTCATATATAGTTTTACTAAATCAATTCTGAAGTTTCTTTGTTTGCTAGAATTTCTTGCTGATCGAAGAAAATCTAACCAATAGAAGAAGGGTTGTTTACTGTCAGCTTGGAGCCACTTGTTGTAATAAAATCGAAGGTTGTGTCCATAACGATGTCGAGGATCAATCTGTTCATCAAAATTTATAAAGAACATAAACAAAAATCCCACACAAAAAAATGAATTTTGGGTTTGTTGAACTTTGCTCTTGAGAAGTGAACTTACTGCTTCAAGCCAATGTTGCAAAGCAAGTTTACGTGCTTTCCCGTCTTTGGACAGACCTTTACCGACCTATCAACACACACGTAAAGTCCTTACATCAAAACTTAACCAACCAAAAATAAGGAAGAATCACAATAAATGAATCTAACAGGGGTTAGCGTAAATGTAAGGTTAATTCATACCTTCGCAGCTCTAGTTAATGCTCGTGACCAACGAGAAACAGCAGTTTGAGGTTTCTTGGTGTCAAAATATGATATAGAACTGTGCTTTAGTTCAACAGAATCCAATAGCTTCCACCTGTAAATTACACCAAAAGTTCCATAGTCAATGCAACGCGCATGAAGACGTGTAATGACATGACAAATATCCACAACAAATGTTCCCTAACTACTCCCTTCGTTTCAATGTTTTGTCTGGTTATGACAATTGATACAGAGTTTAAGAATGTAAAAAGAAGACCTTTGAATCTTGTGGTATTAAACATGTCATGTTGAAATGAGGAGTTGCAAAAAAGAAGAGGACAAAGAAATTCTTTTTGAAGCGGATTAAAAAAGAAAGTAAAGACAAACAAAATGAAACGACTGGAGTATAATTTATAAACTACTATACCATCTATGCTCAACTAGAACAGCACAATCAGCTAGCTGTCTTCGTGTACGAAAACTTTTATATGTCTTCTGCAACTTTACAGCAGCCTGATCTCTATGTTTTCCATACTCTACTGGTAATATCCTAGTATCTTTATCGGAGATACTATGCAATTTCGGAGAAACTTCAGCCCTGTTCCACGGGTTGTCTGATCTATTGATCTTCTTATCTTCCTTATCGGAAATAAGAGTCCTCAATGCAATTTTCGCCTCGAATTCCCTCCTTTTATAGGTAAGAGTTCCCTCAAGGATCATATTCCCGGAACCAAATGACTTCAAGATTTTCGACTTTCTAGTAATTTGGTCATTGAAATTCTTTGGCTGTAACACATTCTTCATATCATCACTCCCTAAACTTACTGTTCTCACCAAATATGATTCAACCCGACTATCCAAATCCTCGAAATTGGCAAACGGACAGGAAAATGTTATTCCCATCTTCCCTGCAAAAGTTTCACTAGGATATTATGTGTCAAGTATAAAACCTCAGAAATATGAACATCTGCAAAATCAAAACAAATGCATACCGTATTAATTTCACCGATAATTTTACAAGTTTATGATGAACAAATAGTTATATAACAGAAAAAAAAAATAGCACTATGCTCAAGTTTACAACAATTGTCAAACTTAGTAAAAGAACAATAATAACGCCTCCGTCCTAGAAAAATCCGTGTCATCTATATGAATCATCTCTAACCATGTTTCACCATTTAAATTCATCTTACGCCAACAATAAAAATAGAAGTACTAGAAGTTCTCCACATTTTCTATTAACATGAATATATTTTTGCATGGAATTTCATCATAAAACCATTTGCCAATCTTGAAAACAACATGAAACAATGTTTAAAAATCTAATATTTTTTACACATATCACAATATATTTAAAAAAAGGATGAAAATGATACGTCCTTTTCCCTTAGTAATACCTATGAGAATGACAATTTGTGAAATTTGAATATAAAAGGTTGAATCTTTGGAATGCAATGGGAAATAAGAGAAAAAAGAATGATTTTTTTTTTGAGAGTTAACCAGAAAGAGAAAGAAAATGTTGGATAAAAATTCAATTTGAGATATACCGTAAAATGTGGGGTTTTAAGGGAAAATGAAAGAATTTGGGTTCTAACCAAAACCAAGCAAACTTCAGTCACTCTTATGTTTACGTCAAACAAATGAATGCATAATATATATCGATAAAAACTTTCCCCATTCAATATTCACGTCACATAGATGATAACGTGACACATCACTACTAAAAATATATGAAGTATATTTACGATGAAAAATATTTGAGGGAAATATATTTGTTGGAAGTAAGGAATTCTAGTAGAATGTACGTCAGAAAAGCTTCCAACAAGTCAATTTCAGATGGAGCTCCATTGGAAATTCGCGCATTTTTAGTAATGGTGTTCTCTTCATGCTCTTTTAACACCTAACTGTAGATAATTAATGTATATTTTGTTAATACAAATATCAAGAATACTATTTTAAACGACTAAATTCATATCCTCGAGTGGATTAAAATACATATGAAGAAAGAAAAATTTAAATGAAATAGAAAAAAGTTATGCCTTTTGGTCAAACGTTTTTAGTTAAAGATGAGATTGCACGTACTTATGAAGTGAAGAGACAATGAAAGGCCATTTTAATGTCTAGGTAATAGACCTTGTTGAGTTGTTTGGCTATACATTCTCTAGTTACAATGTATGTTCGTTTGGTCTTGCTTTCAATTAGGTAATTATGAACTATATACAAATAGCAACCGTGTTTTATAGGGCACAACTTATTACATATGAACTATAGATCAGTTAGCTATTTTAAATTTAAGTGATAGATTGACAACTATTTAATTGAAAACATTGTATAAAATAACAAAGTATTAATTCAAAGTAAATGTTATAATCATACTTTGTTAATAGTAACATGTAGCAAATAATCGACGTTCGCCTCTCTCTCTGAATTTCTCGCTCGTCACTCTCTCCCTCGCCTCTTTCACATTATACAAACACAAATGTATAAAATGTATTTGTATAAAATAAGAGAAAACTGTATATACAAATACAAATACATATATTTTTATCCTATACACTTATAATTATATAAGGAAAAACGGTATTTTTAGTCCATGTGTTAAGACTATATTCTTATTTTAGTCCTTGTTTTATCTAACTTAGCATTATTAACCTTCAATTATATCAAGTGAGTGATTTTAATTCTTCAACTAACAGATTAAAAAAAATTAACAAATATCATTGCTAAAAGGGACAGTTTGGGTATTTCATTTTAATTCTCTCTCTTTGAAGAACAAGCTAAATCTTCCCTGTCTTTATCTTGAAAAACAAGCTCATCGATCTGAGCTACAATTTCAACAAAACCAACTTGATAGGCATTAGCTCTCCCTCTTACACCGCGAGCGATAATTTTGCAGCGAATGATTTTTTTATAAAGTTTTCTGTTTTATCAAGCAATAACTTCAAAATACTCAAATTACTCCTTTTAGCAGAGAACTCTCTGTTAACTTTTTCGGGTCTATTAGTTGAAGGATTAAAGTCACTCACTTTGATATAAATGAAGGTTAATAGTGCTAAGTTAGATAACACAAGGATTAAAATAAGAAATTAGCCTTAACACAAGGACTAAAAATGTCGTTTTCCCATTATACAAATATAGTTTCCCTGCCGGTTTTCATTTCTCTTTCTCTCTTTTTCGCTTTACACAAACACAGATTATACAAATTACAATGTATAATTTGTGTTGTATAAAGCGAGAAAAAGAGAGAGATTTTGATATACAAGTATTTTATTTCGATTCAATTATATACAAATATACAAACACATAAAATTGAATTAAGAGTCTGCCGACGATTTATACAAACGAGTGGCTGCAGCCAACGATTATTACAAATCTGATACTCTAGAGCAAACAAAAATTTTGCTATAAAGTGCAATTATACAAACTATAGCTATGTTTTTTAATGTCTCTAAACCTAAAATTTACACTATTTAAATCAATTCTTCAATCCAGTTTTTCTAGTGTGCCCTACTTTTATAAAAACTTGAAGACAGAAGTAGGAATTTGTAATGGTGTCTAAAATAAATTTGACTGCAAACAGAAAAGAAAAAACATTAGGGACTAAAATATATATTGTTAAGAAATATAGGACTGAAAGTGTAATTTGTTCATAAAATTTCTAAACCCTCAGCCTCAACCCTATATATGCCGCCTTTCTTGTCTTCAGTTGCTCCGCCGCCAACCGCCGTGCAGCTGCTCCGCCACCGCCGGTATCTATCTTTCTTCTGTATGCTCCGACTTAATTCTGTTTCCGTTCCCTTTTTCTGCTTAATTTTGTTGTTGTTGTTGCCCCCTTCCTCAATAGTTGAGCTGAAATTTTTATTAGGTCGATGGTTTTTGCTATAAAAATTCCATCTTTGGTGTAGAACTCTAGTGTGTTGCTTATTGAATCGCTATTTTTCCTTGTTAGTGTTTTGGTTTTTGTTTAATACTGCTTTTGTTATGGTACACAGTGAATTTGGGCAATATAACAGGACGACACAATGAGATTGGAAAAATGTTGGTTTTGTTCCTCAACTGTATATCCAGGCCATGGTATTCAATTTGTTCGAAACGATGCAAAGGTAGAGTATTAAGCTTTCTTGCTTTGTTTATTTGCGTTAGTTAAATTTGGTTTCAATTACTTGTGTATTTTCTATGATTGCCATAGTTAGGTTTAAGAAAATGGTACTGTACATACTTTGCTGAACTCATTGTTTTCGGTGATGAAATCACAAGATAAGTATCCTGTAAATCTTCGACTTGTTAATATCAAGCTATAATTCATACTCTCTTGTTTGAGCAGGGTTTAACAATAACCTTTTTATTCAAATGATCCATTAATTGAGCTATCCATTTTAAGTGATATTATTACTCTGGGTGAGCTCTTGGTTAACATAGCTTGAGATTTGAAACACAATGTGTCTTCTTTGTGCTAAAATTACCAGGGAAAATCCTGCTATAATTACTTGGGAAAATCCTGATTACTAGGTGAATTTGATTCATATAGGTTTCAACGGTCCACTCCATCTATCCTATTACCGGCAGGTTTAGTCCATAACATTATAGATCAGACATTAGTAACATAGATATTTAGATTTTTTTGATGAAGAAATAATTTATGGAATAAACAAATTATATGAAGGAAAAGAGGTCTAACTATGATCCAGGCTTGTCTTGTAAGAAGCTAAATGCTAATATTGTGTAATAATAATCTGTTAACATTACATTTGGATTGTGGAACTACATGATTTTCACTGTTGGTGCACATAGTCAGGAACTTGATCAAGAAAACACACCTGACTCCATTAGGCTCCCTTGAGCTTTGATGATCCTAGATGCCTTTGTTCTTCAAGTTGTAAGGGACTCTGGTTTCTCTTCCTCTTCTCTTCCAATTTGCGTTTGTAAGTAGTGACAATTGGACAGAGAGGAAATGTTGGTTGCAAGCTTCCACCTTTGAGAACTATCCTGCTATGGGTCCTTTAGTGATTCTTTTCCACAGCCGTCCTACAGTAAGGATTTAAGTGATTATTTTTTAGACAATACTCTATTTAACCTTGAGTAAAGTGGTGTACTTCATTCAGAATGAACTAAATAGCTGTTCATCTACTAATTGAGTCGCACGCAATTATAGGGATAATTCAACTCTTTCACCTAATGCTTGCAATTGAGCCTTGAGTGGATAAGTAGGCGATTTATGATCTTTCTGGTTGTCTTTTTGATGGTACACCATGTTATTGAGACAATTCAGATAAGCTGTAGTTTTGATGTCTTCTTTTCCTCATTGTTTATCTCTGCCTTTTCTTTTCTTTTCTTTTCTTTCCTGTTTTGTGCGGTTATCATGAAAAGGGTAAGGGGTTGGGGGGTTGAATCTTCACAAGGAAATGAATTGTTCTGAACTGAGCCTTGAGTGGATAAGTAGGTGATTTATGATCTTTCTGGTTGTCTTTGGCACACCGTGTTATTGAGACACAATTCAGATAAGCTGTAGTTTTGAGGTCTTCTTTTCCTCATTGTTATCTCTGCCTTTTCTTTTCATTCCTGTTTCGTCGTGAGGTTATCATGAAAAGGGTGAGGGGTTTGGGGGGTTGAATCTTCGCAAGGAAATGAATTGTTCTGAATTCTTGGCTGTTCATCAAGTAAAGGAAAATCTTTCTGTGTTTTCTCTCTGTGCAGATCTTTCGGTTCTGTAGGTCCAAGTGCCACAAGAACTTTAAGATGAAGAGGAATCCTCGTAAAGTTAAATGGACTAAAGCATACAGACGGCTGCATGGAAAGGACATGACTCAGGTAAACAGTGATGCTTTTTGTTGGATTAAATTTGGTGTAATGCTTATTCTTCTCTTTTGTTTTATTCTATTTTGGATACTGAAAATTCCTTTCCTTCTGCTAATTTTCGTTTGAAGGACTCAACATTTGAATTCGAGAGGAAGCGTAATAGGCCAGAGAGATATGACAGGAATGTAACTGAGAATACTTTGAAGGCCATCAAGAAAATTGATAAAATCAGAGTTGACAGGGAGGATAGACATATTGCAAAGAGGTTCCTTAGACTGTGCTTCACTAATTTCCGTTACTTCTAATTTATCATGTTCCTTTTCTTGCTATTAACGTTAGTTGGCAAAAAATACAGGATGAAAGGAAAGAAAGCCAAGGAGCAGAGAGAAGCAACAAAGGAGCTCGAGCAGAGCATTCACATGGTCAAAGCTCCTTCTGTGCTCGTCAAAGAGCCATCACTTACATTGCCTACCAAGGTCAAGGTTTCGCAAAAGCAGTCGGAGGAAAATCGCATGGAGGAATGAACATTTTGCTTCCCATATTCTATATTTTCAAACTAAAAACACAAAATCAGTCCATGCTTATTTTTGCAGTATGTATAATGTTTTGATTACATTGACATGCTAAACTTTCCGTTACCTTCAGAATATTAATGTTTTGTCGACTTAGTCTTGTGTGTATTGAAATACAGTAGAATCTTTTGAACTTCCAATATGAGTATTTTGATAAGGAAACAAAGGCCAGATAATATATCTTTCCGAAGGTTCCTAGTTTGTCTTGACCGTGGAATTATTATTGCGTTGTGGCCTTGTGTTACCCTTCTCCTCCATCATCAACAACTATGTAGTTTTGTGGTGGTTTAGTTTCTACTATTGGTACTTGTGTTTATACATTTTCTGCAAATTATTCAAACACACAAAACTCAACTAATTCTACTAATGATAGAACTCACAAATAGAAGTGAGGGAATCTCACATGTCTGAGGACTAGAGGCTTTTCAAATAAGAAATAACTTGTACACACTGGCAAATGGCAATGTGAACAAACTTCAATTTGATTGACTCTGGAATCCACCAACGTGTGACATAGGAACCATGGCAACAGACTTGAGCAGACAATGCTTGGAGCTTTGAGGCAAGAATTTCTAATTTGGATGCTTTACAGTTGACATGACACAAATACAAAGTCTTTTCACGTGAATCCATGGATTATAATAATATTGATATGCCTCTGCTTATTAAAATTCTACTTGTGATTATCTAATTATAAGCAACTTAATAGAATAACCGATTTTAACAGCATATGGCTTAAACTTAAAAGACACTAGTCACCACTAATAGTCTGTTTTAGTAGCAAACTTAATCGCCGTAAATACCTATAAAAGTCGCCACTAATAGTATGTTTTTAGTGGCAACAATAGTCGCCTCAAATACCTATAATAGTCGACACTAATAGTATGTTTTAGTGGCAACACTAGTCGCCGCAAATACCTATAAATGTCGACACTAATAGTATGTTTTAGTGGAAAACTCCGTCGCCACAAAAACCTATAAAAGTTGCCACTAATAGTTCGTTTTAGTGGCAAACATAGTCGCTGAAAATACATATAGAAGTTGCCACTAATAGTTTGTTTTAGCAAACTTAGTCGCCTCAAATAGCTATAAAAGTCGCCACTAATAGTATATTTTAGTAGCAGACTTAGTCGCCTCAAATAGCTATAAAAGTCGCCACTAATAGTATATTTTACTCGAAACACTTGTCGCCGCAAATAACTATAAAAGTCGCCACTAATAGTTTATTTTAGTAGCAAACTTAGTCGCCTCAAATACCTATAAAAGTCGCCACTAATAGTATGTTTTAGTAGCAGACTTAGTCACCTCAAATAGCTATAAAAGTCGCCACTAATAGTATATTTTAGGGGCAACACTTGTCGCCGCAAATAACTATAAAAGTCGCCACTAATAGTTTGTTTTTAGTAGCAAACTTCGTCGCCTCAAATACCTATAAAAGTCGCCACTAATAGATTTTAGTGGCAACACTAGTCGCCGCAAGTACACATAAAAGTCGCCACGAATAGTATATTTTAGTGGCAACTTTAGTCGCCGCAAATACCTATAAAGTCGCCTCGAATAGTATGTTTTAGTTGCAAACTTAGTCGCTGCAAATACCTATAAAAAGTCGCCATTAATAGTATGTTTTAGTAGCACCATAAAAGTCGCCACTATAGTATGTTTTCGTGGCAAACTCTGTCGCCGCAAATATCTATAATAGTCGCCACTAATAGTATGTTTTCGTAGCAAACTCAGTCGCTGCAATACCTATAAAAGTCGCCACTAATAGTATGTTTTAATGGCAAACTCTGTCGCGGCAAATACCTATAAAAGTCGCCATTAATAGTCTGTTTAGTGGCAAACATAGTGGCCTCTAATAGCTTGTTTTAATGGCAAACCTAGTCGCCGCAAATACGTACACTTGTCCCCTTGTTTTAAAGGCAATCTTAGTCGCCACTAATAGTATGTTGCATGTTTAGTGGCAACACTTGTTGTGGCCAATACCTAATATTGTCGCCGCTAATAGCTTGTTTTAGTGGCAAGCGATGCGGTTTACTAATTGTTTTAGTGGCAAGAATTGTCGCACGAATACCTATAATAGTCGCCACTAATAATCTGTATTAGTGGCAAACTTTGTCGAGGCGAAGACTTACAATAATCGCTAGTAATAAAGTCTTAGCGGACGCTTCCAAAAATTTTTGGTCAAACCCATTGAAATCCTGTACCACTAAAAGTCCATGAACTTTAGCACTCAAAAAACGATAAAATTTGTATTTTTCCATTCTGTGCATCAATTGAACTTGAAAATGCAGACGTTTTCCCCTTTGGACAAACTCACGCCATTAAAAAGGTCTTAATAGACGCCTACAAAAGTTTTTGGCCAAGCACTCAAAAAACAGTAAAATTCAGGTTTTCTCGCTCCGGGCCTCGTTTGAACTTGAAAAGGAGTATCAAATACCGAACTATGTCCGGTATATCATAATTTGTCCATATAACATGTTAACATTTAGAGAAATAACATATGGAGGTTAGATTACTCTATCAAGCCCATGAATTTGTTGGCATAGGTCAATCAAGACATCCATTCAGTTCGATAATTCAGTTTTCGATGATTTCTGCCCACTCCTACTATTAAGCAATAGCCTAAAAATTATCCGACCGATATGCTCTAGAATCAATCACAAAATTATAATCTCTACATAACTTTGTTCACGAACCAAACAACCCCATAGTATATTCAACACAAGTATGCCAACAACAAACCCAGTGAAATCCCACAAAAGGGGGGTTTGAGAAGGTTAGAGTGTACGTACGCACACCTTACCACAACCTCTACTAGATAGAGGGGTGATTTCCGAAAGACCCTTGGTTTAAGCAAAACAAAGCAGTAATAAAAAGAAAACGAGACAGGTCTACAACACAATTACGATTTGATCAAGCACACCAGCATGAAACAAAAATGTCAGAAAAAAGAGAAACACCAGCATATAGTATACTTCAAAAAAACAAACACCAGATAGAAAAGCTCCAATCTTGCTAGTAATTAAGGCGAACGAGTCACAGCAATAGTATGATTGGAACAGAGAAAGTTCAGAATCATCAAAGCCACAAGCCCTGCAATGAAACTGCTCATTGTTGTTGGACAACTGAAAGGGCCTGTGGTCGTAGACGGGATGAAAATCATGGTGAATTTTCCTAGGGAAATTACAACACACCTCATGAAGGTAATAATCACAATGCTTCTCGCAGGCATAAGTCCAACCAGAGATCATGATATTGCAAAAACTGCATTTGATTCCTTCGCTCTCTGGAAGGTGCAATCGAAGCAATAGATGACGATGGCTGAAGTGATTTAAGACAACGTCACGAGAAGGAGGACAATCAGATACATTAGCCAATGAAGCTCGTAGTAATTGACTCATTCCCTATAATATTTGAATGTTTCTATTCTGAACTCTAGTTTATTTCAATATTCCTATAGCTCCTAGTATACCTACACATCCATCTCAACATCTTCACTGTCGCCACATGAACATGAGGGTCGTCTCATACAACAAAGCTAATCTAACCACCCGTCTATATACCTTTAAATTTAGATGGTACGATACATTTTCATCATACTAGACCCCGGAATGCAAGCCTCCACTTCATCCATTCTGATTTAACTTTAACAAAAAAAATTAATATTTTTTTGTGAGATCTCTCTATATAATAATAATCAATGTGAAGAAAAAGAAGACATAATTAAAATTAAAGGAGATCATTAAGTTCTACTTTCATAATTTTACACTAGTAATTTCTTTTGTTTATCTATACATCTATCTATATAAACTAAAGGGTAGAGGAAAATATAAAAATAACAAAAAAAAAAGAGAGTAATTATAGAGAAAATATATTAAGGACCTATAGAAATTATAATTAACGTGGCTACTAGCTAGCTAATTAAAAGTTTTGAGTTATTCCTGTCGAGGCCGCGCCACCCAAAGAGAGCTAAGAGCTCTAAGCCTATGAAAATATTCAGCAATTGCCAAAAAACACCTAGCAGCTTGACGGCTCGTCAAGATTTGATGAAGTCGATGAATTGTCTGATGTCTCAAATTATCCGCCTGTAATTGAAAAATTGTCATTAACTAGTATTTTTGATAGATAGTTAAGTAAGAAGTAGTCAATTCATGTTAATTTGACTTTGAAGGGATTTTTATCATATTTATTTCATTAATATTTTAAATAGCAATCAGTGTAAAAAATATATATATACTAGGGTAGTTATTGACTTAATGTAAAATTTTATTACAAATTTAGAATGTGAAAAGACAACTAGTATATTAGCTGGTGGAATTATAAAATTTTGATATTATAGAACATGTACATATTATAGCTACTATATATTCATGAGCAAACGACTAAATGACTCGAAAAAAGTTAAAAGTTCCACGATTCAGAGGTGGAGTCAGAATTTTAATTTAATAAATTTGAATCTTAGATAATTTCAATTTTCAAAGTTATAATATCTGAATGTTTAATTTAATGTGTAGATACTTAATGAATTTTTACTTAAATACTTTACAATTAGGTTCGATCGAACTCTTGTTCTAAATCAATAGGCTTATAAGTTATGACTATGACTTCATTCGTACAAACATATGGGTCCAAAACTTATATTTTTGGTCCCTACTCTATATATTTGGAAGTGTTAGTTCTACAAATTTGTACTCTTGTGTTGTTTTCTACTGAAATTCATGTAAAAATGACATTTAATATTCTCTACTTTTGAAGACAAGAACACTTATCTAGTATCTATATCTATATATATATGAAACACATATAATATAATCTTCGGTACTTGAATCAAAATATATTATTGCTAAGTACTTCGATTAATAGTTTCTAGAAAGGAATAGAATGATTGAGTACAAAAAGAACGAAATAAAGTGAGAGGTGAGGGCAGGAAAAAAGATAGAAGAGTATAGAGAGTTCCGTCTTTTGAAAAGTCAGTCGTGTAGGGTGACTGGGTCAGGTCTAGTCAGAAAGGCTTAAATTTTAGATAAAATTTGTGCAAATGATATGTTTGCAAACAACAAGAGTTCAAGGTCATTTCTTGTAGGTAAATATTGGTCACACTGATTAAATGAAGTCTATATATGGAAAAATAAGCTGGTGAGAATAGGTCATACATGATGGAGTAGGTTTTCTAACTAAACCAAGAGTAGATATAGTACTTCTTCTATCTTGGCCCTACCAATCTATCAAAATCACTTAATTTTGACTCTATCTCAACTGCTAATGTGAAGAGATTTATATTAGCATTAAACAAATAGTGGTAAGAGTTTTACTTTTATGTATTTTTACACTATTAACATCACTTAAAAGATAACTACAACAGGTAACCGTTCATTTAAAAAAAAGGGATAAGTTTGTAAATTAAAATAAGACAGGTTACTCATTATAACATGTTAAAAGTGTATACACTAGCAGAGTAAGAATACCTTTTTATACTATTAGAAAAAAAAATTAAGTTATTTATACTGTGTACGTCAATCTAGAAGTTATTTTACCATCAGGTCACCTAATTAAGAATATCTATAGATAGTCTATTCGAAATACCAAATTTTTATAGTCACACAGTTATTATGATACATTTTAATTAATTAAAAAAAATTAAAAACTAGTTTTCATTTTTAGATTTCGCACCGATATGATATGTTTTACTGTTGTGGGTCTATCCAAAACAACGTTTCTACCTTCATAAGTTAAGATACTAACTACTATATGAGTTTATAAATAGTTGTATATGAGGGACTTTTTATATGTACCTGTCTAACAAAGCCTTCAATAGTGGAGAGTTTGTTGATGGCAATAGCCATTTGTCCCATATAATTAGCCATGTTTTGAGGGCAATTAGCCAATAATGCATCAGAGACAATTGTGTCTGAAACTGATTGATTCAGATTTTCCAGCCCTTGTGAGAGTGCTTCCTCAGCTTCTTGTGTTGATTGTTGTAACCCACATATTCCCACAAATTGTTGTTCTGTTAATGGCTCTATTTGACTCAAGATTATCTATTAATCAGGCATCATTAGAAACCATATAAAATTAGCCATAATATAAGTATACATGGTACAGAAAATGAAGAAATTAGGATCAATTTATGTGACGATGTTTGAGTATTTGCACAAAGTTTATGAAAGAAAAAATATGTTTGAAATTTGTGATCCAAAATAAGTCATAGACATCTATATGAATATATAAATCATCCTATTAAAGATAAAAGTAGTACGATCCGTCCGTCTCATATTAGTTGTCATGTTTATTTTTTGAGAGTCAAATTATATGGCCTTTGACTAGTGTTCAAAATATATATTTTCATCAAGTTAATATAAGAAAAGGGGAAATATGACGACTAATTTGGGACCAAAGAGTAGATGTATTTGAAAGTTAAATTGTGTCTACTAATAAAAAGACATCATTCTTTTTAGATTAGAATAATTTTTTTTTCATAAATTGGAATAGAGTGAGTAATATTTATATCTTTGGTAAATTAGGTTTTTGTATTAGGATTTAAGCAACATATATGCATTATGTCAATTTTTTAATGTTACCATGCAGATTTAGCATGTTGTAACAAGCTACTTTATTTTCCAGGTTACTAATTTCACTTATTAAAAATATTACTTAACCGTAATTATCTTTTAGGTGATCTGATAATGCATATATGCGTACCTTGATGAGTTCCGATGGGCGAAAATCTCCCATCCAAATGAAACAACGTTCCGCCGGAGTTTTCCACATGCCGGAAATAAGATGAAAGACATCGGTTTTTACAAGCATGCTCTTCAGATTCATCATTTCATCGTAATGCGTGACACAATTTTCGACGTAAATTCGAAGATCGTTCTCCGGAAAATGTTCAGTCACTGCATTTCGAAGCTCACACATGAGACGATGATGTTCTTCTAGCCACCTTGAGTACTCCATATCAAACACTGCAGCATCTACAAATACTCATGCAAAAAATGAGACAGTGAAAATTCAGATATCATGTTGAAATGTGCGATTATTTAGATTAGAAGTGTTAATGATTAGTCGTTCGAGAGCACACAATAAATTAATTGAGAGTGTGTTTTGTAGGACGTGGAAAAGATATATCTGGTCGGTGAGTAAAAATATATATTTTAAAAAAAATCAGTGTTAAAGATTAATAATAATATGATCGAGAAGATTAGGGATATGTAGTATGGAATTAAATTAAAGATAAAAGGTAATTGTAGAAGCGGGTAGACTAGAAGGTACAATTTTGATATTATCAATAACTTTGTCAATTATGTATTTATCTTTAAAACTCTTTATTTTTAAAACGTTTAAATCTAAAATTTATAAACTTTAAATTGTAAATTCGTCGTCGTTCGAATGATTGAAATTTACCTGAGGTCATGTTTCCAATGTTATTAGGAAGTCCTTGGTCTCCTCCTAAAAGAGCATTACCCGCAAAATGAAAACCCTACAAATTTTTTTTTATTTTTTATGGTGAATATAAAAGAAAATTAAAACTAATTAATTCTATAAATAAAATAATTAAGAGAAATTTTATTACTTGAGATCTAGCTCTTTGTAATTCTTGCTCTAGCTGGGCAAGCCTTATCCTACTTGACTCTAGTTGTTGAATATAAGCCTGCAATAGAAAAATAATTAGAGGAACAACGAAAATATACCCAATATGATTTCACACGAGAGATCCGCAAAAGATAAAAAATACACAAACATTATCCTTATTTTATGTAAGATAGAGGGGTTAGTTTCCGATGGATCTTCTGTTCTAACTAGATTAACAAATTTCTATAAATAGTATAAATTATGATGCTCTTGTTTTTTAACTTTAAAATCAATGATAATTAATTAAAGAAATAAAAGTATGTAGTTAACTACCTTTTTCCTAATTCTGCTTTTCCTAGCTGCCTCTCTATTCTGAGCAAGTCTCCTCAATGTCTGCAAGGAAAATCAATTAATTAACTAAAAATTCCTAATTACCAAAATAAAAAAAATACATAAGAAGTTATATTTATTATCTCAAATGAGAAAATCATCCGTTCGAGCCATTAAGACAATCACTGCTTGCAATAGGACAGATGGACTACATCACACTCTTTGTCGCACCATACTTCCCAGATTCCGTGTAAACACGAAATATTTTATACACCGACCGACAAAATCAAAACTCTTACCTTATGATCTGTTGTTTTAGGTGCATTTTGCTCTGAACCTGAATTTTGACCTTTCCTATTCCACTCTCGCTGCCACAAACCAATAAATAAAATTATAGGCGAAATTAAATTAAAATAATCGCGAAAAATTGAAGAACAAGCAACCTTTCGAGTACCCGAGAAAAGAAATATTTTGAAGTGCTGATTTATTTTGTTTCAATTTATGTGACACTATATTTTTATCAAAAAATAAATAAATTGACCCGGAGTGTCTTAAATATTTTGTGGTCTTTAGAGTTATTATCACTTATAATACTTTTATATGATTTTTGAATAAATAACTTTAATTTCAAAAAATATATATATCTAAATTCTCATCAAAATTAAGTAATTTGACCATCGTACTCCAAATTCGGCTACGAAAATTGCTAAAGAATATAAAAATCATTAGAAATTAGTTAAAAGTAAACAATAATACCTTAGGAATTTTAGGTTCAGGCCCAGAAGAAGTAGAAAGTACATTATTTTTGGACTTTGATAACTCCATTATGGACGGCTCAGATGATTTCTCAGAACCACTAGAAACAAATCCAGTATTTCCCTACCAAAAAAAAGAAATTAATTAATTAATAACAAGTCATTAAGAACTTAATTAATTAGAAGGAAAAAAAGTAGTTAAAGACAAGAAAATGAAACATTATTATTAGTATTATATATACTTCCTTTGTACACGCATCAAATTACACTTTCCTCGACTCTATTAAGACGAGATGTTTTGTGTATCGAACTGAATTTTTTTTTTTTACCTTTGCGGATGATGGCTCAACATGCATGGGTTGTGATGGAAAAATGTTGAGAGTTGGTGGTCTCATCATCTCTGAATTATTTTCTGCAAAATTATAAGAAAAAAGTTAAGAAGTTGTCAACAAATAGACAAAAAGCTAGAGAGATTTACTTTTTTTTTTTTGAGAAATATTTTTTCAGTCTTAATATATGTGATAAAAGTTTGAATTTCAAGAGCTTACGGTAAAAATAATAAAGAAGAATTTGATTGACTCTAGAATTTAAAGGAAATAGAAGATTTATGTGTTAAAGTTCCAATTTCGAGACCCAACCGTAGAAGTGGTCAGTTAGAAGAATTTGTTTGACTCTCAAAATCTAAAGAAAACAAAAAAAAAAAGTCATTTTTTCTGAAAAAACTAAAGGCAGTTTATTTTCCTTTCTGATTTCAAGGAAAATTAAATTCTCAAATGATTATGTGAGGATCTGGTCAATAGAACAACAATCTCAAAAAGAGAATATTCTCTTTAGAACAAACTTACAAATTTATAGAATAAAAAGTATATCGAAACAAAATTTTCACTAAGAAAATTCAAAATATAAAAAAGTAAACAGACGTACGTATTTGATCATGATTAGAAGAAGGATCTTGAGCATCAAGGTAAAGGAAAAGTGCTTGATCATCTAGTTCACCTAAATCATAACCTCCAGTACTGCTACTCTCTTTATTTCTGCAAAAAAAATATATTAATAATTGAATTTTTATTTAAAAAAATAAAATTATTTTTCGCGAATTTGAATTTAGAAAACAAAAAATAAATTACATGAAATTTTCAGGTATGACAGAAGATGACTGATGTAACATTCCAAAAGAAATCTGATCAGCGTTATTTCGCTGATCAGAATTATTTTGGAATAATAGTTGCTGGTGTTGATGCTGATGTTGAGTTTGTTGTTGTTGACGGAACTGATGATCATGATTTCCGAAAGTTATTTGATTTTCATGACTTTGAAGACCCATTATTTTTTTTGATAATTGATGATAGAAGCAAACTCTTTATGTTTACTCTTTTCTTGTGGTATATAGAGAGAGGCGAGCAAGATGCTTTATGCACCGTGTTTGCTTTTTATAGAGAGAGAATAAAGGTAAGACAGCTAGCATCAGTCGGTGTACGGTACTAAAGATAGAGAGATATAAATGTTTTTTTCCTCCTTTTTTTGATGAAGAGAGGATAAGGAAACGCGAATTGAATGCTAACGAAGCAAAAAGACAAATCAATTTTTAAGCAGAAGGAGGAGAAGAAGAAGACGATGATTTTATTTGAATTTTAAAAGAAAATTTTATTTTGAAGGATATCTAGAGTGATCTCTAATATGGAAACGGACATTTTTGAGCTTCCTTGTTCAACCATCTTAGTTGTGAAATGACATATGTGACCTCTTCTTATTTGGTGTTATTACCTTTGACATTTTCATGCAGCTACCAACTCGTACTAACCACCTCTTTTACGGTTTAACTTTAAACTTTTTATTTTATCTTATGTGAGGTAATGTTAATATCATGTCTATAACTAGATTGATGTGATCGATGAGTTGTGAATGGCTTGAGTCGGAACCATAATCGAAAAATGATTTAATTGCTTCATGATGAGCTTGATAAATTACTAGAGATAAAGTTGTGGAGCATCGATGTCTTTGCTATCAGCTATGACATTGACATAATAGTAAGTGTTTGATTCTATCTGGTGGAAATCGTTGGGTGTACGCAAGCATATATATGCCTATATATAGTCAAACTTAGGTAATGTGACCGGTTGGGTATGGCCTCGGTCAGAGTCATGATTAAATATAATGTTAATTGCTTAATGAGCTTGGCTAAGAAATAAAGTTGTGGCTTGTTTGGCATGGTAGTAAGCATTTGAACCAAATTTCAAATGGTGGTGGTGTTTGGGGGGGGGGAGACGATATATTAGGTAACGATAATGTCTAGATATATATTGTGAGGCCTAGGTGATGAGGGTTGGGGGTAGACTCAGGATCATTCTTTGTCGAACATGACATTTGTTTGATAGACTTAATCAAATAAAAAATAAAAAATTATAATATTCTTATTATTAGCTATACCTTTTGTCATTATAGTAAATCCTAGATGCTAACATCTTTAATTATAAATTTTTATAGCCAAACGTACAAATATTCTCATAATATCGAATTATGTAGTTCTATACTAGTGTTCCTTCTATGCAAAAATTGTGGCTCTCTAATATCATTCAACAAAGCTAAAGGTAATCGAAATGATAAGTTTTTTTATAGTTTTCTTAAGAAAAGAATAATAAATAATTCAACTAAAATATGAGAATTACACTATTCTTGAATGTAGGCACATATAAATGTACTCCTTTGATTTCATCGCGTTTACTCTTTTATATTATGACACTCTATATTTATTCCGTTACAATTTAAAATATTTTAAAATTTTCAGAATATATAATTCTTTAATTTCTTAAACTCCGCCATATTTTAAAAGTTAATACAAACAAATGAATAATTAATCACATTATGGAGTTAGCACTTGTACATGTGATGATCGTTAGATAGTCACAATATAGGTGAAATTACTTTGACTTAAGATTGTAGGAATAACAATATATTAATTAGTCACTATTCACTAAAACACAATGAGAGGGACATAGATTGGCATGCTTCCCCACATATTTTAAAGAAAAATATTTACAGTAAAAAAAAAATATAAAAATATTTTGATTAACAACTTGAACATAGTAGATGTTTATATTCACACATTTAATTTTAAAAAAATAGAGATGAACTTACTCACAATTAATACTTGATACATACAAATAAAAGAAATGTGTCATTAGAATATTTATTCTTATAATTAAGTCCACCCTAATATTTTATTTGAAACATCATTGTCAATAAGGTTTGAGAGTATGTATACACACAAAAGAATATATATATTTCTCATTGTTTTATAAGAGAGTATTATTTAATCAAATTAATACTTATTTTTCAGTCACTTTCATCTAATTAGCTATGTCAAACCCTTCCAACCATAAAATGGTCAACCATTGCTTCCCAAAGAACAATGAGAATAAAATATTTCTATCTTGTCTTTGTTAATATTTAGTTAATCTTACAAATGGAGTATGAAAAGGGTGATGTAGACGCAATATTATTGTTACCTCGTGTAGATAGATATCTTGTTTCTAATAGAAATCTGGCTCAAGTACAACATAATATAATCAAGTATGAAAAGAAGATACATCAACGAAACAGTCATGTTGAACATAATGGAGAAGAGAACAATAGCAATCAGACATAATACCATAATTTAATCAAATAAAACTACTAGTAATAATTAAATTGAAGTATTTAATTAGTAGTAACACTCGACTAACTAACTTGATTTTCCATCTTTCATATCCTTATATTCAGGGCTATATCTTCGATAAATGGCCAGTGTATTATATATATGATATATCCTATCTAATTATTTCTACGATCAATACTTCTTTGATTTACCTGTACCGCTCCTCATACCCATAGTCAACCTCATTGGATACTAAATAGTACGTGCTATCTAAATAGAAGGTTCTCTATGCTAATTCATTTATATAAGTTTTTTTTCTTGAATTAATTCACGCATGTTGCTCTTTGAAGTTTAGGTCACCAAATCTTGCTTTAATTCCCTTTAATTTAACAATAATTACTATTTTATATTGAATATACTTTCCAAGAGACGTACAAAATAGAACTAAAAGATAATTAATATAATTATTCAGTCTTCTCACACATATAAATATAAATGCTAAAAAGAACAATACAAGTCATGACCAATTAATTAAAATAATTGAATAATTTGTAGACTTTATTTTTATCTATTTTTTTTCTTCGATTCCTATTTCAATTGAGAAAATTAATTTTAAGAAGCTTATGAATCATGTGCTATCAATTTTCTGAATTACAAGTATTTTCCGTTCAAAATAAATAAATTTTTGAAGCGTGAATCATAATATACCCATTAAAAAAGTTAGTGAACGATATTAATTAAAAAGTAACTTTTCAGTGTTATCTTTTAAATTTATTTTCAAACTCTTCATAAAGCTAACAATAGTTTTAAAAATTCATTCAAGAGAGAAAGGTAATGTTGAAGGGAAAAAAATTAACTACATTTTTGAGCTTTAAAACATTTATTTATTTAGAACTATAAAAAAAAATGTCAAATTCATTTATTTAAAACAGAAGGAAGATTAATTACCATAAAGTGAATTATACCAACATAGCATATTACCTATGTCAGTTTGAAACCTAACAAAGATTTATAAAATATTGGAAAATATAGAAATAAAACAAAATTATCTTATTTATGAAAGACAACAGATACAACCGTTGACCAAATATTAATTTAAAAAATTACAAGAGGATTAAACTATAGTAACAATTTTAAATTAGGTGGCACATATGCGTAGCTTTTTTTAGACAAGAGGGTATATATATCCCATATAAATACGATAAATTTAATTTATGAAAATTTAAATGGATTATTGATTTATCATTATTAGCTTAATTTATTTCAATTTATCAAATTCAGATATGCTAACCCGCATCCAAATAAATACTTCACTATAAGAAATATATATTTCTTTGTGACATTGATCCTTTTTCTCTAAATTCACTTTTTATTGCTATTTTCAAAAAAAATAATCAAGTATTATGGTCATATTATATATTTTTATTAGAATTATTCGTTTGTTCCGCACTTAATATATGCTTGAAAATGTAAGCAGTAATTCAATTAATTGATTGTGTAAATTGATACTTTTTATGAGGAAACTACTATCATTGTTATAATCCCCTTCGTTGTGCATAATAAAATAAATAAAATTGACACTTGAAATGTATAATAACATAATTAGATACAATGTATCACTGATCAATTATTTGATTCAAAATATTTTCTTCTCATTAGTTTGCACTAATCTTTCTATCACAAGCTACCATTTATTTAATTTATTTTATTTTTCTGTCAATCCATCATTGAGCCTCTTGTCAACCAATTAAAAAAGGTATATTATATTTTCTTTTTCTTAGACTTTTTGAGTCTTTCTTGTTAATGAAAGTCAATAGAAGAGCTATAGCTAGCATCCTCATAGGAGTTATAAATATGACTGTCAGAAGATTGGAACTTTGGTTTTTGGAGATGTTGGATTTTTTACTTGGTTTCGGCCTATGTTCGATACTTACATTATTAAAATTTTATATTATTGATGGCAATACAGATTTTAAATATTGTCTTGAATCGTTCTTTTTTTATAAACTATTTGAAATTAAATTAAGTCTATAATTTATATTTTTTAATTATGATCTTCGAGTCAAATTCTATCAAATTCATTAACTTTTTTTTTTATGTTGAGCCTTGTCTTATATTTATTCAATGTCTGATCTTGGGAGGAGAAGGGGTAGTTGGAATCGCACAATTTTTGTGAGATAAAAACATGAACTCTTTATATAATCTTAAATAATTTTCTCCTCTTAAACTTATTTTGATCTAAAGTTAGGCTCAACATCAAAAATAATTTATCAAAGCATTGTAGATCCTGATTTGATTGTAAATTATTTAGGAAAAATAGAAATACTTCATTAAATAATTCCACTATGTTTCTTTTCTTTCTTTCTTTCCTTTCTTTTTATTGTACAAAAATTATTTTCTTCAGATAAAACGGGATATTTGTATCAAATTAATTGTGTAAACTTACTATAACTAAGTGATGTAGTGTGGTGAGAATATATATTAATGAATCATGATTAAATGATGAAAATTTGTGTAAAATATATATCGTGTTTAATTTATTTATATAAAATATTAAATGCAAATAATATTTTACCCTATATTTTATTAGTTCTCAAGTACTTGAGGGGGATAGCATGATCGATGATAAATCATTTAGAGTTGTTACAATAAGAAGAAATAATTCATGAGCATTAAGTGGGAAAGAAGATGAGAAAAAAAAATCACAAATGAGATATGAAAAAAAAATACTAAAAATTATTTACGATAAATCAGAAAATTAAATAACAAATTCCATTAATAGAAAATTTCCAAGTTCCCATGTTAAGGTCTATCCAATATTTTGTCCATAAAAAGGCAAAAATCTGTTATGCTAAACAACTTGAGACTTTAAAGAAGGGGGTTGGGAACTTGCTTGAAGGCATGGAGAACTAATATATATTTAAAAAAACTTCAAAGATAAACTTAATAAATAAAGTCAAATAAATAATAAAAACCAATCCATATTTTATTTTTGGTTGCTTTCACCTCATATTATAAGATTTTACAATATCTTATTAATTAAAAGAGGCATTTGGACTATACGAATACTTATCTTAATTACCATCAAACATCATAATAATATCGTTTGTCTAAATATATTCTACCTTTTATTATAGCAAAATTGAGCTTATAATATAAACATGTAAAATCAATTTAAAAATACTTAATCATAAATAGTAAATTATTATAATAATAATAAAAAAAAGGTCCGGCAGTAGTTGGGACAAATAAAATAAATCCTTAAGTTTAAGGATGAGATGAGAAAAGTTTTAAGTCACATGTAGGTGTATTTGGAATGAATTTTTCTAGTTTTCCCATTATCAATCTATTCTTACGTATCGAATATAAGAAAATATTATTTGTTTTGGAGAAAAATATTTTTCTAAGATGGACCAAGTAAATCGCTATATGTACTTGGGCCGGTCTTATATAAGAGGTAGAGCTAGTAATTTGTATACAGGTTCAATCGAACTCAGTAGATTTTATTTAAACAATTTATATGAATATATATTATCAAATTCATTAGATATGTACGTATGTCAAATTAAGAACTCGATTATCATCACTTATAAAATTTTGAACCTATAAACTTGAAATCTTATCTTCGCGTCTGCCTTTGATGGACCAAGAAACCAACATAGACCTTATTAATATTTCCAACAAACTACTTCCTACTCTCTTTCTCCAAACAACAACATTAATCTTAGTCCAAATCTACAATAGGGTCAATGAATGTGCCCTCTTTTTCTGTTTTCTAAAAATAGAAAATTGTTGATAATTTTTTAAAGTAGGTTTTATTTCTGTCTGAAATTGTTTCTATTTGCCTTGACTTAGTATTCTCACTTACTGTCTTCCAAATTTACATTCAAGTCAT